>JACMZG010001870.1:47349595-47399237 GCA_018340805.1 Microvelia longipes | reverse complement strand
GATCCAATTATGATGTTACTCGTAACGACCGATCAAAAGACCCAAGAATATTTAGTATTTAAGATATAGAGTGGCCACCCATAGTATATTGGGATAATAATTAGTATAGGTAATAATAAAATAATAACTCATAGTATATTAAGATAATACTTAACATAGGTAATCTGGTATAAAACTTCAGTTATAAAATAATATTTACAAAATAATATTTAAGACAATATGAAATCACTACTGCAAAAACAATAACATATATTGATAATAAAAAGATAAATAACAACAATAATACGATAAATTATGATAGATAACATAGGATTATAATAAATTTTGTTATAAAGCATACCAGATCCATAAAATAAGCTATATAGGGATAATATAATAAGGCACATGATAAATTTGTGCGTATAGGCTCTAGACTATAACTAAAGTAGAGAATAACTTGATTTAAATCAACATTTTAGGTTACAAGATCGGTAATTTATCGGAAGAAAGCGACTTAGTAATAAATGAATTAAGTCGGTAAAATTGCCATGGTGGCAAGCATAATCCCCAAGGCCTACAGCAATTTAAGCTTTTGTGGAATAAAGGGCCTTCCAGTAAACAATACTGGACATGGGCGAAAAGATACTTAGCGGTTAGTATTTGGTGAATATTAGAAAAAGATTATTCAGTTATTATTAATTAATTAATAATTTATAAATCGAGTAATGCCGGAAAGCCTAGGAGAGAGAAAATTACATACAACGTATAAATATGTTCAAAGACAACTTCGCCTAGATAAATGATACGTTAAGGACGGGAAAATAAATTATTTTGAAACATTGTGGCCACGGTATTAAGTGGCATAATGATAAGATGTATAGTAAAAGCACTTCGAAGAAATCGGTCAGGGGAACACCCAGACCTTCTCCAGTGGTATAATTAATTATATGTATGATTAAAATGAAAATTGTGAGAACCGAACATGTAAACTCATAATTGCAATGTTAATCTATTAAAAGCGCGGTATGAGCCGATATAAATTCGAATCGACTTTTGTATAAGTAACACATAAAGTTTAATATCTGTTTAATATATGTTAACAGGATATATTTGTATAAAATAATAAACCTAGATAGATAATATTGGGACATGTACGCATTGTGGTTAATATTAGGATAGGTAACTTTCATTAAATGATGTAATTTTAGATACGTGAGCGTCATTATACTGATTTAGGAAAATAATTTAAGCAACTGCTCACCTCTTTAGCGAGCAGATAAGAACAGATTTTATAGAACATTATAGAATTTAAAAACATAACCTACTACAAAAGAAATGAATTACCTTCTCGAATTTCTACATTAAATCAAAGGAGACGAAGAGCTCCAAAAATAGGTTCATCGAGCCTTTCGATGTACAGACGTATCGATAAACACGACGACGACACTTTGCCGAACGACTTAATTGAACTAAGGTCGTAATAAATAAAAAAAGTTTTCGCCCCTCCCTATAATGCTATGTCTTTATCTCTAGACAGAATGAGAGACTTGATGATTTATCTAGTCAATGGAAATAAGTCGTGATCAATAGAGCATAATTAATGAGTAGATTAACGAACCCCGCGTGTAAATAGAACGGGAATACACAAGCCTCTAGCCAAGAGACCTGTGTTCGATTCCCGGCGGGAGAGCCCTTACGAAAAAAGTTTTGTAAATAACAATATTATATGGTGATTGTAATATTTTACTGTACGATGGTAAATATTATTATTAGGTCTCGCACCGGTATGAACTAAATTTGGTGGGTACTAGTCAAACATTGAACACATTACTCACTTGCTAGAAAAGACAGTTTATACGACTAAAGACTATAAGAGACTGGTTACTATTTTTACTGACTTTAACATTAAGACTAACAGAGACTTGACAGAGCTTAGCCATAGGTTTGATCAGTTATTGTTTCATGAGAAGATTTTTGCATATATCAGGTCGTTTTCAGTAGCCACTGATACCCTGTATACGGACATATCTTATGTGTCTGACCTGATTTATAGCGCCATACATGCGGAAACCTCCGCTACGAGGCAAATTATTGCGCCTTCTACGCTACAAGCAACCTTCAGGGAAATACAGCGCAACATAACCCGGGCAGGACTAGATTGGTTAATGGACCCAACAACTGACCCTCTATTGTTCTATCACATAGGGTAGCAGCTCTGTACAGGGTGTTTGCATTCCCAACCTATGATAACAGTACGAAAGAGACTCTTGGTCACCACGGATCAAACATATTATGCACTAATGACGCAGGATGACCTCAGCAACTGCAACTGCCTTCTGATTGTTAACTGAAGGCCTGAGGCATACACTTGTCGCCCCACACAGTTACACGCAGTTATGCAACCATAGCGGGTCATAACATAACTCTGGCCTCGCCAGCTGTGCTGCTCGGTATCTTGGGGCTAGTGCTACTTTATGTGTGGCGCCGTTGTAGACGGAACCGGCGCGACGTGTCCATCCCCGCCGTGCGAGCTGTTCGGACGACCTTTCAACGCCACGAAGCAACCAACACGTCATGCCGCTCCATACCTACCATTGACGACACGTATCCTCCTCCAACCATGGACCGGATATCCCGATACTCATGGGGGAATCGATGAGACAGGATAGACAACCAGAACCTTCTGATTGTATATAATTATACATGTTGATAAGGGAAACTGTATATGACTAATTATGTTAAATGTTTACTTGTATTACTTTCGATAGTTGTGTATATTTACTCAGTTCAAAGGGTTAATGCTCTTTTTACCTGTATACTTAGTTGAACTATTATTTTTTGGGAATAAAATGCTTAATTTTTTTTTATAATATTTATTGTATATTTATATTTTGTACTCTTCATTGTATCTATATTTATTGTTTCTCTTCCAAACTAATATTGAATCCAAATAACTACTTAATCACAATTTGATTTATTATTACTTTACATAATTATTTTAATTGCATTTAAAATTATGTTAAACTATTTATGTGTAATGAACTTTAGGTTATACAATTATGTTTTGTTCTACCTATTTTGTCGCAGATTGTTGTAATCGGGTGATTAGGTTGTCAAATTATTTTTTATACTAATTTTCTATTATAACATTTTACATGTATTACTATTTCTAGCATTGGTACTATTGTATAGATTTTTTTTTGTGCTAGGGAAAAATGGCTTCTAGGGTCAGTCAGGATCAGTCTACTGCTCATGTTGCTATGCCATACCCCTGGGTTAAGTCGAAATCGGCAAACAGCCAGTTTCCCAATTTCGGCTTAATTTTGTTACCGGGGGATATTATAACACGGGCATTGGTTAAGCTTGTTATTGAGTTTGAACACAACATATTTGAAGGATGAGATCATCCAGAGTTGGGACAATCTCAGGGTCGAGATAACATCGGCAGATGTTTTTTAATTAACATGTTCTTTTAACCTTGAAAGCCTGTAAATGAATGCGTTGTTATGTCAGTGTGAATGAGTGTGAGTGAAACCCGTGAATTTAACATGTCTAAATAGATTATGCTTCTATGAGATAACATCGGCAGATGTTTTTAATTAACATGTTCTTTTAACCTTGAAAGCCTGTAAATGACTGCGTTGTTATGTCAGTGTGAATGAGTGTGAGTGAAACCCGTGAATTTAACATGTCCGATTAGATTATGTTTCAATGAGCACACGTGCCGATATGATTGGTCTTCTGGAAGGGGTTACCACCCTTGACTATTTAAGCTAGCTCTGGAGACCAATCAACAAGCAGTAGTAACAGAGTAATCGAGAGAGAGTCGTCAGAGAGAGTCATAGAGAGTTGTTAAGAAGTGATAGAAGAGTTATTAGAGTAGTAACAATACAGTAATCAGATAGTCATTTAATAGTACAGTTTTAGTAACCAATTAGTATCAGCTTGAAAATCGAGTAAGAGATGAGATGCTCCTCACATTTATCGTCGCAGCGACCTGTAAGTAATTCTTTGTCTTGTAGTAGAGTTTACCGTTTGTATGTGCATAGTAGTATTGAGTAACTTAGGAAACTGACTGATCTTACCTAGACCTGTTAAGCATACCTACTATTATACTAGTTATTTTAATACAACGTATAAATATATATGTCAGCTTACATTTATCAATAAACGTATTAACTCTGAATGCTTATGTTTTCTGATTAACACCCTGATATCTTTCAGACTTAATTAGGCCAGGATTCCTAGTCAGAGGAATCCCCTTTTTCTGTGGGGTTCCGGACTGGCCATCCGGTGTGAGTTCACCCAAAGCCCCACGGTTAAAACTAGTGCAAATAATAGTGCGTACTTCTAATTTTAGAGGCATAGTTTTGTATAAACAACTGGATTATTATGCGTATTTCCTTTGGAAAATACAGACAAAATGAGTTACGAGCAGTGCTTGACAATTGAGTAACTGCTTAGGTTCTAAAGCATGAACCGGAACCTTAAGCAAGAAATGGATTGTTAAGCACGAAAACACGCATTCTAAATGAAATTCGCCCGACAGCGGATCACCGCGCCGGAATTTTTATTTAGTAGTTGTAAACTTATATAATGTAAAAAACTATAAAAATTATCATTCCAACCAGGATTGTTGTTAAGCACGGAAACACGCATCCAAAGGAAATTCGCCCGGCATGCGGACCACCGCGCCAGAATTTATTAGATTACTATTGAAAGTCGAAGGTGGTCAAGTTATTTATTCGATGTTTCAAAATTCAACTAAAAACAACCCCTCTAGTATTATATCTCTATGGTTTTTTTGTACTTCATATAGTTACATTGAACCATGACAGAGAGTCTAATTGTGCTATGCGGAAAATAATTTTTTATGACGTCATAAAGTGGCAATAATGACTCAGGAAACATTTTAAACGCGGAAAAATGTTTTTGAATTTTGAAACCCAGCACACATGTCATGTATACAACCTACAAATGTGCTAAGTTTCATCTCATTATCAGCATCAGTTCAATTTTTATCGAATGACTTGTACACGATTTTTTAAAATAATTCAATCGAGTTTAAATTCCGAGTTTAAGTGCACAAATCCGAAAAAAATATTCGAGGTACCCAGTACCCTATTTTTTCTATAATCTTGCCAAGAATACCGCAGGTTATTTTTCACGACAAAAGGGTATTTTTATTATAATATAGAGTGGGCATGTATAAACTTAATGAAATCAACTCAAATAACTCCATTTAATAGGAACTTACAACTTACCCATGACTTTGACGTATTTATTTTCTAAATCATATTCGTATTTGTGAGTTGGTAAACATGCTGGTCCTACCTTAACATAGAGTATAAAGTATTATAATACAGAGATAAGTTTTTGAATGAAATTTAAAATAAAGGCCTAGTTTAGCTACACCTGTCATTATCGTCATGAAGATAGAGTATCACTTAGAAGACCCTTAAAAGAAATAGAATATCACTTAAGTTGTGACCCGAGAGAAATGTGTCACTAAAGAATAAATAATCAGGTACGGGGTACCTCGGAACTTTTCCTCATTATATCGGATTCGCTTCGCTCGCCTTCTCTACTTCGGACTCGCTTTGTTCGTCCTCAAAATATACAAGTCGTTAAATTTATGCAGCAATACGTCTTCGGACTCGCTTCCTCAAATAATTTTGAGGATTCCCATTTTGGTGACCGCATTCCCAGGCGGTCACCATCCAGGCATTGACCTCACTCAATACTGATTAACTTTATAATCCAACAAAAATCATGGATATTCTTGTCGCATTAAAACGAAAGTTAGTTTACTTATTTATTACGTAAAGGCACACCCTTGTACAAAATTTCAACTCCGTAATTTATTTTCCGATTTTTTCAAAAAACGTACGTACACAAGTCATCTCTGAGCAAATTTTTATTTAACTAATGATATAAAACTTAGCACATATGTTATTCTTATACATGGCTACATGCGCGCCAAATCTCAATCCGATCCCATCATTTTTCCGCGTTTTATAATTTTTAGAAAAATTTTTGCTGTCATTACTGCGGGTTAATGACGTCATAAAAAATTATATTCCGAATAGCACAACTACAGCTATAGACCGATTTTTGTACGAAGCTTCAACTCTGTATATAGGAAAAGTATATTGTTTCCAAAAAAAATCCAACCGGGATGAAACCCAAATTATCCGTTTTAGGTGGCTTAAAGGCCTCCTTAGTGGTTCTCGCAAAGTTGTCTGTCTGTATGTGTAATTGTGTGTATGTGTGATTGTGTTATCATCGTAGCTCCTAGATTTTTCATGCTAGAGATTTGAAACTTCGTACAAAAATTAGTTTACCGCTGTAGTTGTGCTATTTTTTTATGACGTCAATGACCAGCAAAATTTTCGAAAAATCATGAAACGTAGAAAAATTATGCCATGAGATTGAGATTTGGCACACATGTAGCCATGTATAAGAGTGTCATATGTACCAAGTTTCATCTTATATCAGCATTAGTTCAATTTTTATCGAATGATTTGTGTACGTTTTTAAAAAATTGTAAAAAAAAACAGAAAATGATTTAATTGAATTTAAATTTAGTACATTTATATACCTTTACTAAATAAATAAGGTCACTAAGTTTAATTTTAATGCGACAAGTATATCCATGATTTTTGTTGGATCATATAAATTAAGCAGCATTGAGCGTGGTCAGCGCTGCATGGGTGCTCGTTGAGAATGATGCGGATGTACTACTATCAGAGGACGAGCGAAGCGAGTCCGAAGACGTGTTGCAGTATAAATTTGTCGAATTGTATTTTCTGAGGACGAGCCAAGCGAGTCTGAAGCAGGACGAATGAGCGTAGCGAATCCGATGTGATGAGAAAAAGTTCTGAGGTACCGCGTAGCAGACTCAAGCTGGTAAAAACACTGTATTTTATAGAAATGAATACCTTATCGCTGAAACGGATTTTTCCCTGAATAGTGATAAGAGAAATATCGTTGACTTTTTCAGTTTTACTGTATCCTGGGTGATTTAAAATTGAGAGAACTCTGAAAGCCTGGGTTGCGTTCGTTTCCGTACCTGAAATATACCAAATATAAATGTAAACTGGTGCAACTCAACTTGTCATATTAAGAGGAGAGGGTTAGATATATTACTTCCTGCATTTTGACTTCAAGGATGATCATATTGTTGGAAGGGCCATAGGCGATTCTAAGGGGGGAGGGGGCTAATGCCCCTCCCCCGGTTTGAAATTAGCCCCCTCAAGAAAAACATTTTGCATTTTTAGCTACTAAAATTAAATTTAATTTATTTGAAATATATTAAGAAAATGAATAATGAAATAAAATTGATTTATTTATCATATAAAAATATTGTTTATTGATAAATAATCAATCACGACTTTATTGTTTCTATTTTTAATAAGTTTGGTTAGCAACCAAATGTTACCAATCAATAAAATCTACTTTTTTACTTTTTTAGAGTCATTTTACTTAAATGGTTAAATAGGAAGCTAAGTATTATTAGTTTATGGTCACAACAAAAAGATTAGATTATATCTTATTCAAAAATACAGTATATATATATATATAATATATATATATATATATATATATATATATATATATATATATATATATATATATATATATATATATATATATATATATATAAATATACATATATATATATATATATATATATAATATATATATATATAATATATATATATATATATATATATAATATATATATATATATATATATATATATATATATATATATATATATATATATATATTATATATATATATATATATATGTAATGAACATATATAGGGAGAGAGAGAGAGAGAGATATAGAGCAAAGGTGCTGAGCCCTCCCTAAGAGTTTTAACTAGAATCGCCTATGGGAAGAGCCAAGGAAATACAGGAGTCCATTTCTTGAAAAAACGAGTAGTGTTATCAATTAGATTTTTAAAGTACCTGGGATATATGTTAATCAAATTAATAATTATTTACAAGCCAAAAGAGTAAACCAGTTCTTGTGCATTGAAGTTGATTTCCGAGACGAAAGCTGAGGGCACGATAGATGCTTTATCTTAAGCTAAAGAAGAGAGACTTAAAAGTTGAATCCCGAGGTATAGCCGAGGTAAACCATGAATTAAAAAGACAAAACATAAATGTATAGTAAGTATAGCACAGAAATAATTTAATGAAATTAAAATTTCTTAATACTTCAAATCAATAAAGCTCAGGCTGCATTTCATGCGCTAAGGAGGCACATGAAACGATGTGTCTGGGAAGTGATGAAAATTGGCTAAAAACAATAAAATAACAAATGATACGAAACAACGACAACCCGCAACAACAACAACCGTGTAACGGCAGCGGGCTCAGGATCCATAGGCCCATTAGCTTGCTCTTAAAGCTCCCAGTCTTAGGGCTCTTAAAGATTCTTCGGCATAAACCGAAGGTGCTTTAATTTAAAGGCTCTTGGTGTAGACAGACTTCAATCTAATTAATGTACAGATACAAATTCAATTTCATTAATATATATATAGGTATGGATTTACCGAAGCTTACTATTAAATTGAATAAATAGAAAAAAGCGTGTACGGGGTACCTCGGAACTTTTCCTCACTGCATCGGTTTAACTATGCTCATCCTTACTACTTTGGACGCTCTTCGCTCGTCCTCTGGTAGTAAATAAATTAATTTTACTCCCAGCAGTCACCCATCCAGGCACTGACCTCCCTTGACTTATATGATCCAGCAAAACCTATAGACACTTGCTGTATTGTAATGAAACGCATAGTAAACTCATTTATTACATAAGGGGATTACTTGTACCGAATTTCAACTTAATTAGACGATTACCCAAATTTTCTAAAAACTTATAAAAGCCTTTCCATAAAAATTAAACTATCGCTGATAATGAGATAAAACTTGACACATATGTTGGTATGTTCATATATTGGACTACAAGCATGGCAAACCACAAATCGATAAAGAAATGTTCCGCGTGGCTTGAATTTTTAAAAATTTTTGCTTAGTCATTATTTCGGGTTAATGGCGTTTGAAAGATATTTTTGGATGGGTTTTCTAGCACAACTAGACCTAAAGATCGATTTTTGTATCGAAAATCGACTTCAACTCTTAGAGAGTTGAAGTCTTTGGGAGATTAGATGATAACAGACACACAACTTTGTGATAACACTTATGAGATCTTAGAAACACCTGAAACGGATAATTCAGTTTAAATCCTGGTTTCGATTTCATTGTCAAACACAATACTTCCCCTACATACCTACGGTATAAATGAGGAAAAGTAAAAACGAGATTTATACTTAAATTGTCAATGTGAATTTTTGTACATTGTGGAGAGTACTTACGAGATTTGCGATCGTGTTCACCTACAGCTACAAACACACTATGCGGATCATGTCCATAAGTACAATGAGCAGCCGTTAGCACATGATACTCAGATATAACAGTACCTCCGCAGCTTGATGCTGTAAGTATATCCACCACTATCTGGATGAAAGCAGCAAATGGATATTCATTTACACCAGTCTCTTTCCCGTTGACTATTCGTGAAAATCCCTGACAAAAGAGAAACTAACTAGTAAAATTGTTAGTAAAATGTCGCTGGGAATTAGTCTTAATTATTACTGTCTTGTAGTTAGGACTTTTTTCTGATCACAAAAATTGTGTCTCGTCACTTGGACTATGTTTTGTCACTTGGACTTTGTCTTGTCACTGAGACTTTGTCTTGTCACTTAGACTTTGTCATGTCACTGGGACTATGTCTTGTCACTTGGATTTTGTCTTGTCACTGAGACTATGTCTTGTCACTTGGATTTTGTCTTCTCACTGGGACTATGTCTTGTCGTTGGGACTTTGTCTTGTCACTTAGACTTTGTCTTGACTTTGTCTTGTCACACTATGTTTGTCACTTGACTTTGTCTTGTGACTTTGTCTTGTCACTTGGGCTAGCCTTTGTCACAGGGACTATATCTGTCACTTGACTTTGTCTTGTCACCTAGGACTATGTCTTGTCACTTGGGCTTAGCCTTGTCACAGGGACTATATCTTGTCACTAAGACTTTGTCTTATCAATGGGACTGTAGTCACTTGGACTTAGGCTTGTCACTGGGAATTTGTCTTATCACTGATCTTTTTTCTGTCACTTAGGCTTTGTTTTTTCATTGGAACTTTGTTTTCGCATTGTAACTTCTTTAAGTCATTCTTGTTACCGGGACTTTGTCTAATCACTGGGACCATGTCTTGTCCCTAGGACTTAGTCTAATCACGCGGACTTAGTCTTTTTACTAGAACTTTATTTTCTTGTTGTAACTTTGCCTCATTATTAATATTTTTTTCTTGTCTTATCACTGAATCTTTGTATTGTCACTGACTTTTCTTGTCATTGAGACTTTATCTTATCACTGGGACTTCTCTTTGTTACTGGGACATAGTCTTTTGAACAAATGTCGGTTCGTAATGAATACACAAATGGTACGAACTAACCTGCTTATTAGCCCATCCACATCTACAAGAAGTCCCTCTAGCACCCTTAGTAACACCATGTTCATCTGAGTTGATCTCATTGGATGCAATATTATCATATTTATTAATCTTTTGGGCCGTGGCCAAGCAGACCACAAACAGTAATCCTATCAGCTTCATTAAAGACCTTAAATGAAAATGGAAAAATATAAATTTAGGAACACAGCAGCGTTTCGCTCGCCAAGTCATAAAGAAAAGTTAAAATACCCTGCTAAGTCAATAAAAAATTCTGGCGCGGTGGTCCGCATGTCGGGCGAATTTCCTTTGGATGGTGTTTCTGTGCTTATTAACAATCCTGGTTGGAATGATAATTTTATAGTTTTTACATTATATAAGTTTACAAACTAGTAAAATAAAAATAATTCCGGCGCGGTGGTCCGCTGTCGGCGAATTTCATTTAGAATGCGTGTTTCCGTGCTAAACAACCCATTTCTTGCTTATGCAAGAACCATTCCCATTGCGTTGTCCGGTTCATGCTTTAGAACTTAAGCAGTTACCAATTGTCAAGCACTGCTCGTAACTCATTTTTGTCCTGTATTTTTCAAAGGAAATGCGCATAATTATCCAGTTGGTTGTACAAAACTATGCCTCTAAAATTCGAAGTACGCACTATTATTTGCACTAGTTAAAAGCTTAGTTACTTATCTTTACGCTTAGTCGGGTATCTTTAAAGGTTTAGCGCATTTCCCTTTGGAAAATACAGAAAATAATGAGTTACGAAGCAGCTAACCTCAGAAGAAATTCGCCGACATGCGGACCACCGCGCCAGAATTATTTTCTAGTTGCTAAACTTATATTAAGTAAAAAAAGAACGTAAAAAATATATCGTCCCTTCCCAGGATGTGAACCCACGGTACCCTAGTTTAAGTGGTCACTCCAGTAGTAACTCCGCGACCACTGGCATTCAACTCAGAGGCCCAAAAAACATTGTAAACGACCCCTACTCGAAATTTATTTTCAACGACCTAATTTTGGGGTTTCTGTAATAGTTTGTGGTTTTTCGACTTTTTGGTAACTCAGAGTGGGTCTATCGACCTCGCGACCGGTTTCAGTTGAGTCAGCGTCTCAAAAAAACATAAAAATTGACCTTTTTCACAAGCGAAGCAAATATTAACCCTGAATTTTTGGTAGATTTTTTCAGAAATGTTGCTGACTCAACAAACCGGGTTAATGACGGTCACCAACACCTGGTTTTCAATAGGTTCGTTTCCTTCCAAAGGTTGATTTTTGTCACTAAGTAAGGTTAAAAAATATAATCCGTTCTAACTTCCGCCATGACGCCTATTCCATTATCGTTCATCTATATTGTCCAATTCTTCACTTTCTGCGGATTAATGTATGTATATTTGTATCTTTATAGTATAAATTATGTATATATATATAATATATATATATAATATATATATATATATATATATATATATATAATATATAATAATAATAATAATAATAAAATTATTTATTTCACCAAAATAAAATACAAATTACATAAAATATTTTTTTACAATATTTGATTATTTAACAAATATATTTGTGTTTAATTAATAATTTGGCGAGGCCCTCTAGGAGTTAAACTCTAGAGCGAGGGTCCTTAATATATATATATATATATATATTATATATATATATATATATAATAATTACATTTTTATAAACATCAACAATATGAATATATATCCTTCTTGATTAGCGAGTCCTTTCCTTTAAAAAAACAGCCCCCCCTCAATAACTCCAATCTCATGAGCTTATTTTTTTTTTTGGAAGTTCATTAAAATCCATGTTACAAAAATATTTTTGCCCACTTCGCTTCCTTTGGGACATCTTTTACAGATAGGTATAAGTTAAAAAATGTATCATAATGTGGCATCCCTATAACTATCATCTCCCCTCCCCCCTGGGGTCATAATTATTTTAGATCACTCCTTCCAGTATAAAGACAGTCGAATAAAGACTTTCAATGGCATCAATATATTCGCTCAAGGCACCGCAGTATTCAGAATAGATTCTGTATTGGAAAATAACTAAAATTTAAATTGTACACTTACCTCTATCTCCCTTACCAAGTTTAACTGAAGTATTCGTTTATTTAATTGCAATACAGTTGGTAATACTAACAATCATAGGTTTATTGTGTTAAACATAATCAACTATGATACATTATACTTTGCAACAATACAGATTTAATTAGCTCTGTTTGAATGTCGATCGATTAAGAAACATGTTAGCCAACATGTATTGATTGTTTAGCATAAACGTTACAATCAGTTAAATTATACTATTTACACATTGATATGTAAACAAGTAGAATATCTAGTTCTAATGAAACCCATCTTTATGAAAATCTAGTGTGTTTATTTTGACTAGACGTTACAGCGAGCCATTTGGTTAACACTTCTAGTATGTATAATCACTGTAGAGGTAGGTATTCGAGTATAGCTAGTGAGGTGGGGAGTAATATTCTCGAGTCTCCAGCAACCAATAATCGAGGGGGGCTTGTCTCTATACGATATTTCATATCATAATAATATCAATATCACCGTCAATCAAACATCAAATTAGTGTTTTGAAAATACTAAACAACCTACACTTACTTTTTCCAAAATATTTTGATTTTGCTATGTAGATTTATAATTGCCTCAAAAAAGAAGATTTTTTCATTTAAAACATTTAGAAAAAGAAATAACACAATTCAAAAGCCTAACCAAGGAGAAAAAATAAATTTGCGTTTAAACTTTTTATGCAAATAATAACTGAGAAACTCATACACTACAACAAAAATTAAGACAACAACAAGACATTTTTTTTTACTGAATCAAAGACATCAGACATCAAGTTGTCTCTTTATTCATTGATACAAAGTAAAATAATTGAAATAGAAGATATAAGTAATTAGAAATCGAACCAAAATGTAATATGAAGCAATGTATAATTTAAAATAAAATACAATCATATACAGAGAGAAGACAACAATTGATTTCAGTTTTATACAATTAAATTACTTTAAATTTATTAACTATATACATAAAGATACAAAAAATACGTAACACGCATAAATCAGAGAACTAGACAAACACGATGATCAATTGATTAATATCAATATATTAATCAATTAAGATGATAATTAAAAGACAAGTCGCTTTGCGAGGTAGAATAAGGGAAGAACTGTAAAATGTGAAGGGGTAGAATAGAAAGACCTTGTGGTTGACGAGGTGGGGGGACTGGAATCTTATAACTATATTCTTATCTCACTGCGAGCTGAAACAACTAATATAATATAAGTTTTAACCAAATGGCTCGCTACAACGTCTAGTTTTATTTTGGGGTGACTCTAATTTGATGACTACTCGTCAAAATATGATGATGACTCTATTGTAATATCTATACATAGACCTGCTATAGTTAATCCCCCCTCCTGGGAAGGTTTAATATATCTGATATACTCATTAAAAAAAGGAATTTTGATGTTTATAACATTTTAAGGGTCAAAACCACTGATATCATGTCGGCTATAGCATACAAATGATCAGCACATCCCGCAATACTAACCGAGTCAACCGCATACAGTAATTTATAATCATATAAATAATTAAGTACAATTACTTAAATTATAATCGCTAGTGGACTTTTTACCATAAGGATGTAAATAAAAGTCTATCCACAAATAAATTTCAACCAATGTAATGATGACAAAACTGACTTTCAACCTAATACAGGTCATCCTCAGTGCCAGTGAGAAGAAGCTAATTTTTTACTCTTGAGTCTTGTTACAAGATTTGTTACATCATTACATAGGTTGAAATTTATTTGTGGATAGACTTTTATTTACATCCTTAGGTAAAATTAATGTGCATCTTGTAAGTATTAAATTTAAGTAAACAAAAATATTTCGCATTTCAATTTCAAATTTGCTTATTACTAAAAATTTACTTCCCGAACTCTTCAAAGATCCCTTGCCCTAAATGAAACAGGGTATAGGCCAAATTTAGGACCCTCAAAGTAGATTCATTATAATACTATATTGTGTGTGTTATGTAGTTTAAAGTGTATGGAGGTTTGGTTTCACAGTGAGGGCACGTGTTGTTCCTACTTTCACTAGACTATAAGAGTCAGTGAAAATATGTATGATTGCTTGAAAAAGCATGAGAGGAACCATAGAAATTCACGGCTCTTCTGTCTAGATTAGATGAAATATACCTACACTTGAAATTAAAAGGAGTAGAACACATCTTAGGGAGCTGGCAAAAAGGGCCCAACAACGTAGCCTACTTGCCTGGTAGTTACTACCACTCCCCCCATATTACTATTACTAAGGCCAGAGCTGAGGGACCCGAAGCATTTAACTCCCGAGGTGAAGCCCAGGGATTAATGTGTTTAACTCCAGGGGAGGTCATTATTTTGAGGGGAAAATAACATTTTACTCCCAAGGTGCAAACAAGATTTTATACCCAAACGTTGACGTCATTTAATTATTGTCATAATCTTATTTTCATACATTTTGTTGTATTTTATTTTAGGAGGTGCCGCCCCAAACAACTTATTTTGATCTGAAATGGATTTTGAGCCAAACACTTTTTTTGGTTGAGTCTACCTTATAAATTTTTAGGTTGCAGCCCACGGGAAAGTGTTATGAAATTTATTGGTCCCCTTTAAAAATTTATAGGATATCTCCCCCCCCCCACCAAACAAAAATAAAATTATATAATTTGTTCTAACCCCAATAATAGGAAACAATTTTTACTCCTAAGGGAGAAAAAGTTAATTTTTACTCCCAAGTTTTTTCTCCCTTGGGAGTAAAAAAGGTTCTTTACGCCTAAAAACTAGTCAATAAATTTCACATAATACGCCATGTAGAGATATAGTTATCAATCCACCTTAAACTTTAAGAATAATCACACAAAAATAGAATTTATAAATAAGACAATAGGGAGTAAAAATGTTAATATAAAATTATTTTTATTCACAGGAATCTACATCTAGATATTAGTTTATCTACAGTATTCCATAATTACAGTATTTCATAATTTGATCTTTTTGACTCTTTCTGTGTTATTTATTTAGTACAATTTATCTTAATTTAAGATCAAGCACTTTGTTTATGAACAGCTAGTCCACAACCTTCCTAAAACAAACTATTTAAACTTCCTTAAAGGTAGAATCATAGTATATTATGCTACTAGGCTGGGAAGTGAGTTTTTCCTTAACCCCGGCAATTATATAAAGTGTCGAGAAGCGAGGCAGTAAATATTGCTAAGGTTAAGAAAAAACATTTGACAGTCATGTAGCATATGCTATTTTTCAGAGGTTTTTACTTCTTTTGTTTATATATATATATATATATATATAATATATATATATATATATATATATATATATATATATATATATATATATATATATATATATATATATATATATATATATATATATATATATAAATATATTATATATATATATATATATATATATATATATATACTATATAGTTAGCCATTTATTAATTAACTATTTATTTATTAACTATATAAACATAAGCCAATTTATTTTAGACTGGCCCTAAAGAAAAGTAGGCATAAAAATTTTGTTTGTCTGATTTGAGGTCAATATTTTAGTGCATAAGTCTGCCATGCAGACAATTCAGCAGGTTCAATCCTTGTCAGGCCCTCTTAACATTATTGAATGTTTTTAATGAACCTCTTAACATTTAATGAATTTCAAAAATTGTTTGCTGTCATTATTGCGGCGGGTAAATGACATTTATAAAAAAAAATATATTCTAGATAGGACAGCAAGGCCTAAAGATTAATTTTTGTACTAAGTTTCAACTCTCTAGCATAAATATACTGGGAGATACCATGATAACAGACACACATAAAGACAGGCAGCTTTGTAAAAACCACTTAGAAGGTCTTAAAATGCCTGAAACGGATAATTCAGGTGAAGAATCCGGTTTCGGATTATTTTGCAAACACAATAATTTTCCTATAAATGATAAAAAGTAAAAATAATAATAATTTTATGATTTAAATCACATAAAACATTATCAACTGTATTGGTCTCCATAATTAGTATAAGTTATGTGTTTGTATGTATAAGTATGTCTCTTAAGCGCCCAAACACATAACTTACACATAAAACATTTTTTAAGCCTTTCTTTTTGGGTCAACCAAAACGTTGATAAAATTCTTAAATAGTTAAAATCATAAAGATATTATTACTAGAGAGGCCCTATCAGATGAATTTTGAAACATCCAAAAAGTGACGTCAACATCTTTGATTATTAATGTAATGATATAAACTGAACAAAATTACAGGAACTCATATAATACAACAAATACAAAACAAAACGCAGCTGACAACAATTGATTTATAATAACCTTAACACACTCTTAGAGAAGGTTACAACGAGATAGCACAGAGCCTCTAAGACCCTCGGAAAGACGATTCAAAATTGTCAATGAATTGACATAGAGTATCCTCTCTCAAGTAATATAGCTCTATCATAGAGATACTATTTCTAGAGGGGCCCTTATTGGTTGTGTTTTGAAACATTGAAATAGTAACCTGAATATCTTTGATTACTATTATAATCAAATAAAAAGCACAAATTAACAGTAACTTCTATAGTAGAATGTTTAAATTGCCCTTAGAATAATACTATATATAGAAGGAGCACTACTGATAACTCGAAAGTCGGTTCACTGGTGCAACTAAGTAATGCTGCCACCCTAACAATATACAATCTTCTAAAAAAAAGTTGGCAATACTTCCGGTTGCTGAATTATTATGTTCTATTATTAATTAATGATTGATTATTCATAAAATACTAATATAAATATCAGTGCATTACAATATTTAAAGCATTTTAAATTGTAGTTTAACGTATTTATTAAAATTATATATAATAAGTAGTCCTAATCAACTAAATGTAGATTCTTGTATTCCGCCACCCTTTTGCCATCTAAGACCAGTTTTATTAAATACTCAGCAGGTGTTTTAAAATATTATATTTGTTCTTTACGATCTTTCTTCATTAATAGATATTTATGACAAATATTTAAAATAATGTTTTGTTGTCAGGTTGGCAGCATTACTTAGTTGCACCAGTCAACCGGCTTTCGTGTTATCAGTGGAATTACATTGTGTTTACGGCCCTGTGCTCCTTCTATATATAGTATTATTTTAAGAAATTGCCAAACAATGTGTGATAAGTAGGCATCAATTGATTTATTATAATCAACTCAATCTTAGAGGTTTCTATAAGGTTACACAGAGCCCCTGAGAATCCCAAAAAGATGTTTCAAGCTTCTCAATTAATTAAGATAGGCTATGCCTCATCTAGTAATATATCTCTATGAGCTATATGGTTAAAATTATTTAAAAGTTCAATATTTTCTTCTTTTCTTCCTCTTTTCAAAGAGTGCGTTGTTTAGATTGGGAATGGCTTTGATCTGCACTTGATCATAGTCAACTCTCATAGAGGCGAGGGAACGCATCATTTCGTCTTGTACATCCGACCAAATCTCTTCTCCTTCTTTTAACATCTGACCCGTGTAGAGAGGCGTCTCTGGAACTTCGGTGTATTTCTATAAACCAAGTTAAGTATTATTATTATTCTTTATTGGTTAAGTGACTTAATAAATAAGTATATAACAAGTCAAATAAAAAAACATAAAACACAACTACATAGCTAACAATATAAAAAAGCACAATATATAATATATGAATTTTATTATGCAATAAAATCCTGCAATGAATAATATGCTTTTCCTATCAAAAATTGATTTGTTTCTTTAATAAAGGAATTAATCTTTTCAAATGACCTAACTGAGTGAGGTAGTTTATTGTAACAACTTATAGCCAGATTGAATGGTAATGCTTTAAATACTGATGTTCTACATTTTATTGGGTACAGATTTAACTTATTTCTAGGGTTTAAACTATGCACGCTGGAGTGAGTTTTGAGTTTGTTGGGATATTTTCTCACTAGCTTACAGGACTCTAAAATAATCAAGGACGGAAATGTTATGATCTCGTTTGTTATCAAAGCCTTTTTACAAGTTTCCCTTGGTCCAATATTAAAAATTAAACGAATTAATCTTTTTTGTAAAATAAAAATCTTTTTCGCCTCAGTGCTCGGGCCCCATGATAAAATATGATTTGATAGATAAGGGAATGCCCATCCGTAGTATAACATCAATAAAACATTCGTCACATTGAACTTTTTAAGTTTTCTAAGTAAATGGAAAACAGAATTTAGCTTTGCAACAACGAATTCAACATGGTAACTATATTTTAAATTATTATCTAAAATTAAACCTAAGACTTAAGTAAACGGCACACAACATAAAGGACTAGAATTAATTAAGAATGTTAAAGGTCTATCAACATTTTGACTTCTAAATATCACAGAAACGCTTTTAGAAGTATTTAAAACTAACTTATTATTAAAACACCACTCAACAAAACCCTGACATAACAAATTAACATATATTTCTAAATTGCAAACATCTCGACTATATACTAAGACAGATGTATCGCAGCATAAATAATAACCAAACAATCTTAACTATACTTCTAAGCCATGTAATGGTCATTGATGTAAATGGTAAAGAGAAGTGGATTGTAAGTAATGGAAGATTTGAATTAGATAATAGCGTAAGACTCATAAAATTAAATAAAGGTAGGGTTTGACCAAGAAGTGATAATAAAAAGTGATTCCATCCCAACAAGGGATGGAAAAACAGTCCAAGTTTAAAGGAGACAATGTCGAAGGAGGAAACTCCATTCCTGATTCAAAGCTTTGTGGCAGTACCACTGTCACTGATAAGAAATTGATAAGAGAAGGGTGATCAACTTCTTATTTTTGATGATTTACCTTCAATTTTTGTCCTAATGTGATCTATTTTCATTCATTCTAGGGTGTTAAAACTCATTTAAGTCACTATTAAATAGGAAAATCCCTTTTAAATGGGTTTTCACAAATATTTGAATAAACTGATAAGAAGGTGAAAATTATATATTGCATTTTTATTTTATTTCTTGTAATTAATTTTATTTTTGAAAACTTTAGTTTGCACAAACTTATATAATCTCTTAGTCCAAGAGCCCATTGCAATTTTCGTGACTGTTAAGCCCCAAAAGTTTAATCCAAAATTTTGGCTCCCTGATAATGGATCAGGTCTTCTACCCTTTCAGATGGGGGGAATTTCGGTCCCTGGGCTTCTTCAAAGTTCAAAAGATATCATTTTACAATTATTACCGAAAGTACAACAAAAATCTCTAAATTACACACCAAAACACAGAAAAACCTTAAAATTGCATGTTTTCCCATGTTATCTATCATGTTTTTCCATGTTATCATGTTTAAGATATTAACAGATTTAAAAATCAGACATATTCTATCAAACTATAGGTAATACAAAGTTGTTCTCGAGAAAAGGAGTAACACAGCTCTCATATATAATTATTTATTGTTCGACATATAATGCTGAAAAATAACATCTCTATGAAATTTAAGTTATTACCTATTTTTCAGCATTATATGTCAAACAATAAATAAAAGAATTCATTAATTTAATGAAATTAAAAAAAGACCCTTTATCTTTTTTGATAAAACCAATAGGGACAGTGCTAATAGGCAAAAACTGACTTTGGGGCCATTTTTTGGACTTTGAAGAGGCCCAGGGGCCGAAATTCCATGATCTCAAAGAGACTAATACTATTAGAGGGAGGATACAACAGTTCTTTTCATTTCTTGGGTAGCTAGGTGCCGTAACGGTACATTGGTGACGTCATTTTTATTTTTCATGATAATTACAATTCCACGTAAATATTACATTATTTTTCGACTATTTTGTTTTAAATCAAGTAAAATAAGTTATAATTATTATCTATTGCATGTATTCTTTAATTGTCTGTGTTGAATAAAGTGGTTTAATGTGGCATCACTGAAAAATGTCCGCCGTTTGTAGAGTGTGTGCCTTAATAGGGGTTGTAGAGGAGTGGGAGAGTATCTAGTCTCTCCCTAGGGAGACTATAGTAGGGGTAAGTACAGTTACGGCACCTATGGAAACTGTCTCACTTCCAGACCCCTTATCACTGTGTTAATCGGTTTCTGTACTCCCTCTAATAGTATTAGTCTCTTTGCCTGATCTGAAAGGGCAGACCACCTGATCCTTTATCAAGGAGCCAAAATCTAGTGGGTATAACCTTCACAAAAGTTCAACATAAGCATGAATACTCACAGCAATCCATTTATTAGACATGACTTGAGCAATATCTAATCGTTTAGCTGGATTTACACAGAGCATTCCTTTAATAAGATCCTTAGCATCCGATGATACTTGACTCCACTCCGGATCCGGAAACTCAAATTGACCCGTCCTAATTCTTTTCTTCATTCCCGGTGATATAGCTTGACCATGGTTGCTAAAGAATGGTGGGAATCCACATAACCTACAGGAAAATCATAATATTAATGTACTAAAATAAAATATTAACCAAATATTTGGGGTGGCATTTATCATACAATTTTAAACTGACTTAAAGTTATAAAAAATTGTAAGATAAAACTAATATTATAAAACCAATAGATTAGTCTTCAAACCAATAATTTAAAGATTTTGCAGTTCTAACTATATATAAATTATAGTCTAGGAGACAGACCTAAAAATACACGTCTCATTTTGACTGCTTCAATTCATTTTCTTAATATATAGATTTTTTTTAAACAAGTTCTTTATTGGCAAAAGTATACGATATTTATTTTGTGTAAACCGGAGCCATATTTTATTTATTGATTTGGGATGGTTTGTGCCTCTTTATTTTTATTTTATTTATTTATTGTTATTTGTTTATTTTATTTAGTTATTTTTGTGGTATGAATTTTGATAATTTTTTGGGGTGTAAGAGGGTTTGTTTGGGTCAAGGATAATTTTATATTTGTTAATCGAAGAATCAGCTACCGTCGATACTTGCTGTTGGATATAAATATCCCTGACGGTTTCGGCATAACGCCATCATCAACAGGGGGGGGGGGGGCAACACTCAAGCTCTCAACTAATAAAGTTATAACAGTGATTAACTTCTAGTCTCAATGAGCACGATGAGCCCTCGTCATACTCATTGAGACTAGAAGTTATTCACTGATATAACTTTATTAGTTAAGAGCTCGAGTGTTGCCCCGCCTGCTGATGATGGCGTTATGCAGAAACCAGTCCAGGGATATTCATATCCAACAGCAAATATCAACGGTAGCTGATTCTTCAATTGCTTCTTCAACTTGCGGTAAATACAACCTTTTTAATTTTATATTTTTTAGTTTAGGTATTTTATTTTTTATATTATTTTTTTTTTTAAATTGCCAAAAGATATTTTTTATGGTGTTTTGAATAGGTTTATATAGTAAAGGTAGTTTGCAGGAGTTTCAAAAAGGGTTGCCTATGCAGTCTGTGGACTGACTTTTGATGATTCAACCTGGCATTTGCCTGTAAAATTGAGGGAAACCACAGAAAAACCTCAATCAGGTTGATCGGACACGTGGGTGCTAGGTGTAAAGGTTATATCATCATTTTTTATGTTTGGGGATTTAACTGTTAAGGTTTGGTCTCTAGATTAATATATACATAAAAAAGTTCCTTTTTGTGGACTTATAAAAAAATATATAAATAAAAACAGATTAATTACACTAAAGTCCTATATTTTTTAATATATAATAATAACTAAGCTTTCTACTAAAAATTAGTCATCATCAGAGTTTAACAAATATAAAATAAAAATACAAATTTACAAACTACTTCATATTGCACTTTGGTATGGTTTGGTTAGCTATACTAATTACTAGCTATTACTAATTTTTAGTCGAAAGCTTAGTTATTATTATATATTAAAAAATATAGGACTTTTGTGTAATTAATCTGTTTTTATTAATATTATACATTAAATGATAAAGAAGTTATAGTCTACCTATCCAGAGTGTAGCCCTTCATAAGATTGTGCATACTCAGAACTTTTAAAAATTTACACCACTGATTAGTTTTAACTATATTACTTGATTTTTAATGTTGAGAGTCCAAGAACGGGATATTAATTACTGAGGCAACTTTTGGCCAAGTTGGCCATAATTATGCCCTTAAAGGAAACACATAATCCACCCTGGGGCAAATATAGGGTTTCATCAAAATAATGAAATGTTTTGATGAAACTCTATATTTGCTTAGATTAATAAAAGTAAAAGAAGATAGGAAAAAAATAAATAATTAACATTGTTGTTGTTATTATTTATAACCCATTATAACTAATCCTGTGTCATAAATTTAATATTATAAATAATTAACTATAAATCTAATATATAGACAAAGTATTTGCTACAGGGTAGATTTTGTGTTTCCTTTGAACCATTTCAGGACCAACGACTAGTATTATTATCAAAATTGATTTTGCATGAAAGACCAACAACTAGTATTATTATCAAAATTAATTTTGCATGAAAGACCAACGACTACTATTATTATCAAAATTAATTTTGCATGAAAGACCAACGACAAGTATTATTATCAAAATTAATTTTGCATGAAAGACCAACGACTAGTATTATTATTAAAATTAATTTTGCATGAAAGACCAACGACTAGTATTATTATCAAAATTAATTTTGCATGAAAGACCAACAACTAAACATGACTAATGGTCAGATAGGTATAAAAACACAAAATTTGAGCTTTCGGTCGTAAATTAGGCCTTCTTCAGAATTAGTTTTATTCCAAACCTTAGAATAATACTATATATAGAAGGAGCACTACTGATAACACAAAAGGCGGTTCACTGGTGCACTTAAGTAATGCTGCCACCCTAAAAATATACAATTTTCTAAAAAAAATTGGCAATACTTCTGGTTGCTGAATTATTATGTTCTATTATTAATTAATGATTGATTATTCATAAAATACTAATATAAATATCGGTGCACTACAATATTTAAAGCATTTTAAATTGTAGTTTAATGTATTTATTAAAATTATATTAAAAGTAGTCCTCGTCAACTAAATGTAGATTCTTGTATTCCGCCACCCTTTTGCCATCTATGACCAGTTTTATTAAATACTCAGCAGGTGTTTTAAATTATTATATTTGTTCTTTACGATCTTTCTTCATTAATAGATATTTATGACACATATTTAAAATAATGTTTTGTTGTTAGGGTGGTACCCCTACTTAAGTCCACCAGTCAACCGGCTTTTGGTTATCAGTGGAATTACATTGTGGTTACGGTCCTGTGCTCCTTCTATATATAGTATTATTCTAAGTTCCAAACTAAATCAGATACCACATAAAAAAGAAACATTAGTTATATTAATCGCTAGCTGTGTATGCTATCGGAAAACGACACCTACTTCTAAACAAAAATCTAGTGTGAATGTTTTTATACCTATCTGACCATTACCTCATAAAATTATCTTGCTTAAAACAGTTTGGTCAATAATTTTATATTAGTTTTGTAACAGAGAAATCTTACTGAAGGATAAAATAACACGCAATACTCACAATATATACATAATAACTCCTAAAGACCAAATATCACAGCTTTTGTCATATTTCTCCGGTCCAAGAACTTCAGGTGCTGAAAAAACAAATTATGTTTAACATTAAATAAACAAAACATGATGGAAAATATAAAGCCAATATACATTTTTTTCATAAATGATTTATTCATATACTATACATATATAAGCTAGAACCTTAGTGATCGTTTCATATAATCAAATAAATAAAAGTGACAAGGCAACAAAAAGCTAGCCAATTAAGTGAAAAAAAATTATTAACCTTATTAAACTAACACTAAACAATATATTTAACTGGTTTATAAATGGTAAAAACAATGTATTTTTTTAAACTTAATGGTTTAAAAGTGTCATTCTAAGATGACTTTGTCCAAAATGTAAAGTTTTGGACACAACCCTATCAACATAAGACTATTTCTTGCACTAACATTTGTTCAAATTTGAGCCTCTTCCGTGTTTACAAAATAAATACACAAATGCAGTAATGTTTTTTGTAAGGTAATCAGTAGATACTGAAATGAAGACTTTTGAAAAATACAGGTGCCTTAGATATATTATTACTAGAGGGACCCTATAGGTTAAATTTTGAAACATGGAAAAAGTAACCTGACCACCTTCACTATAAATATAATAGACCAAGAGCCCAGGGGTGTTTTGTTAATAAAGTGCAATGGCTGGAAACCGGTCTCAATTTTTCGTAAATATCTTCCTGAACAAGATCTGCAATTCTGCCGACTCGTATCGGATGGGTGTCCCAGGCAGAACGCACTTTAGGGGTCAAAGGTTCTGCCTGGGACACCCATCCGATACGAGTCGGCAGAATTGCAGATCCTTGTTCAGGAAGGTATTTACAAAAAATTGAGACTGGTTCCAGCCATTACACTGATTGTTAACTTGGGTGGTAAATTTGACCTGTAAAGTGCGTTCTGCCTGGGACACCCATCCAATACGAGTCTATAGAATTGCAGATCCTTGTTCAGGAAGATATTTACAAAAAATTGAGTCCGGTTCCAGCCATTACACTTTTTATTAACAAAACACCCCTGGGCTCTTGGTCTATAATGAAATAATCAGTACAAAATTACAATAACTTGTATAGTAAAACATTAAAAATACAAATCAAAACACAAACAATGTGCAGAAAACCGAAATAAATTTATAAATGATAACCTTAACTCACCATTGAAGAAGGTTTCAATAAGGTTACACAGAGCCCCCGAGAGCCCCAAAAAAGATGTTTCAGGCTTCTCAATTATTTAGATAGGCTATGCCCCCTCTAGTAATATATCTCTATGGGTGCCACATTGTGTGCTATTAAAATAGTTTCCCTCTTTACAACGAAATGGAAACAGAAAGTTGACAAGATGACATCTTTACAACGAATGGAAACAGAAAGTTGACAAGATGACATCTTACACGAAATGGGAAACTTTACAACGAAAATGGAAACAGAAAGTGACAAGATGAATCTTTACAACGAAATGGAAACAGAAAGTTGACAAGATGACATCTTACAACAAAATGGAAACAGAAAGTTGACAAGATGACATCTTTACAACGAAATGGAAACAGAAGGAAAGACATCTTTACACGAAATGAAATAGAAATGGCTTTACAACAAATGGAAACAGAAAGTGACAAGATGACTCTTTACAACGAAATGGAAATAGAAAGTTGGCAAGATTAAATCTTTACAACAAAATGGAAACAGAAAGTTGACAAGATGAATCTTTACAACGAAAATGGAAAAACAGAAAGTTGACAAGATGACATCTTTACAACAAATGGAAACAGAAAGTTGACAAGATGACATCTTTACAACGAAATGGAAACAGAAAGTTGACAAGATGACATCTTTACAACGAAATGGAAACAGAAAGTTGACAAGATGACATCTTTACAACGAAATGGAAACAGAAAGTTGACAAGATGACATCTTTACAACGAAATTGGGAAACAGAAAGTTGCAAGATTAAATCTTTACAACAAAATGGAAACAGAAAGTTGACAAGATGACATCTTTACAACGAAACGGAAACAGAAAGTTGACAAGATGACATGTTGACTTACCAACATAGTAAGGTGTATAGCACGGCGTTTCTAGAGCTTCTTTTGAAAAAACTTCTTTCGCAAAACCAAAATCAGTCAGTTTCAATAAGGCATTAGATTCTGTAACATAAATGATCTAATCAGTGACTGTCATTTGTTCTATCCTAAAGTAATATATAAACTAAGTAGGGAAACAAACACATTTCTGTCAGACATAGTATGTAGTTCAAACTTTGTCCACCAGGGAGTTGGCTCAAATTCTCCTATGGGTGCAGCCATCTAGTTTTACCTCTGTAAATACAAACAAACTATTTAATGTACTCGACATTATTGTTTTCAAAGCGTTGCTTTTTACTTTTTAGTATTCAATGTTTATAATTTGTGTGAGAAATATATTTTGTCACATCCGATAGAGGTTTAAGTGATTCTGTAAATACTAGGTTTGTTTAACTTACTTAAAATGAGCGACTGATTAAACTTTTATTTTTTGTGTGCACTACTCAACGTCTTATACTGTTGCAAGTGATAAGAGTTTTTCCCTTAAAATATTATTTTTTATTAGCAATGTAAGAATAAGCAACCTAAATTTGTTTTAATATAATCATAGTAATCGTAATTTTAAGTTATATTTAAGGCAATAAACTTTCGCCTGTATATTTATCAAAACCTTAAAAACATACGCAATATACCTTTATTGCAGTTCCTTTATTCCTTAACTACACGGTTGTAACAATTAATCCACAAATTAACTGTTACATACAAACTTTTAAATCATTATCTACATAATAACGTTCAAAAACACGATAAAAAGAAAAACACCTTAAATTATCAGTGGTGCCAATAAAATAGAACACTTTTTCTTTTCTCTGTTTCTTTTACTTTATTGTTATTTTTATTTATTTTGTTTTGATTATATTTTTCTCAATTTATTATATTTTATCTATTATTTATATTTTATTTATTCTATATTTATTTATCTTATTATTTATTTATCTATTTATTTTATATTTTTTAGCTCGTATACATACATACTCTTATATATTTATTAGTTATACATTTCATGGGTTATATTTACTTTGGTATTTTTTGATTTTTAATTTATTATTTAGTTCTTAAGTTTGTGTAGTTTTTGTAAGTTTGAATTTTATACTTGTTGGTTAGGCACTGATGATGGTCTGTCAAGTCTGAAAGCTGGCTTTGTCATTATACTTAAACATCAATGGAGAGACTTGTTTTTTATTATTTTTCCTTATATCTGGACTCCACTACTCTATTTTTATTACAAAAAAGATAAATCCTAGAGGGCTCATACACAGTTAACCCAATTTTAGTGATTTTTTAAATATTTTTGAACCATCTATCAGCTGATTCAGCTTGTCCTCTTATAACCTCCCTTATCTCTCAGTTACCTTCTTTATTATTCCGTATTTCTCTTATTATATTTATCTTACTTTCTCTTCTTATAGTTTTCTTTTTTCCCTTCATGTGGATTATTTTTAACGTAATTTGTAGAAAATTCTTCATTTTTATAATTACTTCACACCTTTTCTCAGTACCTTTCTTTTTTTGACTTAATTCTTCCTCAGAATGAATTTCTATTATTTTTAGTGTTTGTATGATTATGACCAGAACGAAACGTCACTCTAAAATCTTTGTTTTTATTAACCCTAATGGATACAATCTTCCTTATCAAGATATTATTAAGGGTACAACCAACATCAATTTGAATTTTTTACATGGTATAGTATGAGAGTTTCCCTACTTGGTTTGTATATTACTTTATTCCATGCTCATCTTGTAATAATACCATACCGGGTGGAACATTTCAGTTGCACCAACATTGAACACTTAAATTTAAGGGGAAAACTGGTCCCTAGCTGTGAGCAAAGAGAAGGTATTGTGTTTACACTAAGGCTCGTATTCAAAGACAGTTTCCTTACCTAAACCTAATATTTCCTCGGAAGTCTCAAGGAACTCTTGAGGCTTCCTTAAGAAGACCTAACATTTTCCTTAAGGGCTCCTAATGAACTCTTGAGGCTTCCTTAAGAAGACCTAACATTTTCCTTAAGGGCTCCTTAAGGAACTTTGAGGCTTCTTAAGAAGACCTAACATTTTCCTTAAGGGCTCCTTAAGGAACTCTTGAGGCTTCCTTAAGAAGACCTAACATTTCCTAAGGGCTCCTTAAAGAACTCTTGAGGTTCCCTAAGAAGACCTAACATTTTCCTTAAGGGCTCCTTAAGGAACTCTTGAGGCTTCCTTAAGAAGACCTAACATTTTCCTTAAGGGCTCCTTAAGGAACTCTTGAGGCTTCCTTAAGAAGACCTAAATTTTCCTTCCTTAAGGAACTCTTGAGGCTTCCTTAAGAAGACCTAACATTTTCCTTAAGGGCTCCTTAAGGAACTCTTGAGGCTTCCTTAAGAAGACCTAACATTTTCCTTAAGGGCTCCTTAAGGAACTCTTGAGGCTTCCTTAAGAGACCTAACATTTTCCTTAAGGAGACCTAAAACTAGTTAAAATGTACAGCTTTTCCTATACTCACACCTAAAGGAAGCCTTTAGGCCTCCTTAATGAACCCTTTAGGTGTGAATTATATTTTAGTTCTAGTTTAGGAAAGGTTAAGGTCTTCTTTAGAAAAAAACTAGTTTTAGCCGATTTTTCACTAAATTCTCTTAGGTAGGTCCGGAGTTACCTAAAGTTTCCCTAAAAAATAGATATATATATATATATATATATATATATATATATATATATATATATATATATATAGATATAGAGTATATATATAGATATATAAAACATTGGCGAAGTTAATTAAACTTTTTTTGTAAAAATTACAATTTTTTTCAAATATGTAAGTTGATTAGAATGTTTGGTAAACCAGCAAATCATGAGATGCATATGAACCTGCATTCATAAAAGTTGTTTAAAACTATTTGGAAATTTCTCTGATTTTTTAATTGTTTTTTTCTTTTAATTTAAAAGTTAACTTTAATTTTAAAGTTTTTTTTAATTGACTTTATAGATTAAGTCAATTAAATAATAGATAAAGTCAATAAATAAAGGGGTCAAGGTTGGCTTCCTGATTTAGAAATCAGGAAGCCAATCTCGACCCCCCCCCATAATAAGGTGACACTTAGGGACATTTGTTGGTCTCATACATAACTACATAGGTACTGAATTCCATATAGACCCAAACACTTTTCTGCGTTTTGGTTTTTTTTGCTGAGTCATTATTACCAGTTTATGACATTATTAAAGAAATATTTTCCTAAAAGCACAACTAGACCCAAAGATTAATTTAGTATCAAGTTTCAACTCTCTAGCATATATACACTCGCATTTTGTATAATTGTTCACAAAAAATATTGTAAAGTGCTTAAAGACGAAATATCTTTCATACTCACCATTACTAGTATATAATAAATTTTCAGGTTTCAAGTCCCTATGAGCTATGTCCTTGTCATGTAAGTATTTAACAGCCGAACATATCTCTTTCATTATTTGTGCAGCTTCTGTAAACAAAAGGTTATTTATTATCAGTATCAGGTACTAACACTAAATGCACAGCCTTCTTAATTCAACAGTGCAACTGCACATGTGGTCTTGTTAAAGAGACTTATACTATTACAGGGAGGACTAGGCTTGAATAACACAGTGATATGCGGTCTGGTAGAGTGACAATATCCATTAGGTATTCTAACTGTACTTACTCCATAGAGATATATGCTAGAGGGGGTATAGCCTATCTAAATACATTGAGCGGCTCTCAGGGGCTCTGAGAGCCCTTGAGAGGTGATAACTCCTACATATATTCATTAAGATTTGTTGCGTTTTAATTAGTTTTTAGTCTGTGATATTTAGTTTAAGTTTCTGTTTCAAATAGGCTGTTTTAGATTTTAATTTTTCTGTGATATGTATGTATTTGTTATCAGACCATTTAATTTTATTCTCTAACATGTAAGTTACCAAGGAAGAGTTTTTAATGTAATGCTAAATTATATTTTAATTTTTGTATGGACTATTGTATACTCTAAAAGGTTTTAAACAATAAAGTATTTATTTATTTATTATCTGTGTATCCTCATTGAAACCTCCTTCACAAGTGAGTTAAGGTTATAATTAATAAATGTACTTCGGTTTCCCGTACATTCTTTGTGTGTTGATTTGTATTTTTAACATTTTACTACATAAATTATTGTATTTTTGCATTGATAATTTGATTAATTAATTAGTGCAGGTGGCCAAGTTACTTTTTCAATGTTTCAAAATTTAACCTAAAGGACCCCTCTAGTAATAATATCTCTATGATTTACTCCTACTTAAGTCTCCTTAGAGAGAGACTAGAGATTCCCCACCCCCTACAATCCCTATCAGTGCATATATTTACAATGGACCCAACGTACAGCAGGAATTTTTAATGACGTCAGATTATTAAAGAATAAACGGGATAGACAATAATTAAAACTTACTTAAAATTTATTTCACTTAATTTAAGACAAAACAGTCAAAAAATAATGAAATATTTACGTGGCATTGTAATTGTTATGAAAAAGCAAAAAATGTCGCCACCAATGTACAGTTATGGTACCAAGTTACCCAGGTAATGATAAGAGGCCTTGTATCCTCTCTCTAATATATAAGTCTCTTTGGATCAAGCCTAAAAGCAGAAAAATATACTTTATCGACTACTATGCGTTATAAATTCTACGAACAGTCTATTATAAATGCACAGTAAATGCCGTTTTCCTCCCTAGGGAGAGTAAAAAGCAGAATATCAAGATATAACTCACTCTCATAAGAATTTCTTTAGGAAGAAACTACTTACTTAAGAATTTCTTAATTCTTAAATTAAATCTAGATTCTTAGATTAGATATCTTTCTTAGATATCTTAGATTAATTCTTAATCCTAGTTTCTTAACTTATTATGATCTGCAATAGTTTTACAGCCGATTCAGTATCAAAAATACATTAGTAATGTTAATTTTTTTTTATGCTTGAATGTGATCTATTTTGTTTTATTATTATTTATTTATTTATTTGAATGACGATTCTACGTACATTTTGTACATTAAGAAAATAAAGCTATTTAGGCAAGCAAAAACTCAGATTGGAGTTTAAATTGGTTAAATAAGTAATCAAAGTGAGGCTCGAGCTATACTTTTATCTGTTTCACCAACTGCGTGTCTCCCTGGGACTTAAAAGCTAATTAAATTTCTACTTTCGGATTTGAATTTAAATTAAGCTGTAAAAACTCTCTTTCGACCCTCATTGCAGAAGGAACAACATAAAATAAGAATAGAATTATTACCTCTTTCGGTAAAAGATCCAGTTTCATTATTCTGTATCCTTTGAAACAACTCACCACCTCTCATACTGAAATTAAACACAGCAAATAATAACTAAGATACTGAGTAATGGAGTTAACTCATAAAGCCAACAAATCTACATTTGGAGTTAACAAAACACCAAAATCTCTCCATAAAATGTTTATTCTTTACATAAACAGAGCAGGCTTTCGATCGCTCGATCATCATCAGTGCCTAACCCAACCAACATAGAAGAAAGAATAATCAACACAGTACTACAATAAAGCAAAACTAAAAGAAATACTAGAATAAATTTATTCTAGTATTTCCGGCTCAGTTTATGTAAAGAATAAACATTTTGTGGAGAGATTTTGGTGTTTGGTAAACACAGCAAAGTCATAGTAATCTCTACTTAACATAATTAATACTTCAATAGCAATGAAATCAAGGATATTGCTTCAAAAATACCGTTCATATCCTCGCAGTATTCAAATGAAACTTAGAATACTTATTTGTTAAGTAAAGGGCGACACTCATACCAAATTTTTAACTCTATTAGATTATTTTTTAACTTTTTAATAATTGTTTGAAAAACCTTTACAAGTTTTCGATAAAAATTGTACTAATGCTGATAATTAAATGAAACTTGGCACATATGTTTGTCTTATGTATTACTACATGTGTGCCTAACGTCAACTTGGTCACAACATTTTTCCACTTTTTATTAATTTTTGAAATATTTGCTGAATCATTATTTATTTATTTATTTATTTATTTATTTATTTATTTTACAAATATACGGGCACAGGCCCTTTACAACATTATATAAAAATATTATTGTGTGTTAACACAACTAGAGGATAGGATATAGAAGGATAATACTAATATATAACTATAATACTAATATAGAAAGAGCATAGGACCGTAAACACAATGTAATTCCACTGATAACACGAAAGCCGGTTGACTGGTTGTCTTAAGTAGGGGTACCATCCTAACAACGCAACATTATTTTATAAATGTGTTATAAATATCCATTAATGAAAAAAAGATCTTAAGTAGTGAATGATTTTTGTACCAAGTTTCAACTCTCTAGCATAAATACTCTGGGAGCTACAATGATAACAGACACACACACAAACAAACAGAAAACTTTGTCAAAACCACTCAGGATGTCTTAAAAACACCTGAAACGGATAATTCAGGTGGAAACCCCGGTTTCCGATTTTTTTTTTAAAAAACAATACTTTTCCTATATACCTACAGTATGTATGAGGAAAAGTAAAAAAATAAACCAACAAAAATAAACAGTAGACAGGTCAAGTCATTATTTTGGAAAGTGGGACATAGCCTTACTATAATACTAATATAGATGGAGCATAGGACCATAAACAACAATGTCATTCTACTGAGAACACGAAAGCCGGTTGACTGGTGGTCTTAAGTAGGGGTACCACCCTAACAACAAAAAATTATGAGTAAAATTAGTTGGACGTAATCCATTGTCAGTACTATTTACAGTTAACGACGTTTCAGGAGCAGGTACTTCTCCCATCATCAGGTTTGTCTTGAGAAAGACGGTGTGTGAATCAAGTGTTGGGTGTTAGGACTTTAACCTAACTTCGTAGGCAGGTATCAACGACTTTGTTATGTACTTTGAAAATTTGTCTATGATGGGGCCTCCCCCGGTCTATATAGGGATTAGGGTTCCTTATATACCTCCTAGCTACCTGCGAATACGTATTGTCGAGATCCTAACACCCAACACTTGTCTCACACACCGTCTTTCTCAAGACGAACCTGATGATGGGAGAAGTACCTGCTCCCGAAACGTCGTTAACTGTAAATAGTACTGACAATGGATTACGTCCAACTAATTTTACTCATAATTCACCATTGTCACAAACTTTCATGTCTAAAACAAAAAATTATTTAAGAATTAAGTTTAATGGACAGTGAGAAACCTAATTAGGAAAAGTAATAATAAAGACAGCAGTCTGAGTTTTATTAGATTAATTTATTTCATCAGAGCTTTCGCACAAGCGATGCTTGGCATCCTCAGTGAATCTAATAACAAGTAAATAAAAAACCATAAACCAATTACAAAAATATTTTGGTATGTATTTTTTACTTCTGTTTTTAAATAAAGTAAAGGTAGGGGAATACGAGAATCTACATTTAGTTGACGAGGACTACTTTTAACATAATTTTAATTAAAAACATTAAAATGCAATTCAAAATGCTTAAAATATTGCAATGCACCGATATTTATATTATTTTTTAATGAATAATCAATCATTAATGAATAATAGAACTCAAAAATTCAGCAACCAGAAATATTGCCAACTTTGTTAAAAAAAAACTTTTTATTTTTTCAGGTTCGCAGCATTAATTAAGACCACCAGTGAACTGGCTTTCGTGTTATCAGTAGTGCTCCTTCTATATATAGTATTATTCTAAGGATATAGCATTATGTTAAGCTATCAAAAATTACATATTTGCAATAATACAGCAGTTCCCAGATGAAAGATATTATTTCGATTACATTTGTTCCTTGCTGTCCCTTGCGTTAACAATTCATGTTTCGCAGTAGCATCAAATAATACTATATAGTTTAAATATCAGGTTAATCACACAGTACCTCCTGATCCTACACAATAGCTAATTATCTTCAAAATCAAATAAACAAAGAAGTTAATTCTATAGTACATAATTATTTATGCAAATAAATGACGTAAAAAAGGTCAATTAAACAGGGTGAACAAATCATGAAAATAAAAATTTGATTTAAAAAGGGAGAGAAAAAACAACAAAGAAACAAAAACAGAAGATAAAGCTTCTAATAATATTATGTAATTAATAGTCAAATATTGACTCTCCTTATCACACATTGCATCATATCGTTTAAACTAGAACACAAATACCGAGTCATTTATATAACTTTGACTCGACATGATTCCATGCTGATCAACGAGTCATAAAAGCAGAAAAAATTGTAAAACTCGATTAGAAGATACTCCTCGAAAAAAGAGCTCAGCGACATAGTCTATTGTCAACTTAGAATAATACTAACATAGAAGGAGCATAGGATAATACAATGGAATTCTACTGATAACACAAAAGCCGGTTCACTGGTGGTCTTAAGTAGGGGTACCACCCTAACAACAAAACATTATTTTATATATGTGTCATAAATTTCCATTAATGAAAGTTCATAAAAAAACAAATATAATAACTTAAAAACCAGCTGAGCATTTAACAAAATCAGTCATAGATAGCAAAGAGAATAACGGATTACGAGAATCTACATTTAGTTGACGAGAACTACTTTTAGCATATTTTTTATTAAAAACGTAAAAATACAATTTAAAATGCTTAAAAAATTATAATGCACCAATATTTATATTAGTATTTAATGAATAATCAAGCATTAATATAAATTATATCTTAAAATCCAGTAACCGGAAGTATTGCCAACTTTGTTATAAGAAAATTATAAATTTTTAGGGTGGCAGCATTACTTAAGACCACCATTGAACTGGCTTTGGTGTTATCAGTTATGCTCCATCTATAAATAGTTTCTTCTAAGATTAGTAACCTTATTATTTCATCACGTCTAGTTGATTACTTTAAGCAGACGATAGAAAAGAAATGAGCTCACCATTCCATGACCATCAGGATACACCTGTTGCCCATATAGTTATTGATATAAACATCTTTTATATTAACTATATGCCTATGTTCACTAACTCTCCAGTGTAACTCTACTTCCCGCCTCGCTTTAACCGAGTCATGGAGAACCTGAAAGAATAATAACTATGCGATTATTCATAATAATTATTATCATTAGGTTTTCGCAAAGATTTGCTAATACCTTTACAACATGCAAAGGTTCTCTAAACCTGCTTCGTTCTCAAAATAGTTTGTAAAAGGCATTTGAGTCATTCCATGTCAAATCATCCCACTAAAAAATAAAATTCACATGCATGGTGACCGATTTTGATAAAATTTGGTGGAGGTGTAGGGTCCATGCCTAAAAGAAAAAATACAAATTTTCAGCTTAAAATATGCAGCCGCTTCCGCGCACTGATGGGGCAAAGTTGTGGAAAATAGCTGATTTTCAGTGTTTTGGCACTCAGATTATCATTTGTATCTCTAAAAGTCGCATATATAAAAATTTCATTCTGCTTGCAATTTGCAGCTAAACCCTAAGGCTTTCAATATAAATTAATGTCATTTTGGCCCCAGCCATTTTTTGTCCTTTGACGAGCCCCTTTTTTAAAAAATTTTAAATATCTCAAAATGCGTATTTTTTAAAATTTTGAAAAAAACCCCAAATATAGCCCATAGTTATAGGAAAGTGTCCACAAAGTTTCATGATGGGACCTCCATGGGCTTGGGCCCAATATTTTTTTAAGTGGCAGAGGGTATAGGGATTGTCAGGAAAATATTACTTTTTGTTAGAAACTTCTCTAAAATAATCTTCATCAAATTAATATATTTATATTTTTATTATAGTTTTGATAAGTATATGATATATACATGCTTATTTGCATACGGGTGGCCCAAACGTCACCGACCCCTATTATATTTTGAACATTTTATAAAATATCGAAACATGGGATACCTCCCTTGTGTAGAGGGAACTCGTTTTAATGGTTTACATTTCCCCCATCCCACAAGTATGGGCTAAGCTAAAAACCAAACATTAATTGAAGAATGTACATATGGGCTATTCGGGTTCTAAGGATTATTCCGACATATTGGCAAAGAAATGATTTTATCTTTGATCTCTAATCTGGCATTGAAAGTACCCAAAGCCCAATATATTTATATGGGTTATACTATTATACTGGTTTGTAAGTTTCACCAGTCACCATATATATTATATATATATATATATATATATATATTATATATAAATTATTATATATATATATATATATATATATAAATATATAAATATAATATATATATATATATATATATATATATTGCTTAAGACCGAAGGTATAAAGCAAACCAAAAGTTTCAAGGGTAACTTAGAACCTTTTCTTATAATTTGCATCTCTCTTCCCTATAACTTCAAATGTGAGAGTGAAGAGATTGAGGTGTCCAGACCCAAAACGTATGGTGAAACTTACAAACCAGTATAAATAGTTAACCAATATAAATATATTGGGCTTTGGGTACTTCAATGCAGATTAGAGATCAAAGATAAAATCTTTAGAACCCGAATAGCCCATATGTACATTCTTCAATTAATGTTTGGTTTTAGCTTAGCCCATACTTGTGGGATGGGGAAGTGTAAACCATTAAAACGAGTTCCCTCTACACAAGGAGGTAATCCCATGTTTCGATTTTTATACAAACTGTTCAAAATATAATAGGGGTCGGTGACTTTTGGGCCACCCTGTATGCAAATAAGCATGTATATATCATATACTTATCAAAACTATAATAAAAATATAAATATATTAATTTGATGAAGATTATTTTAAGAGTTTTCTAACAAAAATAATATTTCCTGACAATCCCTATACCCTCTGCCACTTAAAAAAATATTGGGCCCAAGCCCATGGAGGTCCCATCATGAAACTTTGTGGACACTTTCCTATAACTATAGGCTATATTTGGGGTTTTTTTCAAAATTTTAAAAAATACGCATTTTGAGATATTTAAAATTTTTTAAAAAAGGGGCTCGTCAAAGGGCAAAAAATGGCTGGGGCCAAAATGACATTAATTTATATTGAAAGCCTTAGGGTTTAGCTGCAAATTGCAAGCAGAATGAAATTTTTATATTTGCGACTTTTAGAGATACAAATGATAATCTGAGTGCCAAAACACTGAAAATCAGCTATTTTCCACAACTTTGCCCCATCAGTGCGCGGAAGCGGCTGCATATTTTAAGCTGAAAATTTGTATTTTTTCTTTTAGGCATAGACCCTACACCTCCACCAAATTTTATCAAAATCGGTCACCATGCATGTGAATTTTATTTTTTAGTGGGATGATTTGACATGGAATGACTCATTTATGAAATATATGTAAATTCATGTCAGTGGAATAGGATGAATTTCCTCTCCACTGACATCTTTTACTAGTTAATTTTAACTAAAAGCTAGAAGAAATAATACTAATTAAATCTTGAAAAGACCTTGGAAAAAAACCACCTCCACACAGTTTGTGATAAAATACGGTAATGGAAATTATATACAGGATGTGGAAAATATATCCCCCCTCCATCATGTCAGGTAGTGATAGTAATATGGGGGAGTGGTAGTAACTACCAGGCAAGTAGGCCATGTGATTGGGCCTTTTTTGCCAGCTCCCTAAGATAGTGTTCTACTCCTTTTAATTTCAAGTGTAGGTATATTCCATCTAATCTAGACAGAAGAGCCGTGAATTTCTATAGTTCCTCTCATGCTTTTTCAAGCAATCATACATATTTTCACTGACTCTTATAGTCTAGTGAAAACTGGGAACAACACGTGCTCTCACTGTTAAATCAAACCTCCACACACTTTAAACTACAAGGTAGAAACAGTATAGTATTATAATGAATCTACAATGAGGGTCCTAAATTTTGCCTATACCCAGTTTCATTTAGGGTAAGGGATCTTTAACGAGTACCTGACAACGCACAGGCTCGAGACCACTGGCTTTACGTCCCTTCTGAAGAACGTGGTACGCAGAATTTTTATCCCTCTCATAAAAATCCTAGAGTCCCGTGCTGGGATTGAACCCATGACTAAAGTCCATTCATTCAGTGTATTGGTCACGTACCTAAACCACTACACCACGGGTGACTCTTATCATGTCAGGTAAAGTTCACCTGTTAATTTTTGCTGTATCTTCAGCTTCAATTAACATTTGAGCATTCAGGTGAGTATAGATGTAATATAATGGTAACGAGGGAGAGATAAGAACCTCATGTCCAATCATCTAGCAACTATGTCATCCAGGACACTTTTTACTAACTCCCTATGGAAGCCAGTGGGCAGATAACAACAAATAGAATCATGGACTACTGTCTCGACTGAAACATCTATATTTAATACTCTACACAAAAACTTCTCTAAAATTTAAGGGACCTATGTAGTTTCAACACTTCATCAATCTCACTCCACCACTATTACTATCTATCTCATTACTACTATCCACCTCTATAGTGAGCATATGCAGTTATTCTGACCTTTACTATTATATATAGCATTAACAAATCTCTGCGGTCTCACATCAGAGTCCCATCATAAAGTATTCCCCATCCCGCAATGTTTCCAAAGTGCTGGTTGCTTCTCAAGTAAAAGAACTAAGTAAGCAACTATAAACTTGCCAATTAGCAAGTCTCAAATTAAGTGAGTCCTTTACGTTGAAGACCACCCAACATATTCAACCTCTTGAGGACCAGCTCTACACTCATTAAGGAGAAACTAACATCACTATGTGTAAAAACCAAGTGACCTGGCTGAGATTTGAACCTTGGCTACCTTCAGATGGAAGATATTTCCAGTGACCTTGCAAATGCTTGACACTCTAACTAACTGAGCTAACGGTAAACCCTGATATATATATTTGTACAATCTCCATATCATCTGCGTACTCAATTAACTCTTCTCTTAATTTATTATCTTCTCTATTTGTTTCAGGTTTTGGTGACATCTCTAGGTCCAGACTTTCATTAAAATACTTTTAATCAAACAAATATTTTTTCATAATTTTGTATGGTTTTTAAAAAGATTACAGAGACATAATTTTGATAAGCCCTGTTGTATAAAATCTAATCAGTTCTTTATCTCTAAAAACTTAATTTTTGTGCCAAGTTTTATTAAAATAGGCTTAGCCGTTTGAGCTGTAAAATGTTTACAAGAAATGGGCATATCCATGCAGTCATTCAGACACAATTTTGGGTACTGAAATGTCAACATTTAAAAAAAGTTGGTGTTAGGTTTTTTGCAAATGCAATGCTTCTTTCTCCTTATAGGAGGTTGGGAAGCAAAGACAGACAGAAAAGGCAAGACACAGAAAAGACAATGTAGGCTATGAATGCACAGGTTATTTACATTATAAAGGTCATGAGATTAAACAAACTCATCACATAAGACAAATACTAATTTCTAATTGGTAGAACAGATTTTTTGTGTGTCACATAAAGTTTTTAACCAATTAGGTTGTTCCATTGTTTTTGTTAAGTAACAATGAAATCATAGTTAAAGAATAGAAGTGAATAAGAATTATTTATAGACAGCATGACCAGGCATGACTCATTGCACTACCATGACAACCCAAACAATAGTTAATGAATATTGGTCAACTATTACAAACTAATTGAAATCAACATCAATTTTATTTTACTGACTTTTTTTAATATTCTTTATTTAATAATTATAAATACAAATATAATTGTTTTTAAAAAAAACTTTGCTTTCTTAAATCGAAACAAAACATGGATATGGCAAGATGTAAAGGAAGTTTATGAAGCCTTAAGTTTGTGGAAAAATTTGTTTCGTCATCTAAGTCTCACCTTAAGTTTAATGTCATCAAATTAAAAAAGGTGACACTTTATTAAGGTCATTGACATGCTAAATCGATTGTGATTAGTTTTAGCTCAATCGGACTACTCTACGCGATTTATGTTCATATATTAGGGAAAGTAATAACAAAGACAGCAGTCCGAGTTTTGTTAGATTAATTTATTTCATCAGAGCTTTCGCACAAGCAATGCTTGGCATCCTCAGTGAATCTAATAACAAGTAAACAAAACCACAAACCAATTACAAAAAAAAACAGAAATAAAAAAATATACATACTAAACAAGGAAAAAAACAATTCAAAACAAATGCAAGTTAATATTAAAATAATCATGGCCCAAACTTATGATAAGTAATATAGTTACACCACCACATATGTAAAACAACAGTTAAGAGCATCAAACCAAAAGTTAATATTAAAAAAGTGAGTAACGTTTTATATGTTCATATAAAACACTATTTTTTCTAAATATATCTTTATTCAATACAAATAACTTAATTCAAATTCTAGAAAGCGAGGGGGGTGAGACTTGATTCAATTCTGCAGATTTTCTATCGAAACCAAAAAAGGATTAAAATAAAACCAAGGTTTCTTTCTCCAGGTAATAAATAAAGTTAAAGTCAAATAAAACACAGATAACAGCAATTTTTCAAAATCAAAACTAATAAATCTATTTATTAAAACAATAATAACTTTTAAAACCATCTCCATAACTCCAATCACAGTTGAAACTACAATCCAATAAACCACTGATATTATTCTTTCACTCAGATATATAATCAATTTATCAAATAACATATATATCTTATTTACTTTTGTATTTATTATAATATATTTATATATATTCCAGTCACCCCTTGACCTCATTTACTGGAAAGGTCATTTATTAGCATTCCTTATTGATTCAAACACTAAATATTCACAGTCCAAAAAATATATATTTATTTATTAAATAAAATAAAAAATAAAATAAATAAATGAAAAATTAAATAAATTAATGAAAAATTAAATAAAAATAAATAAATGAAAAATTAAAAAAATAAAAAATAAAAAACAAAATAAATAATAATTAAAAAAATAATTTGGTGCGATATTTTTTTATTTGGGTTCCCCAAATTTTAAACACAACAGATAACATGATATTATCCCTATCCACTGTGATTCAAGTGACAATTAAAGTTGACATTTATTAAATGCTTATTGTAATCAATTAAAAAAAGAAAGCACAACCAGGGTAATATCGGACTTATTAAAAAAAATGGAGGGCCCAAGCCCCTGTAGGTCTAATTTTTTAATCTTTTAAGAAATAATAAAATAAAAGTAAATAAAAAAAAGTGTTGTAAAGCAATTTTTGAAAGAGATCTTATCAGTGCTATTACTTCTCAAGAATAATATTAAAATATTGCAACATAACTATAATCTCATGACGTGAATACAAAAAATATTTATAAATCATAATTTATAATGGAACACCATGGTAAATCTACCAACTATTTTAAAATGGTCTTAATTCAGCTCAAACATAATTTGCATCCCTACCACCTAAATGGAGGGGGGAAGTATCGCAGTAGCAAAAATCACAACCAACATTTTTCAACAAATGTCAAGGATCCCGAATAAGGAAAAAAATATGTCTGAATGAATAATAAACTTTTAAATTTCTTGTAAAAGTAAAAACACTACAGAATAGTAAATAATCTAATGTTAACCAGTCATAGAGATATATAATAGAGAGGGCATAGCCTATCTCAATACAATGAGTGGCCTGAAACATCTTTTTGGGGCTCTGTGTAACCTCATTGAAACCTCCTTCAAGAGTGAGTTAAGGTTATAATAAATCAATTGATTACGGCTTCGGGCACATTGTTTGAGTTTTGATTTGAATTTGTAACGTTCTACTTTGTAAGTTACTGTTAATTTTGTACTGATTATATAATAAAATTTATAAGCCAAGGTGGTCAGGTTACGTTTTCGATTTACGGCCTCTTTAGTGATATATATCTCTATGTAAACAGTGTTCTCCAGCCTGTTTTCCACAGGTTTTTAGTAAATTATTAGGAATAAGATCAGGTCTTTAGTTAGATGATAAGGTTGCAGTCCCGATATTGGCACCCCTGTCCCGCTCAAATTAAAATCTCCTTGAAACTTAAAATGTCCCGACATTACCTATTTTTAATTAATTAAAAACATAAAATACCATAAAATACAAAACAGGCAAGCATTTTTCGCCTGTAATGTATATATTGTTAAAAAAGAGCAATTCTAAAGCAAAGATTATGTAGTATACCACATAATCTACTATATACATAATATAGTATGTATACTATAGCCAAAGGTGTAATTAAAGATTGGCTCTTAACCAATCACCTACACCACTGGAACAAATCCTCCGGCATGAGACACAGTAAACTTATGCTAAAAAGACCCAGTCCCAAAGTAACTGAGGACCTCCTCAGTCTAAGCAGAAGGGACCTTAGAACAGTAACTGGACTACTGACTGGTCACTGTCACCTCCGAAAACATCTCCATACCATTGGTATCTTTAAGGATAACCCAGTGTGTAGGCTTTGTGAATTGGAAACCAAAACTGCCTCTCACATACTTCTGAGATGTGAAGCCCTAGCCTTTCAAAGGTTCTCCAACTTTGGTAGCAGCACTCTCACTAAGTTTGACTCTACCAATGAATCACTGGTCAAAAAGATCCTAGACCTAGTCCGGGGAAAAGGATTATTCTGACCTGGACTAATTGAGGGGATTGTACAATAAACTTTCAGTCGCAGTGCAAATGGGGTCTATCCTCGACTCCAACCCCAATCTTCAATAATAATAAAAATGTATACTATATAATCTTTGTTTTAAAGGAAGGAATTAAAATTTTCAGAAACCAAATATACTTCCAATCATTTATAAAGAATTTGTGCTCTAAAAATGGTAAATGCAACAAGGCTGTGAAGTGATATTTATTTTTTTTTCAAATAAATAATTTTTATTAAATTGAATTGAATTAACTTGTAAATAAAATTCTATAGGAGTAAAATTATTCTTTACAGCTGAGTTGCATAAATAAACTACTACCCCCCCCCCCTTTAAGATTTGTCTTGTCTCAAAGACAAGCCACTCGATCTAGGCTGAAATCTGGCATCTCTATAGATGACCTCAAGATCTTCCAGATATCACAGCTATCTTTATTTTGACTAAAATGTGTTTTCATCCTTTTTCCCTTAGACCCTATACATATATTTATGATCTGTTAGTAATACCTGACTAAATCAGAGAAATTATATCCGTTATACCTCTGTGACACTGTGTAAAACAAATATAGAGGTAAAACTAATGCATACCCTCCAATTAAAGTAATATATAAACCAAGTAGGGAAACAAACGCGATTTCTGTCACACCTGGAATGTAGTTCACATTTTGTCCACCAGGGAGTTGGCTTAAATTTTCCTATGGGCGCGGCCATTTTGTTTTACCCTTGTAAATGTAAATAAACTATTTAGGGTACTCAATTTTTTTTTGTTTTTATGGTATTTATTTGCACATTTTAGTATAAAATGTTTCTTATTCTAGTGGGTGGCATAGTGAAGCTACCAAATTATACACTAGCACTCCTGTTAACTGGCTACAGAACTAACCTTTCACTGTCTGAAATAATAAATCCCAGGACAATCATTCTTTATCTACATATATATTCTTTGTGACTGGCAATTATATAAAAATATATAAATTCCAGTATACCACAAGAATCTATCAATATATAAATTTACAAACTTCCTTATAGTCTCGGGAGGTTAACAATTTAGCTCCTGAGGCTTTGCCGAGGTAAAATAACAAAAATTGACTCTGAGGAAGATAATACGAGAGCTGAAATTCTTTAATCCCTGTGGTTTTTACATTTTACCTACAACTTGGATAATAAGTGAAATATATTTTTTATTAATTTCTAAAATTTGTGAATGATGATGATGATGTGAAAGAAGTTACAATTTGATAGGTTGTTAATAACAATTGTAGGTAGGGGGTTTACATTATTTTGTACACATTCTATATACAATTATAGAATGTGAATTCTATAATTCAATCATAATTATGAATTATACAATTCTATTTACAATTTGTTCTGGGACTTTGATTTTATTCAGCATAGATTACTCTATATAGCCACTGCACTTGATTTCCATGCCTTCTTAAAGTTGACATAGATGAACAAGCATTGGCAATTTATATTGCCCTGAGTATAATTTATGATAGGGGAGATTTAAATTGATATTACAATTTTTTACGTCCCTAGGGACGTAAATGTGTTTTACGTCCCTTAGGACCAAGGATCTTAAATAAAGGAGATGATGCATTAAGGAACTATTCTGACCCCATGGAAGTTGTATGAGATAGAGAAACAGGATGAAACTTACCTTCCCCTTGATTATAATGAAAAAAAGGCTAAACGCAGGTTACGTAGCAAGGTTATCGACTTTGTTTTTAAACTTTCTTCTGTGCTTCTCGCGATTGTTACATTTGTGGTGCTTGTTAAGTCATTTGTGCTTATTTAATTTTAAGTTTTGGACTATACTTTGCCACTTCAGTGAGTAATAATTTAAGCGTGTTTTGTTATAACCTTCTCAAGCAATAAACAATAGTAAACCATTGAGAGGTAAGTTTGCCTCTAAAATTTAAGACCTGCGCTGTTATAAGGATTGTAAGCATGCGCAGTTTGTACCTCGCATGTGCAGTTAGTTTTTGATGTGTGTTTTGCGTTGAATTCTCTCTATTTTTTGGTTTTCGATGGGGTCACTTTTTTGTATGGCAAATCGACTTAGTGCGTCATCCCCTTTATTCAAGATCCTTGCTTGGGACACAAAACACGTTTACAGGGCCAGGTCGCTACATATGAAAACCTGATTCACATCTCAAGTCGAAGGTAAAATATGAATCAAATTAATTGAATTATAATGCAAGCAAAAGAAAAATTATATGCTAATAATTTAATTTTTAAATGGCAATTATTTAATTAATAAATAATAGACGAAATTTAACAAATATCTTACTTTTAAAGCATAAACATCTCCCGTGGATTTCTCATAGCATTCGACCACTTTGCCGTTGATTCCCAAGCCTAACGTAGTCGATGAAATTTTATACTCTTCCGTGATTAACGACGTTTTAGCCTGTTTCATACCCGCCGTTGACTGAACTTTTATTACAAAATCTATATCCATCATTTTTGTAACCATTTTGACACGACTAATAAGGCAATTTTCAAAGAATCCCGAAAACCACAACACAACAAAACAAGATTAAAATTTACCGAAACTTACAATGAAAAAAAAACTAAAATGAAAACTTAAAAAAATGAACTACAAACATTGGATCACAACATTTTAACTAAAATTTGTTTGATTCTGAAAGAAAAAAATAAAAATGAGACAAAAATTTTGACAAACTGATAACTGATAAGAAATAATCAAAGAGCTAGTTTTGGTATTGGAGTAGGCACTAAAGATTTTTGGGTCAGGTCCGTTCCGTCGAATGACCATTCCGACGAAAGTCCCGTCTGTCGAAATTCGACGATTGGGTTTTTCGACGGAATAGTCAAACCCTTCCGTCTAAGGGCTTATGTCCATATGTTAAATTCTTATTTTTAAGGTGTAATGTTGGCGCAACTGAAATGTTCCGCCTGGTATAACTTGACTCGTAATATGATACAGCAATTTTTTTATAACAAGTCATTGGTCTTAAGATCGCCTCCGTGGCCGAGGTCGTTAGAGCGTTTTTACACTGATCTTGGACACCCATGGAGGTCTGGGGTTCGCATCCCAGGTTACGCTCTCAGTTTATATAAAATTATTGTTTAGATAAATTTTTGCCAACTTTAGAATACACTTAGAGCGTAACGGTTGCTACTACCACCCAAGGTGGTTCCCGCAGGGTTTATCCCTGATGAGCCGCAAGGCTGTAAACGGGCATTATTATTATTATTATTATATATCATTGGTCTTAAAGTTAACCAATGACAGCTACGTATGTCAATGCTTTTTTGTAACCATTTTGACACGACTAATTAGCTTAAATGTTAACTACTAAAAAAAATAATTCAATACCTATGTAGTTGTAGTAGTGGTGGTAGTAGTAATATATATATATATATAAATAATTATATATATATATATATATATATATATATATATATATATATATAATAAAAAAATGCCCGTTTTAGGGCCTTTCGGCCCATCAGGGTATTCACCCTGCGGGAACCACCTCAGGTGGGTTGCATCTACTACACTCTAAGAATTAATTAAAGTTGGCGAAATCATTTAATACAAATACTATTCATAAAATCTTAGAGCATAGCCCGGGCTGCGAACCCCGGACCTCCGGTGCCGAAATCGAACGCCTTTACGATCACGGCACGGAGGCAGACATATATATATATATATATATATATATATATATATATAATATATATATATTATATATATATATGTGTGTGGTGTGTGTGGGGAGGCATCTTCAGGGATGTAGGAAAGATGGATAGAAACACAATTTTGTAGAGGCATTGTGTTTCTATCCATCTGAAGCGAAACGTCAGATTCTTTATCTACATTGACGCGGTCACCACCGGAAGACCTAAATTTGGAAATGAAATGTAAAATAAATATGTAAATATAAAATCTAAATTAAGTAAATGTACATTTTTCTTTGTTCTACCAGTCCAAACGAGTGTTCCTTTAGGCAATAAAACCCGGAAAAAAGTTTCCATCAATTTGAGATTTGGCAGGCAGGTACTCACTTATGAGACCAATCTATGTGCCAAATTTTATCTCGTTATTAGCATGAGTTAAATTTTTATCAAATAACTGGTATACATTTATTGAAAAATAAAAAAAATGATTCAAGCGAGTTGAGCATTGGTTCAAGTATATTTCTGTACCTAATAAATAAATATGCTAAGTTCGTTTCAGTATAGTAAGTAGATCTATGGGTTTTAAGGTGATCATAAACATTAAGACGCATCTAGTGAGGTCAGTGCCTGGATTGATGATAACTGGGAATAATCAATAGTATTTACATTACCAGGGGCGGACTAGAATTAAGGGTCTTGCTTTTAGGGGTCCTATACCGTAGAATAGGGCCATAAAGGGCCCTAGCATACTCTAATAGCAACAGGGCTCTAAAGCGACATTAAAGGGCACTAGATATTTATTGTTTAAGTAATTAAAAATTTATTTTAAACTTTGACTTAATAAGTATGTATTCAATATACCCATACGAAGATTAGACCCCAAAGATCTGGAGTCTAATTAATTAAATTAAGCTTGCTATAGTTAAAAGTGGACCCCTCTACTTAAATTAAGCATGCTGTAATCATAATACTACTCTCGTTAAAAGTGGACCCTCTATTTTAAATTAAGCTTGCTGTAATCATTAATACTACTCTCGTTAAAAGTGGAGCCCTCTACTTTAAATTAAGCTTGCTGTAATCATTAATACTACTCTCGTTAAAAGTGGACCCCTCTATTTTAAATTAAGCTTGCTGAAATCATTAATCTACTCTCTGGAGACCCTCTACTTTAAATTAAGCTTGCTGAATCATTAATACTACTCTCGTTAAAAGTGGACCCTCTACTTTAATTAAGCTTGCTGAAATCATTAATACTACTTTCGTTTAAAAGTGGACCCCTCTTTTTAAATTTAAGCTTGTGAAATCATTAATACTACTCTCGTTAAAAGTGACCCCTCTATTTTAATGTAAGCTTGCTGAACTCATAACTACTCTCGTTAAAAAGTGGACACCCTCTACTTTAAATTAAGCTTGCTGTAATCATTAATACTACTACTCTCGTTAAAAGTGGACCCCTCTACTTAAATTAAGCTTGCTGAAATCATTAATACTACTCTCGTTAAAAGTGGACCCTCTACTTTAAATTAAGCTTGCTGAAATCATTAATATACTCTCGTTAAAGTGGACCCTCTACTTTAAATTAAGCTTGCTGAAATCATTAATACTACTCTCGTTAAAAGTGGACCCCTCTACTTTAAATTAAGCTTGCTGACCTACCTCTAGTGGACCCCTCTACTTTAAATTAAGCTTGCTGATAATTATTAATACTACTCGTTAAAAGTGGACCCCTTACTTTAATATTAACTTGCTAAATTTTTAATTAACTATCTCTCGTTAAAGTGGACCCCTCTACTTTAAATTAAGCTTGCTAATATACATTAATACTACTCTCGTTAAAAGTGGACCCCTCTACTTTTAAATTAAGCTGACTTTAAATTAAGATCATTAATACTACTCTCGTTAAAAGTGGACCCCTCTACTTTAAATTAAGCTTGCTATAATCATATACTACTCTCGTTAAAAGTGGAGCCTCTACTTTAAATTAAGCTTGCTGTAATCATTAATACTACTCTCGTTAAAGTGGCCTCTACTGGAGAAGCAATATGGGACCTCCCCCCCCCCCCCCCAGCTTAGTCCTGTATTTTACTATCTGAAGTGAAGTCCCAAGAAGTGTTGCAGTAAAATTAAAAAAAATTATATTCTAAGGATGAGTGAAGCGAGTCTTACGTATTGAGGATAAGCCTGGCAAACCCAACGTGTTGATAAAAAGTTTCAGCGGGACCCTGAACGCAATTTTTTTTTCTTTGCCTACATGTCAACCAAATTATTTTAAGACCAGTGGCATCGAGATATATACTAGAGGGGGCACAGCCTATCTCATCACATTCAGAGGTCTGAAACATCTTTTTGGGGCTCGCAGGGGCTCTGTGTAACCTCATTGCAACCTCCTTTTATAGTGATTTTAGGTTATATTAAATCAATTCATTTCGGCTTCCCGCACATTTTTTGTGTATTGATTTGTATTTTTAACATTCTCCTATATAATTGATTAAAATTTTGTACTGATTTGATTTTATTTATAAGCGAAGGTGTCATGTTACATTTTGGCCCCTCTAGTAATAATAATCTCTGGCATTGAGTCCAAAAATTTATTTTTTGTGATGACAAACACATTTCATAAGATCATAGACTTTAGGATGATAATTAATTTATTTCTATTTGTTCAAAAAAAGTTATTATCTTGCAAAATTCAGTATTTAAAGTATTTAGATTTTTTATTTTATTTTTGTGATAAAAGAATATTTATTTAAAGTGTAATCATATTTTATGTTAAAAATAAAAATAAAACATTTTAATCTTTTTAAATGTTAGTATCCCAAATATATAAATAAATAAATAAATAAATAAATAAATATATATAATTATATATATATATAATATATAATATATATATATATATATATATATATATATATATATATATATATTATAATAGTTTAGAGCCCTAAATTTTGCCAAAGCCCAGGTTTATTTAGGGGTTAGGATCTTTTACGTGTACCTGACATCGCACAGTTTGTCAGAAACACTGAGCTTAACGCCCTTTTTTGAAGAAGGGCACATTTAAAGTTATCTATACCCATACAAATTCTAAGTCTGGGCAGAAGGCAAACACGCTTACTATTGCACCAAGAATAGGAGGGTGTAATAGTTGAATCATACCAGGGAATTGAAAGCAAACAAAGAGACTCATACTTAGAGATAGTACATGGGCAGAATAGCACAGTGATGAGGAGTCTGGAAGTAAGACA
>JACMZG010001870.1:47337340-47348722 GCA_018340805.1 Microvelia longipes | reverse complement strand
GCTATTTATTCTTCTAAGAAGTGATCATTTACGAGTTAAAATAAATACACTATTTAGCAAGTTAGAGTCTCGTTCGTTATCGGAATTAACCTGACAAATCGCTCCACCAACTAAGAACGGCCATGCACCACCACCCACCGAATCAAGAAAGAGCTATCAATCTGTCAATCCTCACAGTGTCCGGACCGGGTGAGATTTCCCGTGTTGAGTCAAATTAAGCCGCAGGCTCCACTCCTGGTGGTGCCCTTCCGTCAATTCCTTTAAGTTTCAGCTTTGCAACCATACTTCCCCCGGAACCCAAAGACTTTGGTTTCCCGGTGACTTCTAGCAAGATGATAAATTATCATCGCTAACTGTCAGTTGGCATAGTTTATGGTCAGAACTAGGACGGTATCTGATCGTCTTCGATCCTCTGACTTTCGTTCTTGATTAATGAAAACATTCTTGGCAAATGCTTTCGCAGTAGATTGTCTGCTGATGGTCTCAGAATTTCACCTCTAGCACCAGCATACATATGCCCCCGGCAGTCTCTTTAATCATTACTTCAGTTTCGAAAACCAACAAATAAAACCGAAGTCTTATTTCATTATTCCATGCAACAATATGCAGGCATAAGCCTGCTTTAAGCACTCTAATTTTTTCAAAGTAAACTTGTCGGTTATTGAAAAATCCCAATAAAGTGACTTAACAATATACACGACGGTGAAGGAAGATTCAACACTCGGTCATAGACCTCATAAAGAATCATTTCCTCAATTTCAACTACGAGCTTTTTAACTGCAACAACTTTAATATACGCTTTTGGAGCTGGAATTACCGCGGCTGCTGGCACCAGACTTGCCCTCCAATTGATACTTGATAAAGTATTTAAAATATTCTCATTGCAATTATGAAACCACTAGGGCCCATATTGTTATTTATTGTCACTACCTCACCGAACCGGTATTGGGTAATTTTCGCGCCTGCTGCCTTCCGTGGATGTGGTAGCCGTTTCTCAGGCTCCCTCTCCGGAATCGAACACTGATTCCCGTTACCCGTTACAACCATGGTAAGCTTTGATCTTACCATCGAAAGTTGATAGGTCAGCCATTTCAAGAGATTCGTCGTCAACACTAAGGTTGTACGATCAGTGAAGTTATCCAGAGTCATCAAAATTCTGCCTTGCGACAGGTTAGTTTTGATCTAATAAATCCGCCGCTTCGTGAGTCACGGCATTCTTTAAAATATTAGCTCTAGAATTACCAGTTATCTTGTGGCAAATAGATTATATCTCTTAAATAATAGCTGTTATAATGAGCCATCCGCGTTTCAGTTTATAAAACTGTGTACTTAGACATGCATGGCTTAATCTTTGAGATAAGCATATGACTACTGGCAGGATCAACCAGATATTTATATATATACGACCGCCTAAGCGAGTCATTTCGTTAATATTCAATCGCATAACTGCATATTTAAACACAGCTACATTAGGTCATTCGTTATAATTGCAAAGCAACTATTTCTTTATTCGTTAAACCCTCATAAATGATAGGTAATTAATTGAATTAATCAATTAAATCTGACAAGATACAGGCCTGGACAGAGAAAATGAAATTGCAACTGCTACAATGCTGCTGCTATATTCACCCGGACGAATATGTATAAACGTAAACAATCATAAAGATTATTTAAGGATTATCGCTGCGTTGGCTGTAGGGCTACTAACAAAATATTCTGTACTGATCCACAATTGTATTAACAATTGATAGATTTTATATGAGCCAACAAATAATCAATCAGTATATTTCAACTAATCAACTATAATTAAATAGTCAGCTCACATATATACTGTGGATATATACCTTGGGTAGCATTCCTGAAACCGGCGACTTTAGTATTAATTTATTGTTTCCAAAATATATTTATTTAGATGTAAAACTGTTTTCTTAATATGGTTAGCGAAAAAATTTATCAAAAACGGTTAAAAATAAGAAATTTAGGGCATTTCTCTTTGAAAATTTGTGTAAAAATTTTAAAATTTTTTTTATCTTTTTGTTTGTATTTATTATGTTTATTAAGCTCAAATTGCTTTTTCTAGTATAATTTTTAATTCTCTGTTAAATGTACTAATTTTTATTTCAAATTTAAAATTTTTTAGCAATAGTTTAGACATTTATGTTGGTTCATTAAAAATACACGTGATTAAACATAATTATCACTTTTTGCTGATATTATTAAATGTTTATATAATTATCAGTTAGAGAAAAAAATTCTACATCGAATCATACTAAAATCTCTTATATATCTCAATTTTTACTAAAGTTATGACTAAATTTAAGTTTATGAGAGGTTTCCTTAATTTTTGGATTTGGCCGCTGGGAGTTTGAAGAAATACACATTGTACTGAATTGAATTATATATCTAATGAAAGAGCGTAAAAAGTTGAGTAGGAATCAGTTTAAATATACAAAAAACTTTATTATCACAAAGTTATTCGAGGTTTAAGTTTATCGGAGGCTGGGAGTTTTCCTTAATTTATAATTTTCTTAAAAAATTATTATTTTCTTTAATTTAAGGTTTATTAATATGATTTACATATTATTAGAAAGAGCAAAGAAAGGGAAATCAGATCCATTCTTTACTTTTCGTATATGTCTCAGATGAAAAAAGTTGTATTATTTGAAAATTAATTAATTAAATTTTATTAAGAATTATTATGCAATGATGTAATACTTGCAAAAATATCTTTGTCATAAATTTTAGTGCAATAATTTTTTAATAAAATGTGTTTCGGTTTCTTTATTTTTAGGTTCGATAATATGATTTATATATCATTAGAAAGAACAAAAAATATAATAAGACGGACAGTTTATTTGCCTTATTTAATTATTGGAAACAAAGTTATATTAATTTAAAAGTTAATTAATTAAATTTCATTTAACAGTTAGTAAGAAATTATGTAATATTTAATCCCAAAATTTTTTTGGAAACTTTTTGGGGAAATTTTTTTCAACAAATAATCAAAAAATTATTATTAATTATTATATTATTATTATTTTTATTGACCCAAAAAATTTTTGTCAAAAAATTATTATTATTATTATTATTATTATTATTATTTTTATTGACCAAAAAATTTTTGTCAAAAAATTATTATTATTATTATTATTTTTTATTGACCCAAAAATTTTTTATAAAATTTCTGGAAAATTTTGAAATATTAATTTTTTTTGACCAAAAAAATTTTTTCGGAAAATTTTTTGGAAAATTTTGAAAAATTTACATTTTTTTAAAAAAATTTTGGTATTTTATAATTTTCTGGTTATATATGCTTAAAATTGAAAATAATTCGGTAAAATTTTTCAAATTCTCGACTAAAAAGCAGAGAAATTTTTGTAATTTTTTATAATTTTCAGAAATATTGAGAAAAATTAATCGAGCCAAAAAACTATAATTCGGTAACATTTTCAAAATACAAAATAATAAAAGCGGAATTGCATCAATGCAATTCCACTATAAAAAGCACTATAAAAAGCACAATAAAAAGTACTATTAAACAGCACTATTAAACAGCACTATAAAAGCACTATAAAACAGCACTATTAACAGCACTAATAATTATCAAACTAGATAATTAAAAGTATAGTTAATATTGCCCGACCGCCACAATGAATGAACTCTAAAAGTCCAAATCATCGCGTCAAATGGGGATATAGTTCAAAATCTCGCAGTTTAAACCGCTCGAATTCTTACGCTACCCCGACCGGAAAGTAAGTCGTCTACAAACGATTTAATGCCCACACGTAAACCATTATAAATGATTCAAACATCCCTTCTATTTTCATAGAAAGGTCCGAGTTTAAATGTATGGCTAAGCCACATTCACCGACTTGCGTCAGTGAATAATATTATTGCCTCTTTACGAGGTGGGCACAATTTATCATGACTTCTAGGCGAGATTCAGACTTAGAGGCGTTCAGTCTTAATCTCTCGGATGGTAGCTTCGTGCCACTGACCTTTCGATCAAGCACACTTACCAGTGATCCGAATCTGCGGTTCCTCTCGTACTGAGCAGAATTACTATTATCATGACACTTTATATAGTAGGGTAAAACTAACCTGTCTCACGACGGTCTAAACCCAGCTCACGTTCCCTATTAGTGGGTGAACAATCCAACGCTTTGCGAATTCTGCTTCGCAATGATAGGAAGAGCCGACATCGAAGGATCAAAAAGCGACGTCGCTATGAACGCTTGGCCGCCACAAGCCAGTTATCCTGTGGTAACTTTTCTGACACCTCTTGCTTTAAACTCTAAATTAATCAAAAGGATCGATAGGCCGCGCTTTCACGGTCTGTATTCGTACTGAAAATCAAAATCAAGAGAGCTTTTCCCCTTTTAGTCAACACCAGGTTTCTGTCCTGGTTGAGCTCCCCTTGGGACATCTGCGTTACCATTTGACAGATGTACCGCCCCAGTCAAACTCCCCACCTGACACTGTCCTCAGAACAGTTCGACGGCATCCGAAGATTACCATCTTATCTCGACAAATTAATTAACCTAAGTTAATTGCACTGCATTACTGAGTAAGTAAAGAAACAATCAGAGTAGTGGTATTTCACTGGCGACTTGCGTCTCCCACTTATGCTACACCTCTAATGTTTCCCTACAAAGTCGGACTAGAGTCAAGCTCAACAGGGTCTTCTTTCCCCGCTATATTTTCCAAGCCCGTTCCCTTGGCTGTAGTTTCGCTAGATAGTAGATAGGGACAGTAGGAATCTCGTTAATCCATTCATGCACGTCACTAATTAGATGACGAGGCATTTGGCTACCTGAAGAGAGTCATAGTTACTCCCGCCGTTAACCAGCGCTTAATTGAATTTCTTCACATTGACATTCATGGCACTGGGCAGAAATCACATTGCGTCAAAGCCGTTCACCAGCCATCGCAATGCTTTGTTTTTAATTAGACAGTCGGATTCCTCTAGTCCATGCCAGTTCTAGGTTGATCGTTTAGTGCACAGCGACTATTACAAGTCCCGAAAGACTCATAATATAGCAATACCCGCCAATCAATCGAATCAAAAATGTGCCGTAGTCAATCAAACTCAAGTTGCCCTAAGCTCAATCAATAACAACCCACTCTCGTTTCAATCGACTTCTTGATAAAGCCCACCATGCCCGATCCCTAGAGCCAATCCTTTTACCGAAGGTACGGATCTAATTTGCCGACTTCCCTTACCTACATTGTTCTAAGACTATAGGCTGCTCACCTAGGAGACCTGCTGCGGATATCGGTACGGATTGATATGAAATTTATAACTGCTCCCTCAGATTTTCAAGGGCCATCAAGAGCGCTTCGGACATCACGTGAAACGTGATGCTTTTAACATTTCACATCCCTTTCTCCAGATAACCTGATTCTAGGGACATGTTTATGTATACAAAGAAAAGAGAACTCTTCCCAAAACACCTGATGACGTCTCTGAGATCGCTTGTGTTACCACCTTGTTGCCGAAACAACCAAATTTCCATATTCAAGTTCAGTAATATTAAACTGATTCCCTTTCGCTTCAAGAGGCTAAAATCAATTATAAACACTATTGCTAATGTCTATCACCTCTTTCTGATAACTGAATTACCAGATCGCTTAGGACCGACTAACCCATGTTCAAATGCTGTTGACATGGAACCCTTCTCCACTTCAGTCTTCAAGGATCTCACTTGAATAATTGCTACTACTACCAAGATCTGTACCCGTGACCGCTCCACTCTGACTTACGCCAGTAGCTTCTTAGCAACCACGGCACCCTCCTACACGATATCGTTTACTCGTTTTGTAAACTTACGATATCGATCCGGTATAGGTCCAACGCTACAGCGCCATCCATTTTCAGGGCTGGTTGATTCGGCAGGTGAGTTGTTACACACTCCTTAGCGGATGACGACTTCCATGTCCACCGTCCTGCTGTCTTTATCAAACAACACCTTTTGTGGGTTCTCATGAGCGTTATGTTAGGCACCTTAACCAGATGTTTGGTTCATCCCACATCGCCAGTTCTGCTTACCAAAAATGGCCCACTAGACACTTGTATTCGATGCACATCTTCAATGAAGAAAGACGCACTTCGAACCCATTTAAAGTTTGAGAATAAGTTGAGGACATTTCGTCCCCAATACTTCTAATCATTCGCTTTACCCAGGTAAAACTACAATAACAAATGTCAGCTATCCTGAGGGAAACTTCGGAGGGAACCAGCTACTAGATGGTTCGATTAGTCTTTCGCCCCTATACTCATGTCCGACGATCGATTTGCACGTCAGAACCGCGGCGGTCCTCCACCAGAGTTTCCTCTGGCTTCAACCTGCACAAGCATAGTTCACCATCTTTCGGGTCTCTACATGATCGCTCAAACTCCGCCCAGATGCGAACATCTTTAGACGGGTCGATGTTGCACTCAGTGTTGCCACGAGGTCACATCACAGTTTACCGAGGTAAACCTTTACATTAATTACGCCGTGGGGTTTCGTAAGGCCCTTTGACTCGCGATCATATAAAACTCCTTGGTCCGTGTTTCAAGACGGGACGAGTAAGTAACCTACATACACTGCAGACTTTAGATCAACACATCGATCATGAAAAACATCAACAATTCACAAATAGCCTATTATTAGTCTATTAAAGAATCATCAACATTAAACCAATCAATTTCTGTCAATCGCAATCACCAATAAATCATTTAACCGTGTAACCAGCTATAAAACCATTCCCGAAGGAATGATCACCTTCAAAATTACGACAGAAAAAAGACGCTATCGGTCGCAGTACTGTTATACAGAAAGTGCATCAACCGCATATTAAGATCTCGATAAAAGCGATTCCTAGTGGGATTTCGCAAAAATCAAGAAAACACGCAGTTAACTGAATCCCATACAACATCTTCGGCTTCACTCGTTTACCTCTAAGCGATTTCACGTACTATTTAACTCTCTCTTCAAAGTTCTTTTCAACTTTCCCTCACGGTACTTGTTTGCTATCGGACTCACACAAGTATTTAGCCTTAGATGGAGTTTACCACCCAATTTGGACTGCATTCTCAAACAATCCGACTCATAGGAAGCATCAATAATAGTTTCAAACACTCCAACGGGCCTAACACCCTCTATGGACAACATCACAATCAAGTGAATTTGGAGTATCATCTTCAATTAAAAACGCAACCTTTACACCACAATTCCCAATATCAAAGATACAGGATTCGGTGCTGGGCTAATTCCCGGTCGTTCGCCACTACTGGGGAAATCCTTGTTAGTTTTTTTCCTCCGCTTAATGATATGCTTAAGTTCAGCGGGTAATCTCGTCTGATCTGAGGTCGGGTAATAAATCAAATATGCATAATGAATGTTCCTTAAAATAAATTGATTATTTACTCTTACTAACGTATCACTAGAGCACAACTCATAAAGCCGTGGCTCCAGCTAATTAAAACCGAAAGTAATTTTAATAATCCAGAACATTCCACATACTCGATTTGTTAAAAACGCAATAAATTACGAATTCAACATAAACTCTATGTTTCCATAGAGGTGTACCGAAATACACTATCACCTTAAAGAGGCACTTTCGACAAAATAAACGCCAAAAGTGAACCCCTCAAAACATTACTATTGAACGTAATGATAAATACAATGCCGACCCTCAGACAGCCGTGGCTAAAGGTTTACCAATAGCCGCATTTGCGTTCAAATTGTCAATGATCAGAGCGTTGTGCATTTTACATTAATTCACGTATTTTGCTACGTTCTTCATCGACGTGTGAGCCGAGTGATCCATCGCTTAAAGTGGTTATTAATACAGATGCTATTAGGCGATCCATACTCTATTTTGATCAACTCAATAATGAAATCGAGGACCCGTATTGCTTTTGCAATACTATTATAAAATTAAATTATAGACGTTCTCAGGGCTCTCTTTCAATTTTGTAAACATATTTATAGCCAATCCAAGATTTATCGCAACAATTTCGGTATTAACCTACAAAGCATCAGGTAGTCGCGACTCGGACAAATACGTAAACAATCTTTACTGAAATATTTAAGCCTTGCACAATATCTTGATCACGCTTTGATATTGTTTAGATCAGTGCCAGATAATGAATAAATTCAAAATCCGTATTGCATACGCCAATTTAAAGTATGCACTGTACTTGCCACGCAAATTTCTATTCACACGACATAGGCACCCTGAGAAAGAGTTTAATGCTAAGCCAAGTTGTATCCTGAACCTATTGCAAAATAGAATTGACCCGAAAAATCAATTCACATTTGCTTACAACTCAAAATAGCATTGATGCATCAGTATCATGATACACTAATTTTAGTTACGAGTTAAACTGTTATGAACTAATGATCCTTCCGCAGGTTCACCTACGGAAACCTTGTTACGACTTTTACTTCCTCTAAATGATCAAGTTTGAGTGTCTTTTCCCATTCATAGAAATGTTGCCATTTCTTAGACCAGAATCCAACAATCTCACTAAACCATTCAATCGGTAGTAGCGACGGGCGGTGTGTACAAAGGGCAGGGACGTAATCAGCGCAAGCTAGTGACTTGCGCTTACTAGGAATTCCTCGTTCATGCGAAATAATTACAATTCGCAATCCCTGATACGACAGTGTTTCACAAGATTGCCCAACTATTTCTAGTAAGGGATACTTGTTGGAACTGCCATTGTAGCGCGCGTGCGGCCCGGACATCTAAGGGCATCACAGACCTGTTATTGCTCTTTTTCATTTAGCTAGACGCTATTTATTCTTCTAAGAAGTGATCATTTACGAGTTAAAATAAATACACTATTTAGCAAGTTAGAGTCTCGTTCGTTATCGGAATTAACCTGACAAATCGCTCCACCAACTAAGAACGGCCATGCACCACCACCCACCGAATCAAGAAAGAGCTATCAATCTGTCAATCCTCACAGTGTCCGGACCGGGTGAGATTTCCCGTGTTGAGTCAAATTAAGCCGCAGGCTCCACTCCTGGTGGTGCCCTTCCGTCAATTCCTTTAAGTTTCAGCTTTGCAACCATACTTCCCCCGGAACCCAAAGACTTTGGTTTCCCGGTGACTTCTAGCAAGATGATAAATTATCATCGCTAACTGTCAGTTGGCATAGTTTATGGTCAGAACTAGGACGGTATCTGATCGTCTTCGATCCTCTGACTTTCGTTCTTGATTAATGAAAACATTCTTGGCAAATGCTTTCGCAGTAGATTGTCTGCTGATGGTCTCAGAATTTCACCTCTAGCACCAGCATACATATGCCCCCGGCAGTCTCTTTTAATCATTACTTCAGTTTCGAAAACCAACAAATAAAACCGAAGTCTTATTTCATTATTCCATGCAACAATATGCAGGCATAAGCCTGCTTTAAGCACTCTAATTTTTTCAAAGTAAACTTGTCGGTTATTGAAAAATCCCAATAAAGTGACTTAACAATATACACGACGGTGAAGGAAGATTCAACACTCGGTCATAGACCTCATAAAGAATCATTTCCTCAATTTCAACTACGAGCTTTTTAACTGCAACAACTTTAATATACGCTTTTGGAGCTGGAATTACCGCGGCTGCTGGCACCAGACTTGCCCTCCAATTGATACTTGATAAAGTATTTAAAATATTCTCATTGCAATTATGAAACCACTAGGGCCCATATTGTTATTTATTGTCACTACCTCACCGAACCGGTATTGGGTAATTTTCGCGCCTGCTGCCTTCCGTGGATGTGGTAGCCGTTTCTCAGGCTCCCTCTCCGGAATCGAACACTGATTCCCCGTTACCCGTTACAACCATGGTAAGCTTTGATCTTACCATCGAAAGTTGATAGGTCAGCCATTTCAAGAGATTCGTCGTCAACACTAAGGTTGTACGATCAGTGAAGTTATCCAGAGTCATCAAAATTCTGCCTTGCGACAGGTTAGTTTTGATCTAATAAATCCGCCGCTTCGTGAGTCACGGCATTCTTTAAAATATTAGCTCTAGAATTACCACAGTTATCTTGTGGCAAATAGATTATATCTCTTAAATAATAGCTGTTATAATGAGCCATCCGCGGTTTCAGTTTATAAAACTGTGTACTTAGACATGCATGGCTTAATCTTTGAGATAAGCATATGACTACTGGCAGGATCAACCAGATATTTATATATACGACCGCCTAAGCGAGTCATTTCGTTAATATTCAATCGCATAACTGCATATTTAAACACAGCTACATTAGGTCATTCGTTATAATTGCAAAGCAACTATTTCTTTATTCGTTAAACCCTCATAAATGATAGGTAATTAATTGAATTAATCAATTAAATCTGACAAGATACAGGCCTGGACAGAGAAAATGAAATTGCAACTGCTACAATGCTGCTGCTATATTCACCCGGACGAATATGTATAAACGTAAACAATCATAAAGATTATTTAAGGATTATCGCTGCGTTGGCTGTAGGGCTACTAACAAAATATTCTGTACTGATCCACAATTGTATTAACAATTGATAGATTTTATATGAGCCAACAAATAATCAATCAGTATATTTCAACTAATCAACTATAATTAAATAGTCAGCTCACATATATACTGTGGATATATACCTTGGGTAGCATTCCTGAAACCGGCGACTTTAGTATTAATTTATTGTTTCCAAAATATATTTATTTAGATGTAAAACTGTTTTCTTAATATGGTTAGCGAAAAAATTTATCAAAAACGGTTAAAAATAAGAAATTTAGGGCATTTCTCTTTGAAAATTTGTGTAAAAATTTTAAAATTTTTTTTATCTTTTTGTTTGTATTTATTATGTTTATTAAGCTCAAATTGCTTTTTCTAGTATAATTTTTAATTCTCTGTTAAATGTACTAATTTTTATTTCAAATTTAAAATTTTTTAGCAATAGTTTAGACATTTATGTTGGTTCATTAAAAATACACGTGATTAAACATAATTATCACTTTTTGCTGATATTATTAAATGTTTATATTTTATCAGTTAGAGAAAAAAATTCTACATCGAATCATACTAAATCTCTTATATATCTCAATTTTTACTAAAGTTATGACTAAATTTAAGTTTATGAGAGGTTTCCTTAATTTTTGGATTTGGCCGCTGGGAGTTTGAAGAAATACACATTGTACTGAATTGAATTATATATCTAATGAAAGAGCGTAAAAAGTTGAGTAGGAATCAGTTTAAATATACCAAAAAACTTTATTATTCACAAAGTTATTCGAGGTTTAAGTTTATCGGAGGCTGGGAGTTTTCCTTAATTTATAATTTTTCTTAAAAAATTATTATTTTCTTTAATTTAAGGTGTATTAATATGATTTACATATTATTAGAAAGAG
>JACMZG010001870.1:47324840-47332340 GCA_018340805.1 Microvelia longipes | reverse complement strand
TTTAATTGATTATTTACTAAAATCTCACAGGTGACAGCACACATATGCACCAGAACGCAACTCATTAAGCTGCGGCACTGGAGAAAATTAAAATTATGTATGCATCAAATGATATCAATAATTTCAATAATCCAGAATTTCCGTCAAACTTGTTCAATTATATTTAAAACACTAATTCAATACGTCAATTAATACTGAAACGCACATATTGATAATGCAAAATTAAATTGTCATTGTCATTAATAGCATCATTATTACTATTATTATCAATCCAAAATATATTTAAAGATCAAACAAATAAATCAACAACCCATTCAAACATTGTTTATTTGCCTTTTCTTCTTTCTATACAATGGTCAATAAATTATGAAAACAATAGTAACAATAACAAATAAATCTATTAACTTCAACAACAGCATTAACTTTATGTTAATTTCATATGTATAAACTGTATATTAATAGCATTTCAAAATCGAAACTCTATGTTTCCATAGAGGTGTACTTGTTTAACAAATACACTATCACCTTAAAGAGGCACTTTCGATTGAAATAAAAACCAAAAGTGAACCCTCAAAACATTACTATTGAACGTAATGATAAATGCTATGCCGACCCTCAGACAGATGTGGCTATAGGTTGACCCATAGCCGCCATTTGCGTTCAAAATGTCAATGATCAGAGCGTTGTGCAGTTCACATTAATTCACATGTTTTGCTACGTTCTTCATCGACGTGCGAGCCGAGTGATCCATCGCTTAAAGTGGTTAATAATATACAGATGCTTTTTACAGCGATCCATATTCTAATTTTCAATCAACCCAACTTCTTTTACAAAGTCGAGGATTGCCATTATCATTTGATCACCAAACGATACTGTAAAGTTAAATAGAAATAGAAACACACGGGGCAGCTTTTCATATAATATCGTGTTAATCAACATACAAATTCTTTAGCCAATTGCAGTTTTGCCAAAATAAATGATTAATAAAATAACTGAATTCGGATATTTATCTACAAAGCATTAGACCAGTTATTATTAATCACTGCAACTTGAATTCGTATATTGACCAAATAAATAACACTAAATTTTTAAAGATATTATATTACTAAACTAATTAAACCTTGCACAATATCCTGATAATGCTTTGATATTGTTTTTATCAGTGCCAACAACTTGTGTTTTGTAATTTCCTTTTTACGAGAGACTACGGACATAAGTCTGTCATATAAACAACACCCAATAAAATGTTTATATGAGTACTCGGTATTTCGAAAAATACCATAGGCACCCGTGAATGTGTTGGTTTAATGCTGATTAATTTACTACTAGCACTTGAAACCATATTTACTACTATAAAACGAGTCGATTTATTGTTTAGCGAGCCGAATACTTCGCAAAAAAAATCCAAGTAGCATAATATGTAATTAGTAAATTAAAATCAGCACTTTTTATATTTAATAATTCATTATAAAATGAATTATCAGAGCCAAAATCGTTTTTAATTTAATTATAGCATGTCAGCTGTAAATTCTAATCGTTCTTTTAATTTCAATGAACTAATAATGATCCTTCGCAGGTTCACCTACGGAAACCTTGTTACGACTTTTACTTCCTCTAAATGATCAAGTTTGATTGTCTTTTCCCAACTATAGAAATGTTGCCATTTCTTAAATCGGAATCCAACGATCTCACTAAACCATTCAATCGGTAGTAGCGACGGGCGGTGTGTACAAAGGGCAGGGACGTAATCAGCGCAAGCTAGTGACTTGCACTTACTAGGAATTCCTCGTTCAAGTGGAATAATTTCAATCCACTATTCCTGACACGACAGTGATTAAGCAGGTTACCCAGCCATTTCTAGCTAGGAATTAAACTCGCTGTTACTGCCATTGTAGCGCGCGTGCGGCCCGGACATCTAAGGGCATCACAGACCTGTTATTGCTCTTTTCATTTAGCTAAACGCTATTTATTCCTCTAAGAAGTCAGCATTTGCTATTTTAAAACAAATGTACTATTTAGCAGGTTAGAGTCTCGTTCGTTAACGGAATTAACCAGACAAATCGCTCCACCAACTAAGAACGGCCATGCACCACCACCCACGAATCAAGAAAGAGCTATCAATCTGTCAATCCTCACAGTGTCCGGACCGGGTGAGATTTCCCGTGTTGAGTCAAATTAAGCCGCAGGCTCCACTCCTGGTGGTGCCCTTCCGTCAATTCCTTTAAGTTTCAGCTTTGCAACCATACTTCCCCGGAACCCATAGACTTAGGTTTCCCGGTGACTTCTCGCAAGGAGATTTAAATTACCTTCGCGAACTGTCAGTTGGCATAGTTTATGGTCAGAACTAGGACGGTATCTGATCGTCTTCGATCCTCTGACTTTCGTTCTTGATTAATGAAAACATTCTTGGCAAATGCTTTCGCAGTAGACTGTCTGCTGATGATCTAAGAATTTCACCTCTAGCACCAGCATACATATGCCCCCGGCAGTCTCTTTTAATCATTACTTCAGTTTCGAAAACCAACAAAAAACCGAAGTCTTATTTATTATTCCATGCAACAATATGCAAGCATCAGCCTGCTTTAAGCACTCTAATTTTTTCAAAGTAAACTTGTCGGTCATCCTCAACACCCATTAAAGAGCATCAAAGATATACACGACGTCGAAGGACAAGATAGCTTTCAATCAAAGATTTCAAACCATCTTTTTCCTCAATTTCAACTACGAGCTTTTTAACTGCAACAACTTTAATATACGCTATTGGAGCTGGAATTACCGCGGCTGCTGGCACCAGACTTGCCCTCCAATTGATACTTGATAAAGTATTTAAATGTTCTCATTGCAATTATGAAACCACTAGGGCCCATATTGTTATTTTTTGTCACTACCTCACCGAACCGGTATTGGGTAATTTACGCGCCTGCTGCCTTCCGTGGATGTGGTAGCCGTTTCTCAGGCTCCCTCTCCGGAATCGAACACTGATTCCCCGTTACCCGTTACAACCATGGTAAGCTTTGATCTTACCATCGAAAGTTGATAGGTCAGCCACTTCAAGAGATATGTCGTCAACACAAAGGTCGTACGATCAGTAAAATTATCCAGAGTCATCAAAAAACCGGTTTTCACCAGGTTGATTTTGATCTAATAAATCCGCCGCTTCGTGAGTCACGGCATTCTGTTAGATATTAGCTCTAGAATTACCACAGTTATCCCATGGCAAAATGATAGAATCTCTCAAATCATAGCTGTTATAATGAGCCATCCGCGGTTTAAGTGTACGAGACTTTGTACTAAGACATGCATGGCTTAATCTTTGAGATAAGCATATGACTACTGGCAGGATCAACCAGATATTTATTTTACGTACTCTACTTAACATGGTTTCAATTAAGTAGTCACTAAAGATATTGAAAATCAATAAACACAAGTATCATTAACTTTATCAATCGATCAAGCATTAACCACATGATAATCCAAAAACAGCAATTTCATTTAAAAAACCACTATTTTGTGAAATAAATTTAATTATCACCCTTTCAACGATTTTTATTTTTTGCAATAAATGATTTAAATACAATGTATAATCAAGTCTCATTTTTATTAACTGATTTGAAAAGAAAAATGTTTTACCATTTTTCTCAGTCACATTATATTAAATCCAAAATATAAATATCGTTTACTCAATGCATCATCGATGCATAAAAGCTTGATCATTTCAGTTTACTCTACTTAGCATTTACGTTTTCATCAATAATGATACGTACGATTTTATTCAATCGCTTAGCTATCGTTTAACCGATAACTAAAATAGGCCATTCGTTATATATTTAAATATATGATATTCATTGAATTGCTTTTATTGTTAGCGTTTTGATTCAACAAATTCAACTAACAAGCAATAAACAATCGCAAAGCAAGCTTCACAACTGTATCTGACTAGAAAAAGGCCTGGACAATAGAAATTTAAATTACTAACGCTTCAAAGCGAAAGCTATATTTACCCTTGTTCATGTGGTACGTAGTAGACGATAACTCCACGCATTTGGAACCGTTACCGAAACAACATTCGCCTACAACATTTTTCATTTACCATAATTCATAACGAATATATGAGTTTAATTTCATTGATAATCAAAAATCAACAGTATATATAATATACTATGTCAACTTTACATAGACTACCAATATATAGCATTAGTTATCTAACATGGGTAGTATTAATAAATTGGGAAATAACAGAGAAATAATTAAGAAAAGATTTTTTTTAAAATAAAAATTCTCGATTATTTTCTAAGTCGAAAATGTATAAAAACTGTAATATTTGATTTTATGACATGAAATATTTGCATTTTTCTTTGAAATTTTGTGTAAAAAATTATTTTATTTTTTTAAGTTTCAAATGAAATATTACTTATTAACAAACTACTTATTATTAAATAAAATTAAAAACATTTATTACATTTTATTGATAAAATCGATTTTAATTAAATCGATTATTATTATTATATTATTATTATTATTTTATTATTATTATTATTATTATTATTATTATTATTATTATTATTATTATTATTTATTATATTATTATTTATTATTATTATTATTATTATTATATTATTATTATTATTATTATTATTATATTATTATTATTATTATTATTATTATTATATATTATATTATTATTATTATTATATTATTATTATTATTATTATTATTATTATTATATTATTTATATTATTATTATATTATTATTATTATTATTATTTATTCATTATATTATTATTTATTATTATTATTTATTATTATTTATTATTATTATTATTATTATTATTATTATTATTATTTATTATTATATTATTATTATTATTATTTTATTATTTTATATATTATATTATTATTATATTATCAGTCAAGCGGGTAACTATTACTCTCTTTACATTTACATGATAGTTATTATTTCTGAAATTGAAAATTAAATTAAAAAATGCGCTGGTTAAAAGCACAATTAAATACGCTGTTTTATTTATACCTTCCTGGTTAGGCTATATGTGTATGATCTTTTAAAATTTAAATATTTTTTATTTTATGCAATGTTCTCTTCTTGATTTCACTTTCATGCGGATGATCTTTACAGAATTTTTATCTAAAATTTATATTCGCGGTCCTTTCACTGTAGTTTCTTTTTTTATTAATCGAAGATTTATACAATGAGGAGCAGTTTCAGCAGTTTTTCTAAAATATATTTTTAAAAAATAAATAAAGAAAACCAAATTTATATGAAATCACTATGACGAGCATTTGTTATAAACAAACAATATCTTTTTTGTTTTTTTTCTTTGTGTTAGTTTATAATAAAACAAATGAATAACTTCTGAAATTTTTTCGAGCAAAAAAGCCAGCATTTAGCTGGCATAGATATTTTCTTTATATTATATAAATAATCTCTGGAAAATTTTTGAAAAAAAGCCTATAATTTTTTTATATTTATACTTATATTGATATGGTATCTTTTACGATATGTGATTTATGCCAAGCATCATGAATGTCAAAACGAATAATTGAGCTATGAAAATTTTTTGAGCAAAAAAGCCAGCTTTTCAGCTGGCAAATTAATTTAATTAATATTTAATTTATTTTATTCAAACAAAAAAATTATATTTTAATGGATTTTACCAAATTTTGTGAAATTTCCATAGATTTGGTCAGCAAATTTTAATTTTCAAATATTTACCTTAAAATCGAGATTTTTACATTACGTCCTTATGGAGAGATTTTCAAATTTTGAATTCTTTTGCAAAAATCAAATTTCGTAGAAATAGCAATTTTGTTTTATTTTGTTCTGCTGATATAAGGTATATAAGTATATATAAGTATATAAGTATATAAGTATATAAGTATATAAGTATATAAGTATAAGTCCAAAAAAAAAATTTAGCAAAAAACACAACTCTCAACCATAACAACACACTATACAATATATATATATTATACTATAATACTATATATACATAAAGTTATTATTATAAAATACTAATAATAACAATATATACTATAGTACTATATAGCACTATACAATATACTCTATAGTGTCATTATTTACCATAATAATCAAACTAGATTATTAGAATTTAATTGTAAATAATGCAACCAAATAACCAATATCGTTTTACTAACGAATGAATGAACCATATAGGCCCAAATCATCGCGTCAGATGGGGATGAAGTTCAGATTCTCGCAGTTTAAAACCGCTCGAAATCTTACGCTTCCCCGACCGTAAGGTAAGTCGTTGCAACGATTTAATGCCAACACGTAAATCATAAAATATGATTCAAACACCCAACCTATTTTCATAGGTTAGTTAGAGTTTAAATATATGGCTAGCCAATCCAACAAATCCGAAAATTCGTTAGATAATACTATTGCCTCTTTACGAGGTAGGCACTGAATTATCATTACGTCTGGGCGAGATTCAGACTTAGAGGCGTTCAGTCTTAATCTCTCGGATGGTAGCTTCGTGCCAATGACCTTTCGATCAAGCACATTTACCAGTGATCCGAATCTGCGGTTCCTCTCGTACTGAGCAGAATTACCATTGTAATGACACTTTATATAGTAGGGTAAAACTAACCTGTCTCACGACGGTCTAAACCCAGCTCACGTTCCCTATTAGTGGGTGAACAATCCAACGCTTTGTGAATTCTGCTTCACAATGATAGGAAGAGCCGACATCGAAGGATCAAAAAGCGACGTCGCTATGAACGCTTGGCCACAAGCCAGTTATCCCTGTGGTAACTTTTCTGACACCTCTTGCTTTAAACTCTAAAGAAATCAAAAGGATCGATAGGCCGCGCTTTCACGGTCTGTATTCGTACTGAAAATCAAAATCAAGTGAGCATTTCCCTTTTGGTCCACACCAGGTTTCTGTCCTGGTTGAGCTCACCTTGGGACACCTGCGTTACCATTTGACAGATGTACCGCCCCAGTCAAACTCCCCACCTGACACTGTCCTCAGAACAGTTCGGTAGCATCCGAAGATTACCTTTTCTCCACAATAAATTGACCAAAGTCAACTGCACTGCATTACTGAGTAAGTAAAGAAACAATCAGAGTAGTGGTATTTCACTGTCGACTTGCGTCTCCCACTTATACACACCTCTAATGTCTCCCTACAAAGTCGGACTAGAGTCAAGCTCAACAGGGTCTTTTTCCCGCTATATTTTCCAAGCCCGTTCCCTTGGCTGTAGTTTCGCTAGATAGTAGATAGGGACAGTAGGAATCTCGTTAATCCATTCATGCACGTCACAATTAGATGACGAGGCATTTGGCTACTGAAGAGAGTCTAGTTACTCCCGCCGTTAACCAGCGTTGTTGAATTTTTTCACGTTGACATTTCATGGCACTGGGCAGAAATCACATTGCGTCAAAGCCGTTCACCAGCCATCGCCAATGCTTTGTTTTAATTAGACAGTCGGATTCCCTAGTCCATGCCAGTTCTAGGT
>JACMZG010001870.1:47288352-47317847 GCA_018340805.1 Microvelia longipes | reverse complement strand
AATTTTTTTTTATATTTATATTTATAAGTTATTTTTATTATTATTTATTTTAAAGTATATTAAGTTAGTTTTTTTATATTATATTTTTAATTATTTATTTATTTTATTTTTTTTATATGTTTTTATATTAATTTTTTTTTTTATTTTTTATATCATTATTTTTTTATATTTATTATAATTTTTATATTTTTTTTAATATAAGTTTATTTTTATTTATTATATTTATTTTATTTATTATTTTATTTTATTTTTAATTAATATTCTCTATATATTTTTAAATTTTTTTATATTTTTATTTTTTATTTTATATTTATAATCTTTTTATTATTTTAGTTAATTATCTTTATTTTATTTTTTTTTATTTATTTTATTTTTTTTTTAATTTTTTATTTTAAAGTTTTTTTTTATTTAGTTTTTTTATTATTTTTTATTTAGTGTAGTATATTAAGTATTGTTTTTTTATTAGTATATTTTATTTTCTTATAGTACAGTTTGAAATTCAAAAGTTATCGGACTAAAAACACAAATTAGGCATGCTGATTTACCATATTTGCAAGACGATTACCAAAAAAATGATTGCTTATTTAAACTCCTGGTCGATTTAGTGGGGTAGATATCAATTTTACGGCGATTGCTCCATTAGAAGCTGAGTTAGTCGGGTGATGTGTTAAAACGTTCTGTTCTGTGTATTAGTGTTATCTATTGCTTACATCTATTTCCTATGCATATTGGCACGTTGACGTATTTAAGACTACTCTTTTATATTGAGGCAATAACCCTACTCTTTGTGATCTAGTTGCAGGTTTATTGCGTCGAAGCAATAAGCACATGGAATAAGTAAGATGTATGGAGTATATTTTTGGTATTCATTACAGGACTTAATGCGTCGACGCAATAACCTACTCTTAGAAATTGATGCACTAAGCCTACTATAATCGATATGTATATATATATATATATATTGACATATGTTGGATATCAGGAAGCCAAAAGTATCAACCCCCCCCCCTTTAACTATCGTATCTAAACAAACTCATAAACATCATTAATATCACAGACTGCTGAGGAGGGCTTGTGAGGAAAGGCGATAAAAAATCACTAAATGCATGGCAAAATGGCGTGCATTTATCATTTATCATTGTTTATTCTTATTTATTAACAACAAATAATATGAAAGAACAAGTAGGCCTCACAGGTAGGCCTTTGGGCCACGATCAGTTCTAGGGGAAAGCTGCGGAGCTGCTACAGGCCAAAAGCCCTAATTCTGTTAATTAATGTTACTAATTCTGGTAGATTTTAAACAATAAATTAAAGCATACCATGCGGTTAACTGTTTGGAAATTACATTATATCCTAAGAAATTTTCTATTGATACCTTCCAGTTATTTACACTCCCAGTATAGTAGTAAGTAGTGAAGTAATATGGGGGGAGTGGTAGTAACTACAGGCAAGTAGGCCACGTTGTTGGACCCCTTTTGCCAGCTCCCTTAGATAATGTTCTAATCTTTTAATTTCGTGTAGTATATTTCATCTAATCTAAACAGAAGAGCCGTGAATTTCTATGGTTCCTCTCATGCTTTTTCAAGCAATTATACATATTTTCACTGACTCATATAGTCTAGTGAAAACTAGGAACAACACGTGCTCTCACTGTTAACCAAACCTCCACACACTTTAACTACAAGGCATAGTATTATATGAATCTACTATGAGGATCCTAATTTTGCCCTACCCAGTTCATTTGGGTAAGGGATCTTTAACGAGTACCTGACAACGCACAGGCTAGAGACACGGCTTTATGTCCCTTCTGAGACGTGGTAAGCAGAATTTTTATCCCTCTCATGAAATCTAGAGGCCCTTGCTGGGATTGACCCATGACTAAAGTCCATTTCATTCTGTGTATTGGCCGCGTACCCTTAACCACTACATCACGGGTGACTCCACTCCCAGTATATTTATGGTAGAGATTTTTAAGTTGGTACAAAATTCAATCTGTAGGCTTAGTTGTTCTATCAAGTGAAAAAGTTTAGAAAATTCATGAAATGCAGAAAAATATTTTAATGAATTTGAGATTTGCCAATACAGCAATTATATCCATGGTTTTTGTTGGATCATAAAAGGTTAGCAGGATCGAGCGAGGTCTGTGCCTGAATGAGTACAGACCTTGGTGAAATACAAATGTATTCACTGTCCGAGGACAAAAGAAGCAATTTCTTAGAAATGGTGCAGAACATTTGGTGTTTTTTTATATGAATGAACAAATGTTTTTTTTATATGTTGTTTTATAAGGATGAACAAAACGAGACTGAAGTAGTGATGACGAGTGTTGAGAATCCGATTTGGTGAGGAAATGTTCCGAGGTACCTCGTACCTGATTATGCTACATTCATCTAACTAAATATGTCTAAAGATTTAGGTCTTCCTGTGGTGACCGTATCAATTTAGATGAAGAACCCGACGTTTCGCTTCCACTGTGGGAGGCATCTTTAGAGATGTAGGACATCATAGATGAAAACACAATGCTCTACAAAACTGAACAGTTTTTTAGCATTCTATGATGTCCTACATCCTGAAGATGCTCCCCACAGTGGAAGCGAAACGTCGGATTCTTCATCTCATTGACGCAGTCACAACTGGAAGACCTAAATTTCATGACATAACCGAGGAAGCCTACGCAGTTTATTAAATATGTCTGGTTAATATTTCAGGTTATTTACAGTATATGAACCCGTCATCTCAGTGGCATCAACATCAACTGCTTATCTCATCTCTAAATCAGTGTTGCCAACTTATCTGGCATCAACAGAGAGAAATAGCTGGACTCAGGCAGGCACTAAATATGGTCTGTATTTTAAGCTAATTTTGTTGCTTTTATCTCTTAAAAGAAGGCGGAAGCATTGTATTAGAAAAAAAAAATTAAACTTTTGTCATCAATGTTGACGTTTCAGCCCAGAAATTGAAAAAAAATGTTGTCTGTATGATAGATGATTCTATGGATGTGTACTTTTCTTGTAAACTTAATACAGCTTAAATGGCTTATCCAATTTCAATGAAATTTGGCCCAAAATAAAGTTCTATGAGAGGAAAAACTGATTAAATTTAAGGGTTTATCCTATTTAGTGTATCAAAATGACGTCACTTCAAACTTTTAAAAAAGATCAGCAAAAAATATTTGTTTGAAACAATTAGCAGAAAAGCCTTAGGTAAACATTCTAATAGTTAAAAGAGCCAGAACATTTAGGTGTAATTGAATATTGCCTTGTACCTAGAGGTTTTAGTTAGTTATTGAGATAAAGAAATTGCCAAACCAATTAGTGTTAAATTAGTTTTAAGTGGTCCGTGAGCTTCTATGGGTTGGGAACCTCTGTTCCCAGACAGAGGTTAAATATTCTATGAAATGCTTAAACCTTACTTCCCCTTACAACCACTGGTGGATGTTAAATTAGTTCTAAGAGGTCCGTGAGTTTCTATGGATTGGGAACCTCTGTTCTTAAAATTCTATGAAATGTTTTAAACCTTACTTCCCCTTAAACCAGTGGTGGGTTGTTAAATTATCTAAGTGGTCTATGAGCTTCTATGGGTTGGGAACCTCTGTTCTTTTAACTCTATGAAATGTTTAAACCTTACTTCCCTTACAACCAGTGGTGGGTGTTAAATTAGTTCTAAGTGGTCTATGAGCTTCTATGGGTTGGGAACCTCTGTTCTTAAAACTTCTATGAAATGTTTAAACCTTACTTCCCCTTACAGCGTTCTTTATTTTCAAGTACGGAATTCCCTCCAGGAATTTATTTTACAATACAGGATGTTCTGTTGTTATTTTAACCATATGTCTGTTAAGGTTCAAAGAGGTGATGAGAGAGTCTGCGAAGATGGGTTTCAAGGATATGGACATAATTTGAATCCTGGGTTACTATGGCAACCACCTCTCAATAATCAGGTTGCACCGGGTAACCGTGCCAACAATTATTGGGATAATTTTAGAAGGTATTGACTTTATTATATATTGGTGGACTTTGCTTATTATTATTTTATACATTTTTCCTTTTCCTCATTTATACCGTAGGCTTATAGGAAAAGTATTGTGTTTGCAAAAAATTTTGAAACCGGGATAAAACCAGAATTATCCGATTCAGGCCTTTTTAAGGCATCCTAAGTGGTTTTTGCAAAGTTGTCTGTCTGTATGTGTGTGTGGGTCTGTTATCATCGTAGCACCCAGTTTATGAAGACATTAACCTGCAATAATGTCTCAGCAAAAAGTTCGAAAAATCATAAAGCACGGAAAAATTATGCGATCGGATTGAGATTTGGCAGGCATGTAGCTATGTATAAGACTAACATGTATGCTAAATTTCATCTCATTATCAGCATTAGTTCAATTTTTATTGAATTACTTTTGTGGGTTTTTAAAAAAAATTAGAATAAATTAGAAAAAGGTCCAATAGAGTTGAAATGTGGTATACCTTTACATAATAAATAAGTACACCGAGTTTTCGTTTCAATACGATAAGTATATCCATGATTTTTGTTGGACCATAAAACTTAAGCGTGGTCATAAATCATTCAGCGTGGTCGTGGGTGCTGTATGGGGTGACCGCTGAGAATGAAACGGATGTATTTACTATCTGACGACGAGCGAAGCGAGTCCAATGGCATGTTGCAGTATAAATTTGGCAAATTGTATATTCTGAGGACGATCGAAGCGAATCAATCCTAAGCAGGAAGGATGAGTATAGCAAAGTTCCGAGGTACCCCGTATTTTTTAATTTAGCTTTTTCCTTTGACTATTTATGTTAATAGCTTCAGTGTACTGTCCTCCTCGTCACACACTTACTATCGATCAGTATCTGACCTACTTTCGTTCTCTAGGGAATAACTTCATTGTTGGAGGAGACTGGAATGCAAAGCACCCAGAATGGGGCTGTAGAGCCCAAAATCAAAGAGGCATTGTTCTCCATAGAGCTCTTTCACAAACCAGATATATCGTAACAGCACCTGAAGATTATACTTATTGGCCAAGATCCCACAATTGCCTTCCTGATATTTTAGATTATTTTGTTTCCTCCCATCCTCTTCCTCCTCATCAAATAGCATCTCTTGTTCAAGACTTGTCATCTGACCACGCTCCCGTCTACTTAGATTTGTCTATCACAACAAATAGCATTCTTCCACCTCCTACCTTAACACCTGGTCCAATGGACTGGGAAATTTAGACATTTACTTGAAAACAAATTGATCTTAAACTACCTCTAAAAAACAGTAACGACATAGACCAAGCGGTGCAAACGCTAACCACGGCGATACAGACATCAGCGTGGAAGCAACCAAAAGAGTAACCATAAAGACTCATAAAACAATGACTTACTTTACCAATTGACATTAGACAACTTATTACTGACAGACGACGAGCAAAAAGAATTTGGCAACTGACTAAATACCCTTCAGACAAACGAACGTTTTACCGACTTAACCGAACACTTCAAACTCGCCTGATTGAATTTAAAGCAGAAATACAAACTATTTACATCACACTTACTACGGACGACAAGTCACTCTGGTATACACTAAAAAATCCTTGAATTTAAATCTTCTCCCCCTCCTCTTCGACTACCAGACGGACAGTGGGCTAAATCCGATCAGGACAAAGTTTCACTGTTCGCCTCCCATCTGAGTTCCATTTTCACTCCCCATCCAGATCTTGATCCCCAGCACACTGCTCAAGTTATTCATGATCTTGACACTCCACTTCAACTATCCCCCCCTCCTCCAGCTTTCCATCCCTCCGAAGTAAAGAACACAGTCCTTAAACTTCCTTTAAAAAAGGCCCCAGGATTCGACCTTATTACAGCTAAAGTACTTAAACAACTTCCTCGAAAAGCATTCCTCTTCCTCACATACATATTTAATTCCATCCTCCGGACAACTCACTTCCCTTCCTTGTGGAAACATTCTATAATAATAATGATTCCTAAACCAAATAAACCTCCAGATTCGCCATCTTCATATCGTCCCATCAGTTTACTTCCCATCCTTGGTAAAGTGTTTGAAAAGCTCCTATTAAACCGCCTAATGCCTTTTATTCATTCCCATATCCCTTCTCATCAATTCGGATTTAGATCCTTTCATTCCGCCATCCAACAGTGCCATCGACTTGTTGACATTGCATCCTCAGCTCTCGAGCGTAAGCAATATTGTCCTTCTGTCATGCTTGATGTCGAGCAAGCTTTCGATAGAGTATGGCACCTGGGCTTGTTGCTGAAACTCAAGAACGTTCTTCCGTTCACTTATTTCCTCATTATTAAGTCCTACCTTTTCCGTCGTACCTTTCAAGTTAAGTACAAAGATTCCTTCTCCGAAATTTATGACATAGAAGCTGGAGTTCCACAAGGAAGTATCCTTTCACCAGTCCTTTACGTCTTTTACACTTCAGACCTTCCTGAACATCCATCTACATCAGTTCTATCGTTTGCAGATGACAAAAATATCAATCAGTCCATAAAGATCCCGTTCAGGCTTCAAATAATATACAAGACCATCTTGATTCCTTAGAAACATGGTTTAGAAAGTGGAGAATAAAAGTGAATGCTCAAAAAAGCATTCACTTAACATTCACCCTCCGACGAGGCATTTGTCCACCCCTATTTCTCAATCAGTCTCAAATTCCTATGTCCACCACTGCACGTTACCTGGGTTTACACTTCGACAGCAAACTAACATGGGCACATCACACTAAACAAAAACGTTTGGAAGGGGACCCCAGTGTCGGAATCCTCCAACGTTTACTCGATAACAGGTCTAACCTTACACTAGATAACAAACTACTCGTTTACAAAAGCATAATAAAACCATCATGGTCATACGGTGTTGAAGTCTGGGGTTCCACGAAACCATCAAATCTCAAACGTATTCAAGTCCTTCAGTCAAAAGTTCTCCGCAAAATAGTTCAAGCTCCCTGGTTCGTATCTAACTTAACAATCCACAATGACCTCAAAATTCCGTTCGTCAAAGACATTGTTTCCTCTCGATACAATTCCTTTCATTCCAAATTAGATTCCCATCCTAATCCTCTTGTCCAAACCCTACATTCCAGAACCATTCCTTCCAATCCTCCACGGCGCCTTCGACGACAGTGGCCGCGTGACCTTCTTTTATAGTCAATATTAATTTAAATTCAAAAACGCAAAACATTTCAGAAAATTCAACTATTCAAAAGTCAACTAATTTCTATTCCGCTAACTTAGTTCAAGCCAAATTTTTATATTATAAGTAAAATTTTAACATTTACCTAACCACGCCAAGGAGTATCACCACTGGGTGATTCCTCCTATCAAGACTGCCAAGTCACTTTACCAACATTAGCACTATGTTAAATACATTTATTGTAGACAATAATCAATAAAGTTAAAAAAAACAAAAAACAAATATTTATGTTATTATATTTTTACTTTTCCTCATTTATACCGTAGGCAGGTACTATAGGTTTATAGGAAAAATATTGTGTTGAAATCCAAAACTGGAATATCACCTGAATTATCTGTTTCAGGTGTATTTAAAAACTCCTGAGTGGTTTTCACAACGTTGTCTGTCAATGTTGTAGAAGTATAAATGTGGCAAATTTATTGTAATTTGAGGATGAGCGTAGTGCATCATCCATTGTGTAGAGGAAAAGTTTTAAGGTACCCCTGTACCCGACTTTTTTTATAAATTTAGTTTGTTTGTTTCAGTTATTTGTTTTTTTATCAATTTAGTTTATTTGTTTCAGTTATTCTTTTTTTTATAAATTTAGTTTATTTGTTTCAGTTATTCGAGACAGAATTTACTATCAGGTAGGAATAAGAGTAATGAGAGATGCCGACCTCCTACACAGCCTTCTCAACTTCTCAATGATAGATGCCGTCCTCCTCCACAGCCTTCTCAACTGGAAAATTTGTAAGTTATTTTTTTAGTTCCGTCTAAAAAACTAAATATTTCAGGTTATTTACAGTATATGAACCCATCATCTCAGTGGCATCAACATCAACTGCTTATCTCATCTCTAAATAAGTGTTGACAACTTATCTGGTATCAACAGAGAGAAATAGCTGGACTCAGGCTTTTTAATTAAAAGAGAATTGGCTAATTTTTACCTTGTCAAAATTAGAAATTGTTTGTCAAATGTTTCTTTGGATTATAAAAGTTAAGCAGCATCAAGCATGTTTAATGCTTAGTTGGGTGACTGCTGGGAATGAAACAAATTTATTTACTATCTGAGGATGAGCAAAGGGAGTCTGAAACTGATAGGATAAGCGTAGCGAATCTGATGTAATGAGGAGATGTTAAGTTCTAAGGTACCCTGTACCACAGTTTTTTTTTCATTTTATGTTTTAAATTTGTAAAAAATGTTCTGTTTTCAGGAGGAGAGTAGAAAATAGTTCTTCAAACAACAGGACTACTAGGAACGGTTGGTTGATTTCTCATTTTTTTAATGAATTTTCTAAGAATTTTATTTTGCTAAATTATGTATAATAATGCTCATTTAGAGCCTTGGTGTCCATCATGCACCACCTGCGGGAACCACTTCAAGGGTTTTTGGTAACCGCTACACTCAAAGTGTAATATAAAGCTGGCAATAATTTATTTAAACAATACTTTTAAATAAACTGAGAGCTTAACCTAGGATGCGAACCCCAGACCTCTGTGGTGTCAAAGGTCAGTATAAGAACTGCCACCATAATGTAATTTTCGCTTAGCTCGAAGTTTAAGAAAAGTGGTCATCATCAGTGCTGCTAGAGGCCACAAAAATAGATGGCGAGGGGATTCTCCAAAGTGGGGGGCTCATCCCCACTCCAGTAGGGAGTGACCACGTACACGGCTCGGTTAAATTCTCTGTTCTTTCCTTTTATTGCTTTCCTAAAAGGTAGGAGAGATAAACCCAAGTTTTGATCATAATAAATAAAAACAACATTTGAGCAATCATCAGATCTTAAGAGTATTCAGCAGATACTGATCATCTTATTAATTTTGAGAAAATCGAGGTAGCGAATGTTTCTTGATATCGAGACAGACTCGTCAGGTAAGCTTTAGATATTGCTAATCACAGGAATTTTAAACTCATCCATGATGTCTTACATCCCTGAAGATGCCTCCTACAGAGTAAGCGAAATGTCGGAATCATCATCTACATTGATGCTGACATCATCTTAAGACATAAATCTTCATATTATTATGATTGAATGAATAATTTATTGTTTAAAAACCATACAGAGATATATACAATTAAATCTATATACAATGTATAATGGCATTCAATCGTCAAAATAGTAAGTCATTAAAGCAATATTTAACAAAAATATATGGTTAGATATTAGAAACCCAACTCCCTGCTGACTTGATCTGGCAACCCAACATTAGACTTGATCTGGCAGGATTCCTTTACATATAGTCCAAGAGCCAGCCTAGCCTAAAAAATGTGAAACATTTTGTACTACTTCAAACTTAATTTTTCTGAAAATATACCTTAAATTATAAAGGAAAAGCATAGTCTGCCTATCCAGAGTGGAGCCCTTCATATGAATGCACTCGCTCAAAATATTAGAAAATCGCACAAATTCCAGTTTTCTTAAAATAAGTGGTTCTCTTTAGGTCAAGGGCAAAACACACAGAGAATATTTTTTAAACCTGATAAAATTTCCTATAAAACGAGTGTTTTTTGTCAAAATTTTTGTAAAATGTCATAACTACAACGAAAGTTATGACACTTTGTAAAGGCTAAAAAAATATGCACAAAAAGCCTATATTTGTTCAAAGAAATTTGCTGACTTTGCATAAATTAACCATTTTTTTGGTGAGAGAAACACTTTATTTATAAAAAATTACTCACAGCATACTAAATCTATCTTAAAGACAATTTTATCAAATTATTAATTTATACATAATTATATTAGATAATGTAAATAATTACATTTATGTTTTAAAATTTTACATATATACATCTAAATAAAACTACAATTATTAGTAAATATGGTTATTTATAATACCTAGTGGGTCTAAAATTATATTTTCACCTAGGAGTCTAAGAAATTTTTGATCGATGCCGATCTGGTCAAAAAATAATTTGGTTTTTTGTGGAATGGTTCCTCTAGAACCAAACCAAAGTCCGAAAATTTGGTATTCTCTTTCTCCATGAGCTTCTCTAAATTTTTCTTTATAATAATTTATACACTTCCCATATATGTTAAAAAAAACCATAATTTTGGTTGTGATCATCTGATTTTAATGATTATGAGTTCTATAAAACTCGTTTTATAGAAAATTTTATTGCCTTTAAAAATGTTATCTTCGTAATTTGCACACGACCTACAGGGATCAATTATTTCAAGAAAACTAACATGTGTGCGATTTTATAAAATTTTGATGATGCGCAATCATATGAAAGGCTCCACTCTGGATAGGCAGACTATGTTTTTTCTTCATAATTTAAGGTATATTTTCAGAAAAATTTGTTTTGAAGTAGTACAAAATGAGTCACATTTTTCAGGTCCGGCTCTTGGACTAATAACTTTTGCTCTTGTTTTTTCTTCTTGCTTTAATTAATTGTATTTATTTTTTTTAGCTGGTGAAAATTTCTGTGATGCTAATTATTTTGGTGCTAGAGAAATGAATATGAATAAAATAAAACATGAGCATGGCAAGTAAGTACAGAACTTTAAAACTAAGTTTACTAGAAGTAGAGTTAGAGTTTCGGAACTATGTTCCCTTACTCGTTACGCAAATAATAACACAACAATGTTACAATTACAAAATAAAAAATGGAATATGGTGTACCTTACAACTTTTTGACTAAACTCTTCTTCACTACTTTAAACTTGATTCGTTTGTCTTAAGAGTATAAAAGTTTTTATACTGTTTACTTCTCCTAAAGGAGCAAGTAAAGTGGAGGGAAATATTGTTTTGGCAGGAAATCACTGTTATCACATGTGATAACAATAATTTATGTGTTATCAAGGAGGAACATAATAGATGGGTATGAAATGGCTGTATGGCTGCTAAAGGCCAATGTCAAAAAACATATGTATTCCTTTGTTTAATAAATTTTGGACAAAGGAGTATCATAGTCTATTGACATTATTTTGTCAAATATGTGATTTACCTTGGGCAAATAACAAGTACTTAATGCTCCCTTGTCAATTACTGTAAGTTTTGATCTCTCCATAAGTTTTATGGTGATATACTGAGTACAAATTTGGTTACTTTTATATAATTTCTAGTAAGTTTTGATCTCTCCATAAGTTTTATGGTGATATACTGAGTACAAATTTGGTTACTTTTATATAATTTCTAGTAAGTTTTGATCTCTCCATAAGTTTTATGGTGATATACAGTGTACAAATTTGGTTACTTTTATATAATTTCTAGTAAGTTTTGAGTGGAGTTCTCCCTCTAAAATTTGTCAAAGGAAGCTAGACAATGTTTATCCTAGAGGTGATAGTAATATGGGGGAGTGGTAGTAACTACCAGGCAAGTAGGCCACGTGGTTGGGCCCTTTTTTCCAGCTCCCTAAGATAGTGTTCTACTCCTTTTAATTTCAAGTGTAGGTATATTTCATCTAATCTAGACAGAAGAGCCGTGAATTTCTATGGTTCCTCTCATGCTTTTTCAAGCAATCATACATATTTTCACTGACTCTTATAGTCTAGTGAAAACTGGGAACAACACGTGCTCTCACTGTTAAACCAAACCTCCACACACTTTAAACTACAAGGCAGAAAACACTATAGTATTATAATGAATCTACATTGAGGGTCCTAAATTTTGCCTATACCCAGTTTCATTTAGTGTAAGGGATCTTTATCGAGTACCTGACAACACACAGGCTCGAGACCACCGGCTTTACGTCCCTTCAGAAGGACATGGTACGCAGAATTTTTATCCCTCTCATAAAAATCCCCTCTCATAGAGGCCCGTGCTGGGATTGAACCCATGACTAAAGTCCATTCATTCTGTGTATTGGACGCGTACCTTTACCACTACACCACGGGTGGCTCTCTAATCCTAGAGGTTTTACAGTAATTAATCAATGGGATCCACTGGATACTGTATTAAGTCTGATGTAATGTTCGTTAGTACGATGACGTGTATTAATTATCTGTTGATTGGGTAGCGATGCATTCTCACTGGAGCAATCTGTTTACTCGGAACTCGAATCAGTCATAATGCAGCCGGAGAGAAGTGCCGATCTCTTGCTTCAACTGCTGACTCAGCTCAAGACAATCAAGTGTCAGCAAGTTGACAGCAGGCAGAGTTATGAGGATGCAGGTAGTTTTGATGTTTCTACTCCTGGATGTTCTAGAGACTCTGGACTTACTAAACCTTTATCCTCTCTTCATACTAAGGTATTTTTTGCTACGCTATAGAATTTGCAATTAACCTTCCCTTTTAAATAATGTGAATATCTGAAATGGAGGATTCAGCTGAAATTCAGATTTCTGATTATTCTTGGTTGATTTATCACCATTTTTATTACATGGCATTTTGCCTTGTATGTAGCAAATTTTCATCACCTTTCTTCACAGGCCCTTTTTTTGAGTAGAATAGTTAGCTAACCAGGATGGAGGTTACATGGGCACGTATGTAGTTGAGGTCTTGTTGGACTAAAAAAACTTAACACTAGTTTTATAATTATTTTTTTAGCAAATGGGACATACTTTTTAAAATGTTAAGAATTTTTGTCGAATTTTTTGTTTGCAATTTTGAAGAGAAGACCATGTTGAATTTTGGTCAGCATGGTTGGTTTAACATGTTTGCTCAACTTAAATTAACTTTTCTTTTAAGATCAGATTTTATCCATTTATTGTGGTTTTAGTATCAATGTTGGTATGAAGGAAAAGAACGACTTTAATTCTACAATGTTTTTGAAACATGAACAATATATTTCAATCCATTTGGATCATCATCGGGAAAGTTATAAAACTACTAATAAACTGCAATAAACAATAAATAAAAAACTAGGAAAAGATTTAACAGTGTTAAAATATAAAATCCTATAACAAAGCCTTTGTTATAGGCTTTTATATCTTATTACTATTATCTGCCTCCGTGGCCGTGATCGTAAAGGCGTTCGATTTCGGCACCGGAGGTCCGGGGTTCGCAGCCCGGGCTATGCTCTAAGATTTTATGAATAGTATTTGTATTAATAAGATTTCGCCAACTTTAATTAATTTTAGAGTGTAGTAGATGCTACCCACCTGAGGTGGTTCCCGCAGGGTGAATACCCTGATGGGCCGAAAGGCCCTAAAACGGGCATTTTTATTTTTATTACTATTAAATCTTTTCCTAGTTTTTTTATTTATTGTTCATTGTAGTTTTTTAGTAGTTTTATATCTTTCCTGAAGATGATCCAAATGGATTGAAGTATATTGTTATTCAAGATAATTTTATGAGGTAGTGGTCAGATAGGTATAAAAACACCTAAACACCTTTTATATTAGTTTTATATTGTTATTGTTTAAAAAACATTGTACGATCAAAGTCGTTCTTTTCCTAATAGCAATTATAGTATTCTATAAAAAAAGATGTTTCTCTCATAAGAAGTTTTTTCCTCATGATGATTTGAAACATTTTTGTCAGTAAAAACAATCTAATTTGAATTTAACTAATTTAATTTTGATAATTTCATGATATTTAATATTTATTTATTTATTTATACAATTTTTAAAATGAGCCCTCAACAGATAATTTCAAAACAAGGCGCTCAGGTATAATAGAAATTACATAGCTAAACTTAGGTAAAGATAACAAAAAAAAACATAAAAATGACTTACAAAGAGAGATATTATATTACTTTCAGAATGGGCTGCTTGATGAAGTGGCCAAGCTAGTTATGGGAGGAGGGCACCAGATCTGTACTCCTGAATTCTTGCAGAGAGTTGTAGAACTGACATCTAAAGCTGTACCTCAGTCTCAGACTAATCTAGAACCTTCTCTTCTCAAGTTTCAAGGATCTAGGTTTGTTTCTCGCAACCACTTGTTAACCTTCTATTTTTATAAAGGGGTTGAGTTCATGTATTTCATTTATTCATGTATGAAGAGTTAGTCCAAGATCCAGGCGTACAAAATGTCACTCATTTTTTACTACTTCAAACCTTATTTTTCTGAAGATATTCCTTATATTATGAAGGAAAAGCATAGTCTGCCTGTCTCGAGTGGAGCTCTTCATATGAATACGCTCGCTCAAAATATTAGAACTCGAATTCCAGTTTTCTTGCAATAAATTCTTCCCTGTAGGTCGCGTGCAAAACATGAAGAGAACATTTTTTAAGCAGATAATTTTTTTTATAAAACTAATGTTTTTTGTCAAAATTGGATTACTACAACTAAAGTTATGACATTTGTTAAATGGCCAAAAAAATGTGCAAAAAGCCAATATTTTTACAAATAAATTTGCTGACTTTGCATAAATTAACCATTTTTTAGGTGTTTTTGAAAGAGCCATAACTTTGGTTGTAGTTATCCGTTTTTGATGATGAAACACTTGTTTAATAGAACATTTTATCACCTTTAAAAAATGTTATCTTCATGTTTTCGACCCACAAGGAACCACTTATTTCAAGAAAACTGAAATTTGTGCAATTTTATAAAATTTTGAGCAGGCTCAATCATATGAAGGGCTCCACTCTGGATAGGCAGACTATGTTCTTTCTTCATAATTTAAGGTATGTTTTCAAAAAAATTTAGTTTGAAGTAGTACAAAATGAATCTAATTTTTTTCAGGTCCGGCTCTTGGCCTAGTCTCTTCTTAAATATTAAGGCATAATTCAAAGACTGACCACCTGCACATGTCATTGTGAAGCATTAGTTATAACAGCTGGCAATAATGAGAATTAGGTTATAGCTATTTGCTTACCAAGGGAGTAATAATAATAATAATAATAACCATTTATTGCATTAAAAAACAACCAGAGAAAGATATTTCTTTTTTTACATTTTTTGCAAATCAGCCTAGGGAGTAAAGTTAGACGTAATTCCTTAGGCAGTAAAGTTAATTTTGGAGGCAAAAGTCTAGGGTATCATAGATGTTAAGTCTCTAGGCAAGGCCGAGAGACTTAAATGTTGCTTCCTGAGGTAACTATGAATTTAATTCCTGTGGTGAAGCCAAGAACATATTAATGAAAATGTTTTGTTTTTCTTTTCTATTTTTTCAAAGATATTATACATTTATTAAATTTTGGTTCCTGAGCTGTAGCTGAGGTAACCATGAATTTAATTCCTGAAGTTAAACTGAAGAAATTAATTATTGCTTTGGGGATTATACCATTTAACTCGAGTGGTCTAAGTTTCATAGGGCATTGAGAACTCATCTCTGATGTCCCATATCCCTGAAGATGGCTCCCATAGTGGAAGCAAAATGTTGGAATCATCATCTACATCGATACAGCAACAACTAAAACATCTAAATCTTCAAATAATAATTTTGATGAGACTGGATATTTTTTACAGGCTCAGCCAAGTAGGTGAGGAGCTACTCTGTGATATTGCCAATGTCCTCTCTCTTCATTACCCAAGTGACCCTTCTGACGGACAGGTAACTATTCTTTTATTATCCTCTCGATCATTACACGGCTTTTCCTAAAGATGGAGGATCATACATTAGTTAATAAGCTACTATTAATTCATGTTAATTTTTGTTTTAATGCCATGTTATTTTTTTTATATATTAATATTGTATAATAATAATAATAATGCCCGTTTAGAGCCTTGCGGTTCATCAAGGATAACCCCTGAGGGAACCACCTCGGGTGGTAGAAGCAACCGTTACGCTCAAAGTGTATTCTAAAGTTGGCGATAATTTATCTAAACAATAATCTTCTATAAACTGAGAGCGTAACCTGGGATGCGAACCCCAGACCTCCGTGGGTGTCAAAGGTCAGTGTAAAGACTAACGCCTTAACGACCTTGGCCACGGAGGCGGCATTAATATTGTACAATTTATAAAAAATCCACTATTGTAAAAAAACAAGCCTAGGTAAGAAACAAGACTTCCCTACCTAAATGCATAATAATTATAAGAGCATACAGCATTGTATATAGAATTACATTAATTTTGATTGAAGAAAAAAGTTTAAACTATTAATTAACCATAAATTTGGTTTTGGCCTCTTAGCACTCGAAAACTTTTAAAAACATTTTTAAATCACTTTTTTACATAATTTATTTTTTTTTTGTCTAAAATTAATATGATTTTGTTAATAAGTTATTTAAAAAAGTGTTGGATTGCCCCTTAATTGATTTTTGAGCCAAGATTTATTGGAATTAAACGAGGTGTATTTTTGCTAATTTCTGAATGTTTTACCGCATCCCTCTTGATAAAGCCAACAGGTAGTTGTACTGCTACTGTTGTAACAAGTAAGAATGTACTGGTGCTTGGATTGACCAAGCAGAGAGCAATCAAGCGAGAAATTAATTAATTAACAAGAACCAATGCATTTCAAAGGAAATTGGCCTGGTTTGCGGAATCTCCACGCTAGAAATATTTAATAGCATGCATCTTGAAATAATCAGATCATGTGTATAATTACTATCTCTGGTTCCAGTTTTAGTAGTAGTAATATGGGGGGAGTGGTAGTAACTACCAGGCAAGTAGACCACGTTGTTGGGCCCTTTTTGCCAGCTCCCTAAGATAGTGTTCTACTTCTTTTAATTTCAAGTGTAGGTATATTTCATCTAATCTAGACAGAAGAGCTGTGAATTTCTATGGTTCCTCTCATGCTTTTTTCAAGCAATCGTACATATTTTCATTGACTCATATAGTCTAGTGAAAACTAGGAACAACACGTGCCCTCGCTGTTAAACTAAACCTCCATACACTTTAAACTACAAGGCAGACAAACTATAGTATTATAATGAATCTACAATAAGGGTCCTAAATTTTGCCTACACCCAGTTTCATTTAGAGTAAGGGATCTTTAACGAGTTCCTGACAACGCACAGGCTCGAGACCACCAGCTTTACATCCCTTCTGAAGGACGTGGTACGCAGAATTTTTATCCCTCTCATAAAAATCCTAGAGACCCATGCTGGGATTGAACCCATGACTTAAGTCCATTCATTCTGTGTATTGGCCGCGTACCTTAACCACTACACCACGGGTGACTCCTGGTTCCAGTTTTTATTTGCAGAGAAATAAAACTGGTTCCAGTTTTATTTCTCTGCAGGTTTTATATGTAAATAAATGTTTCTTTCTATCTGCACTTAGTGGTGTCTCTAGTCTTGTTATTGACACCTCAAGTTAAAAAGTTCAGTGATAGAAATTACTCTATTGGTCTTCAGACAAAATTTTGGTCGTCAATAGTATAATTTCCCTCACAGGGTTTGTGTTCCTTTAATTATTAATTGACTTTTTGTAACAAAAGGGCTGTTAGTAAGCTTCAGTTTAATGTATTCACTTGATTTTTGTGTTAATTCAGTTTTGTATTTGTTTTTACATAGGAAGAAGTTGAAGAGAGTAGTATAGTGGGAGTGAGTGTACCTGTACCCCTACCCCTTCACCACCATGTACAACTCTCTTCTCCTCAGAGTGTAAGTTCCAACTTCTTCAATTAGAAATACTTCTCGCACTATCTTTCGACATGAAAAAAATTGAAAAAAAAAATATTTTAATAGAAACAGGAGGAAGTTAACAATCAAGTAAACTTATTAATATACTATATAGTGGAAAGACTATGTATTTATCTATTATTGCATTACTCCATAGAGTAATGCAGATTACTTTATTATTAAATGTTTTTGGATTAATATTTAAATGAGAACCTTAGAATAATACTATATATAGAAGGAGCACAGGGCTGTAAACACAATGTAATTCCACTGATAACACAAAAGCCGGTTGACTGGTGCAACTAAGTAATGCTGCCAACCTGACAACAAAACATTATTTTAAATATTTGTCATAAATATCTATTAATGAAGAAAGATCGTAAAGAACAAATATAATAACTTAAAACACCTGCTGAGTATTTAATAAAACTGGTCTTCGATGGCAAAAGGGTGGCGGAATACAAGAATCTACATTTAGTTGACGAGGACTACTTATTATATATAATTTTAATAAATACGTTAAACTACAATTTAAAATGCTTTAAATATTGTAATGCACCGATATTTATATTAGTATTTTATGAATAATCAATCATTAATTAATAATAGAACATAATAATTCAGCAACCGGAAGTATTGCCAACTTTTTTTTTAGAAAATTGTATATTGTTAGGGTGGCAGCATTACTTAGGTGCACCAGTGAACCAACTTTCGTGTTATCAGTAGTGCTCCTTCTATATATAGTATTATTCTAAGATGAGAACTTTATAAAAGGTTAAGGTTATAAGGTTAATATAAGCTATAAGGTTATATAAGGTTAAAAAATAGAAAATTTATATAAATATGCAATTTATGTTTTTAGGTTGAGACTGAATTAGCTGAAGCTGACCAGAGAAGTTCTTCTGATAATGCCCAGGTATTTAATATTTTAATTAAAAAATAATATATTCTGTAGGATTTCGTCCAAGTTCCCGACTTTAAGTCCTAATTTTAAGCTCCGACTTTTATGAATTTTCTTGCAAAGTTATATGATTCTTTTGTCCCTTCTTTTTGTATTTTATTTATTTAGTTATATTAACATAATAACTTGTGCCGATTTTGAACTATTTATATTATGCTTGTTAACAATTTTATATATTTTATGTCCGGACAGTATAAAATTAGTTTTTAGGGAATAAGTAACCTCTTTTTACTTTCAAGAAAGAAAAGTGTTTTCTAAAACTGAAGTTAGAGCCCCAAAATCTCATAAGAGGGGGTATTTTCTAATTTTTTTGAAAGCACCATCCCGTAAGTTTATAAGGGTAGGGTGCAGAACAAATTTGTTTAGAAACTTTGTTTGATTGACACCCACAAAATTAATTAGGGGGTACAAAAAAAATGTGCAAAATTTATTTAAGGCCAAAAGAAGTTGTTTGGAGTTCCTATAACTTTTTCAATTAGTTACAAATCATCAATATTATAATTTATTTAGTTGCAATTTTTTACTATAGGATTAAATTAAAACCGTAAGAGAAGAGATATTTACTTTGTTCATATGTGGGGTTTGACAGGAGTTTCAACCCCTTTTGAGGGTTTAACCCTAACTTGTTCACACGGTATTTTACCATGAGAAACGAGTTTCAGGGTTGATCCATGTGTTCAATACCGTTCACTTGTATTCGAATGTATTGTACATTTGTTGTACTCAAACATCTTGTCTAAGTACAAGAGAAGTGAATCCGAAGACGCACTGCAATACATTCGGTGATTTGTTTATTCCGAGACCAAGCAAAGAGAGTCCAAAATAGTAAGGATGAGGATAGCAAATCCGATGTTTCCGAGGTACCTCGTACCTAATTTTATTTCTATTGTTTTGTGTGTATTTTAATTGTTTCAGGGGTTCGACGGTCATGAGTTAGACTCTTATACCGAGGAACATGAAGCCAGGGAACAGGCTCATGGGGTATAGATTTTATTTATTAAAATAATTTTAATAACCAATTATTTACTTTCTTTTTTATGGATTTTATTTTTTTTAAATTGGGTATGGATTACTTTGGAACTTATCCTTATCATCTCGGATCGCTATAAATGTCGAATGATGAAACAGTTCCCAGATGTAGCATTGCATTTTGCTTGTTACATACCCTAGGTGTCCCTCATGCAATAATATTGTGTCGACTATTTATGTTTTGCAAAACAAGGTTGTGTCACATGATATTTGTTTTGATTACCAAGCATGATGGTGGTAAGAGAGCACCGCTCGTATCTGGTAAATACTTCACATTATATTCTTCGGAATTTGAATTAAAGGTCAGAGTGAGTTCAGGCTCTGTCGGGGCCCTGATAAGTTTGAAGTAACAAAACAGAGTGGGACATAACATGTCAAGCCATCGATGATGACTAATGATGGAACAGTTCCCAGACGTACCATGGCATTTCGCATGTTACATTTTCAATGTGTCTCTTGCACAATTCGCTAGGATTTAGTCCTAGGATTCCTGCCTCAAAATTAGAATTCCGGCCTCAACATTAGGATTCCAGCCTCAAAATTAGGATTCCGGCGGTCATCTTGCTGCACAGCAGCTTTATTTTGGAAATGTTTCCCAATGGTTAAATGTTGCTAAAAAAGGTTAAGTTTAGACAGGGATCGGGGTAAAAAAAGTTTAAGAACCACTGTTCTATACTATAGAATTTGAGAAGATGGTTTGTTTTCCAGAGAGATGAGTCTGCGGGTTCTTCGGAGGTTGCTGGAGTTCAGGAATCAAGTCAACCCAAGGATTGAAGACAGAAATTAATTTCTCATTGCTACATTTACATTTATGTTGAAGGGTTTAAACTGCACACTGATATAAAACCCCCTTCAATTCAATACTGTTTGCTGAAGTGTTTGAATTTATTTTTGTTCGGAATTTGAAAATATATTGCGACTGTATTTCTTTAGTTAAAATTTAAAAATGCTGAAGTATCAGTACAGTTAACTGATAAATTATATCCCTTAATCTCTAAAGTTTATGTATTAAATTTGAAGGCTATGATGATAAGTGTACATTTGTGATTGCAAATGTAAAAACTAATGAGTCTCTCAACCGAGTATATTTACTTAAAACTAAGACGACTTTCAACCTAAGAGGTCATCTTCAGGAGTCGGAGAGAAGAGAATTATGAGATAGTTAAGTCTTTAGATTGCATGACTGCATGACTATTTTTGTCTTAGTCATGCTATCTAAAGACTTCAAAACCTCATAATTATTTTCTCTTCCACTCTTTAGATGACCTATTAGTTGGCTAAGTTTTTGTAAATATGTGGAAACATATCTTTTATCAGCAACCTTTTCAAAAAATCGATAACCCTAAGGGTTGAATATTTTTGCAAATAAAAAGGTCTTTATTTATAATTTTTGGGACGCTGAATCAAAGGAAATTCCTCTAGAGTCAATAAGACTCTAAGCTGACCACAATTTTTTCTTGTTAAATAATTTTATTAAACCAAAAAAAATCTACATAACCAGGTAAAATATCTAGAAAAGTGTAAAATAAAAAAAAAGTAACTCAAAAAACATTTATTTTTTATTTAGTGTTTGTAATATAGTACTTCCTAAGCACTGAATGTGAGCCTTTATAGTTCAAGTAAACGGTAGTCTAACAGTTAAGGTGCTGGACTCAAAATCAACAGTTCCATGTTCCTGGGAATGATGAAGTTTCTTTGAAGAAACTAATTGGAGGGGACAATACGTTTTTTTGGAGATTTATTTTTAATTTAAATTTTTGCTTAGATATTGGCGATTCAATGAGATAGTTGTAAGGTTGGCAATACTAATGGCGGGAAAACGAAAGGGTGATCAAAATTTTTTTTATCATATGATTAGCATGGGAGCCGATAAAAATTCTTCTTTTATTTATCTATTTTTTGTTAATTTGTGATAAATGTGATGAAAATTATTAGAACGACCATCGGTACTAAAAAAATTGCAAATATTTCGAAGATAAATATTTCGATAATTCCAGGATTTTAAATATAGAATCAGGCTCTTATCACTACAGACTTGGATTCGTCCGATTTAACCCAGAAATAATAAAACCTAAACGGATAATTTAAACAAACATTTTACAAAAAGTGAATTTATTGTGTTATTAATTATTTTAGTGCATAAATAAAATTGATTAATAAATTAAAACACCATTACAGTGAAAATCGGCTTCTTATCAGTTAATTTAAATACCTGTTACAACTAATTTAAACAATTTAATGCAATTAAATGGTAATTTTGTGTGTTTGTGCAAACTAAAATTATTTAAATAATAATTAATAATTAATAAAATTAATTATTAAAGTAACATCAATTAACAATAAATATCTATCTTCATCTTCTTATCACTCAATTTAAATACTCGTGACAACCCATTAAAATGCTATTTTTCAATGAAATTGTGAATCTACTGAGTTCATACGCCCTAAAATTAGTTAAATTGATAAAATTTTTATATTTTTTAAATTTGATAAAAATTTTAAGAAATAATCGTCACAAAGAAAAACCAGAAAATCCCCATAAGGCATTTAACAAAGATCACCCTTTCGTTATCAATTTCTTATCAGTTTTTTTCACAATCCATAATCTGAAGCTGTTGCATTCCTACTTGTTACTCAATAGTTGCTTACTTTTTCTTAGGAATTGAGCTTAAACCTGTTAAAAATAAGATAATCCAAGCTTTATATTAGGACGGATAATGCTGTTCATTTCCGATTTTGGAATGAAAACTGTAGTCTTTTATAACCTGTAGGATAAATGTGCGCATTTCCTTTGTAAATTTTGGACACAATTGGGTAACAGTAGTAGTAGTAGGGGGGTGGGGAGGTCAAGCCTGGTGAGTAGACCAACTTTAAGGTCCTTTTCACCAACCCCGTAACTCAATCACCCTCTCACCACTATGCCTCCACCTCCTGTTCCCTGTTGAATCTCCTGGATTGACCTATGAAAGTGAGGATGTCCTGCCACTCTCTTCCTCAGCCAGTTCTTCGGATCCAAAGGTCTGGAAACGAATTCTACCAAAACCTTCACATTTACCTAAGAAGTGATAGGCTGTTTTTTCTTCATCACCACATAATTGGCAAGTGGAATCTTGAACTACCTTCATAATGGAGAGGTGTCTTTGGAGTTTGCAGTGTCCAGTCAAGACCCCTACCATCGTCCTGATATTGCCTTTTCTCAGTTCTAGAAGCCATCTAGTTCTTTTCCTGTTGATAGTTGGTATCATCATCTTTGCCTGCCGACAACCTTTAGAGTTGTACCAATGTGTATTAGCCTTTTTCCATATCCACTCTTTAATCAGAGATCTGGCTAAAGAGTCAGATCTCTTGGTCCTCTAGACCAATCAATGGAGGTTTCTGGTCCACAGAATGGTAGAGAGGCTCCTTCTTTGGCTGCCAAATCGTCCCTTTCTTTACCTGGTATTCCAGAATGACCTGGGACCCATATTAATTTCACTTGCTTTTCTTTAGCTACTCAATTGGGTTACAAGTTGTAATACTACAGCTTCAGGTTATAAATAATGAACAGAACATTGTAAAAAGATAAAAATAGTAGATTAAGAAAGCTAGAATTTCAAAGGAAGTTTGCCTAGCTAGCAAACCTCTGTGCCAGAATATTTCTTAAATCAATATATTTCATTTTTCAACACTTCCTTTGTTAGATTTGCTACAACCTTCTAATAACTTAAGTATTACAGTCTTTCATTTAGTTTAAATATCTTCAAGGTCATAAGTATTTTGGGAATTGACCAATCAGAGAAGCCGCTGCCAACCTCTCACTTAAAAAGAGAAAAAAATCCCTACCACAATAACCGTTGTAGGGAAAAAACCTTCTTCCCGGCAATCGTTCACTTTGTTCGTGGCTCTTCTTTTGATTTCATAGCTTTTAAAACTACTTTCAAATTAATCTTAAAAATGATATTTTAAAATAAAACTACACAAAAGAAATGTAAAAAAACATCGCCAAAAAAATACGAGTAAAATAACCTGATTTGTTTACTTAGTTTTTTCTCGCTCCCTTCTTGCAGGGATTTTTTTTCTTAAGAATCAGTGGTATCTAAACTGACCTGTCAAGATTTTTTAACTAAACGATAGACTGTAAACTCTCTCTTGAACAAAAATTAGGCTTACTGTTCTAAAATTTGTGCATATTGTCTTTTCTCTTAAATTTAACTCCGTACGTAAATTTATTTTGTACAGATTAGTTGAGGAGTTTACATGTTGTCTATGTGTGCAGTTTGCTAACCTGATTATTTATATTTATTTATGTATAATTCGCATTTAGTTTGATCATATATGTAAAATAATCTATTAAGATTTAAAAATACTTTTGCCAATAAAGAACTCGTTAAAAAAAAGATTTAAAAACAGATAGATAAATATAATATTATATAAGAACATTGAGTATTTTTTACCTCTCTTTTCCTCCTTTTTGTTATTTATTAGACTGAATTGGCTAATATTGGAAGCAAGTATAATTTTGGGCCACATTTTTGGGTCCTTTTTTCTAACTTCCTTAGATAGAAGATAAAGTTCGATCTTATGAGCCCTAGTGCAGGTATTTTGCATCTAATCCACAGAAGAGCTGTGACTTCACTATAAGTTTCTACAGCTTTAACTTGTATCAACACGTGTCCCACTGCAGTGCTAAGCTTTGCTGCTCTTGAACTGTAATATAGACCCGGAACATCTTGGGACAAAGAAATAGTCTTGTGTTATGGTGTCGTCTGAAAAAGAAAAATTTACAACAGATCAGATTAGAAATGGATGATCAATTTCTATGTACAAGCTTGGTTAAGATCAGAGTAAAGAATAAAATTAATATTAGCATAATTTCTTTGCTTAAAATCATAAAATTTAACTATTTCTTAACTACAGAAAACCTATGATTTTACCTTAAGAAGTAAATTTATTTGTAAAATACAACTTTATACTAACGAAGAATTTTTATTTTTTATAAGTTAAAACAAAATAAAATGAATAGTCCAATAGGAACCAAAAATGAAAATAACTCAGTTTTTGTTCCTCAGCCCTTGGCTGATTTAGGTTGATAAAATTAAAGGAGGTTCATAAACAATAAATCTTCGGAACATTAATGAGGTAGATTATTGTACGAAATATAATTTCCATTTGATGAAGTGTTAAAAAGGTTGCACAGAGCCCCAAGAAGATGTTTCAGGTCTCTTAGTGTAATGAGATAGCTATACCCCCTCTAGCGTAAATCTCTATGGTTCCGTCGAAATAGTTATTTACATACCAAGGGAGGAAACAAAGTTATTATGCCCCGGTTTTTTGTTTGGTCCAGAGGCATAAGCCGAGGGAACCGTTATGTTAAAACCCAGGCGTAGCTGATGGGTTTATAAGGATGGTTCCTAAGGCAGAGCCGAGGGAACCAGCAAATTTACTCCTGAGGAGAGAAATTAAAGAGGAGTGTAATGACTTTTCTCCCGTGGTACGTACAAGATTTCTTTAGAAAGGAGAAAATTTTGACTTTATTTTTACTTTATTTAAACAGACAAGCTTTTTTAATCTTAAATTAGGTACTCACAACAATAACACTAAATACTCATAAAAACCACATAATTGTTATTTACCCAACAACAAATGAGTAAGATATGATAAAGAATCATAGATAAATAAAAAGAAACAAAGGTAGCTTAGTCATTCAATTCAAATTAACAGGAATGCCAACTTAAATTTTAATTTAAATACAACACTGATTTTTATCTAGAATACCAGAGATAATAAAACCTAAGAGTTCCCCCATCTCGTGGCTACACTTCAATCGCATTAGCCTGCAAGGATGTTGAATAAAGTGAATAAACCTTTATTCAACATCCTTATTAGCCTGGACGAGTTTGGGACCCCCCCCCCCCAAACTCGTCCAAGGTGCTTCAACATTACGTTGACAATCTCCCCGTAGGTTTTATTATCTCTGCTATATAACAATTTTATAAAGGCACTCCTAGATTTTATTACTAGAGGCTCTATCAGTTGAATTTTGAAGCATCATAGAAATATTATTACTAGAGAGGCCCTATATCATTTTAATTTTGAAACATCACAGAGATATTATTACTAGAGAGGCCCAATCAGTTAAATTTTGAAACATCATAGAGATATTATCACTAGAGAGGTCCTATCACTTAAATTTTAAAACATCTAAAAAGTAACTTCAACAGCCGTAACCTTGAAACATTTGCATAAAGATATATGATATATTACTAGAGAAAGCCCTAATGGTTGTATTTTGAAACATCGAAAAAGTAATCTGACTATTAATATAATCAAATAATCCGAACAAAAATACAAAAACTTATATAGTAGAACGTTTAAAATACAAATCAAAACACAAAGAATGTGTGTGGGAAGCTCAAAATTGATTTTATAACCTTAATTTACAATATTTTGGAGGAGGTTTCAATAAGGCTACACAGAGCCCCTGAAAACACCAAAATGATGCTTCAAGCCTCAAAATGCATTGAGTATGTACGGTAATTTTGTACCGTTTTTTTGGTTATATTAATAATCGAAGGTGCTCAGTTTACTATACAGATGTTGCAAAATTGAACCCATAGGTAATAAAATCAACAAATATTCAAACTCCCAAGTAATGATATCTCAATGGTTAAGGTTATTATAAACATAGTAAAAAGTATTTACACATAGTATAGTATATATTACACTAGAGAGGGCGTAGCCTATCTCAATCTATGTTAAGTCTATAGCTAAGTCATAGTCTATCTCAATATGTTAAGAGGCTTGAAAAATCATTTCGGGGCTCTGTGTGACGTGATTGAAACCTCACGGAGAAGGAGAAAAGGAAATAAGAAGGAGTTAAGGTTATAATAAATAAATTATTTTCGACTTCTGCACTTTTTTTGTGTGTTGGTTTGTATTTTAAACGTCCTAGAGTAAAAGTTACAGTATTTGTTCCGTTTATTTGAATATATTAATAGTCAAAGGTGTTCAGGTTATATATTCGATGTTTCAAAATTCAACTTATATAGGCCATAAAGAAAATTTATTAAAAAGTATTTCTCATTAAACATTAATTGTAATAATTTAAATAGTTACTAATAATTAAATATCAATTAATTATTGTTTTTTAACAAATAAGTTTGTTAAATATTTTAAAAAACATTTAAGATGAAGGTTACTTAACTCGAGGTATAAACGGACAAATTTTAATATAAGTTTTAAAATTCATTAAATTCAAAATAACATTAAATAAAAAAGTTTTTTAAACATATTATTAAAGGTTATTAAATTTTATGTAAATTTAATAAAAAAAAATACATCGTAATAGTCTTATCAGCTTTTTAGTCAGATCAATATTTTTTTATATTTTTGGTCTAAAATTTAAAAAATATTATCAATTATTAAATGTTAATTGTAAAAATATATTAGTTAACAATTATAAAAAAAAATAATCATAAATAAAATGGAATATTTCATGATTATTTGTTTCGTAATATCCAAGATGGCGGAGGGGGGTATAGCATATAAAAGGGAGACACGGTCGGCTCTCGTCAGTCGGCCTTCAGCCTTTATGCAGAGCGGAATGTCCGATGAAGTGAAGTAAGTTTAAAATTTTATTTTATTATTCGTTTTAATTCATATAATTTTAAATTCATTTAAAGTTTAACTAGATCCCTTAAATATTTTGGATAATTATATAATACAATAGATCGCTATATATAAGTACGATATTTTTTACAATGAATTTTTAGCCTTTTTAAATATTTTTATTTTCATTACCATTTACTATTATTCTCTTTGTATGTCTGCTATAAATATTAAATTACTAATATAACTCCCATAAATATTACTTTTGCAACTATTAATACTAATATCATTGTTAACCCTATGCCTGTTAGTACTAATAAAAATTACTATACTGATTACTAATACTAATCCTAATTCTATAACATTCCTATTATACAGTAACCAATAACTCGTACTTAACCTATAAATAACGTATTTAACTATAACTCTTGCTAACGTAACCTAGAATGCCTGTATATATATATATATATATATATATATATATATATATATATATATATATATATATATATATATATATATATATATATATATATATATATTATATATATATATATATATATATATATATATATATATATATATATATATATATATATATATATATATATATATATATATATATATATATATATATATATATATATATATATAATAATATATATATATATATATATATATTATTATATATATATATATATATATATATATATATATATATATATATATATATATATATATATATATATATATATATATATATATATATATATATATATATATATTATATATATATATATATATATATATATATATATATATATATATATATATATATATATATATAATATTATATATATATATATATATATATATATATCCCTCTAGTAATATCTCTATGCTTTTTAGTACGAAATATTTATCATTTGTGTAAGAAATATATTTTATCATATCCAATAGAGGTTTAAGTGATTAATTAAATACTAGGTTTGTTAAAATTACTTAAAAGTAGCAGCAAATTAAACTTGAATTTGTTTGCACAACTCAATTTTAATACTAATACTAATTACTAATACTATTACTATTAGTACTAGTACTAATATCTTATTACTATTCCATTGTTACAGTAACTAATAACTCGTACTATTTAACCTATAACTCTTGCTAACGTAACCTAGAATGCCTATATATATATATATATATATATATATATATATATATATATATATATATATATATATATATATATATATATATATATATATATATATATATATATAATATACAGGCACTCTAACGTAACCTAATACAAGCACTATTAGCTATGACTGCCAACTATTACTGTAACCTATTACTCATGCTATTACTATAACGTAACTAAAGTCCCTTTTAAGGGATTAATTTTTAACTAAAGTAATATATAAACCCAGTAAGGAAACTCCTATACTTACTTTGTTCAGATGCGGGGTTTATCCCTGAATCTTATTTTTACGGTGAAAAATACCGTGTGAACAGTTGGGGTTGAACCCCTGTCAAACCCTGCGTGTGATAAAGTAACAGACACAAGTAAAAAATTTAGACATGCGTGATCAGCCATAGAGATATATACTAGAGGGGGCATAGCCTATCTCAATACATGGAAAGGCCTGAGACATCGCTTTGGGGGCTCTCAGGGGCTATGTGTAACCTCATTGAAACCTCCTTCAAGAGTGAGTTAAGGTTTAATTAATAAATTTCTTTCGTTTTCCACACATTGTTTGTGTTTTGATTTGTATTTTAACGTTCTTCTGTACAAGTTAGTGTAATTTCGAAATGATTTTGATAACATTTTTAGCTATGGTGGTCAGGTTATTTTTTCAATGTTTTATAATTCAACCAATAGGGCCCCTCTAGTAATAATATCTCAATATGATCAGCTGTTTACTGGCTCAAAAATATAAAAATCCATAGAGATATTATTACTAGAGAGGCCCTATTGTTTGAATTTTGAATCATCGAAAAAATAACCTGACTATCTTCGACTTTCAATACAATTAAATAAACAGAACAAAATTATAGTAACATAACCTCGTCTACACGATGCGTTGAGCACTGGTTTGAGCCCCCGTCTAAACGGAGTAAAATCGGGGTCGAGGATTCATCCTGGTGTTCAACCCAGTGCTCAACACATCGCGTAGACGCGAGGTAATATATTAAAACACAGATAATGTCCGGTAAGCCAAAAACAAATGATTTATTATAACCTTAATTCTTGATGGAGGCTTCAATCAGGTTACACAGAGCCCCCAAAAAATGTATCAGGCCTCTCAATGTATTAAGATAGACTATGCCCCCCCTTAGTATATATCTT
>JACMZG010001870.1:46952308-47277733 GCA_018340805.1 Microvelia longipes | reverse complement strand
ACCACATCACTAACTACTTTGGACTGTCTACTAGTCAGGTAATCTTCACTAAAGTTGAATACTGTGAGTACTAGGTAGATTACTTGGTTTCAATTGAACACAATTTTGGGCACACGAAACATTTGAATTATGTATGTTACCAACGTTACGTATAGATGACATAAACAAGAGACATTTCGATAACAGGATTGATAATAGATCAATCCGTTCAAAGAGATTCGAAGTAGCCCTCTTTGTACGCTCCATCTCGCTAAGTAGCGCGATGAAGCGTGGAGGGTAGGGGATGAATATATATATATATATATATTATTTATTAGTGGCACACCAAGTATTATGGTGGATGGTTTATTGTTGTGAACAATTAGTTTGAGAATCCGTGCTCGACAACTTGAATTTCTGACTGCCATAAGTCCTCCTTCTTTAAGTCTAAAGAATTACTGTGTATCAAGCATCATAGCGCCTTCATATCTAAGTGGTATGCTAAACCACTTTACTTTGGCGTATTGCATTCTAAGACGTCTAGAAAAAGTTAAAGTAATAATAAAAGTATATAAAAAGTATATATATATATATATATATATATATATATATATTATATATATATATATATATTATATATCGAGTAGGCTTAGTGCATCAATTTCATAAGAGTAGGTTTATTGCGTCGACGCATTAAGTCTGTATAAATACCAAAAAATATACTCCATACATCTTACTTATTCGCATGTGCTTATTGCTTCGACGCAATAAACCTGCACCTAGATCACAAGAGTAGGGTTATTGCCTCAATTATAAAAGAGTAGTCTTATTACGTCAACGTGCCAATATGCATAGGAAATAGATGTAAGCATATAGATATGACACTAATACACAGAATGGAACGTTTCATATACATCACCCCGACTAACTCAGCTTCTAATGGAGCAATCGCCGTAAAATTGATATCTACCCCCACTAAATCGACTGCCAGGAGTTTAAATAAGCAATCATATTTTTGGTAATCGTCTTGCAAGTATGGTAATCAGATTGCCTATTTGTGTTTTTGTCGATAACTTTTAAATTTTAAATAGAAGCATACCATGATATGGACTTTTTCTAAAAGTACACTACCAACAAAACAATTTGGTACCCATACTACAACATTCCGGCAATTTTTATAGAGCTATCGTTTGACATACACAAGTACTTTTACTTATTTTTGATTTCCGAAATTTGGTACACCAGAATACATCACCCCGACTAACTCAGCTTCTTATAGAGGAATCGGCGTAAAATTGGTACCTACCCCCACTAAATCGACTACCAGGAGTTTAAATAAGCAATCATATTTTTGGTAATCGTCTTGCAAGTATGGTAATCAGATTGCCTATTTGTGTTTTTAGTCGATAACTTTTAAATTTCAAACTGTAACATACCATGATATGGACTTTTTCTAAAAGAACACTACAAACAAAACAATTTGGTACCCATACTACAAAATTCCGGCAATTTTTATAGAGCTATCGTTGACATCACAAGTACTTTTACTTATTTTTGATTTCCGAAATTTGGTACACTAGAATACATCACCGCGACTAACTCAGCTTCTTATAGAGGAATCGGCGTAAAATTGGTACCTACCCCACTAAATCGACTACCAGGAGTTTAAATAAGCAATCATATTTTTGGTAATCGTCTTGCAAGTATGGTAATCAGATTGCCTATTTGTGTTTTTAGTCGATAACTTTTAAATTTCAAACTGTAACATACCATGATATGGACTTTTTCTAAAAGAACACTACAAACAAAACAATTTGGTACCCATACTATAAAATTCCGGCAATTTTTTATAGAGCTATCGTTTGACATCACAAGTACTTTTACTTATTTTTGATTTCCGAAATTTGGTACACCAGAATACATCACCCGACTAACTCAGCTTCTTATAGAGGAATCGGCGTAAAATCGGTACCTACCCCACTAAATCGACTACCAGGAGTTTAAATAAGCAATCATATTTTTGGTAATCGTCTTGCAAGTATGGTAATCAGATTGCCTATTTGTGTTTTTGTCGATAACTTTAAAATTTAAATAGGAGCATACCATGATATGGACTTTTTCTAAAAGAACACTACAAACAAAACAATTTGGTACCCATACTATAAAATTCCGGCAATTTTTTATAGAGCTATCGTTTGACATACACAAGTACTTTTACTTATTTTTGATTTCCGAAATTTGGTACACCAGAATACATCACCCCTACTAACTCACCTTCTTATAGAGGAATCGGCGTAAAATTGGTACCTACCCCCACTAAATCGACTACCAGGAGTTTAAATAAGCAATCATATTTTTGGTAATCGTCTTGCAAGTATGGTAATCAGATTGCCTATTTGTGTTTTTGTCGATAACTTTTAATTTTAAATAGAAGCATACCATGATATGGACTTTTTCTAAAAGTACACTACCAACAAAAACAATTTGGTACCCATACTACAAATTCCGGCAATTTTTATAGAGCTATCGTTTGACATACACAAGTACTTTTACTTATTTTTGATTTCCGAAATTTGGTACACCAGAATACATCACCCCGACTAACTCAGCTTCTTATAGAGGAATCGGCGTAAAATTGGTACCTACCCCCACTAAATCGACTACCAGGAGTTTAAATAAGCAATTATATTTTTGGTAATCGTCTTGCAAGTATGGTAATCAGATTGCCTATTTGTGTTTTTAGTTGATAACTTTTTTCAAACTGTAACTTACCATGATATGGACTTTTTCTAAAAAAACCTACAAACAAAACAATTTGGTTCCATACTACAAATTCCGGCAATTTTTATAGAGCTATCGTTTGACATACACAAGTACTTTTACTTATTTTTGATTTCCGAAATTTGGTACACCAGAATACATCACCGCGACTAACTCAGCTTCTTATAGAGGAATCGGCGTAAAATTGGTACCTACCCCCACTAAATCGACTACCAGGAGTTTAAATAAGCAATCATATTTTTGGTAATCGTCTTGCAAGTATGGTAATCAGATTGCCTATTTGTGTTTTGTCGATATAACTTTTAAATTTTAAATAGAACATACCATGATATGGACTTTTTCTAAAAGTACACTACAAAAAACAATTTGGTACCCATACTACAAATTCCGGCAATTTTTATAGAGCTATCGTTTGACATACACAAGTACTTTTACTTATTTTTGATTTCCGAAATTTGGTACACCAGAATACATCACCCCGACTAACTCAGCTTCTTATAGAGGAATCGGCGTAAAATTGGTACCTACCCCCACTAAATCGACTACCAGGAGTTTAAATAAGCAATTATATTTTTGGTAATCGTCTTGCAAGTATGGTAATCAGATTGCCTATTTGTGTTTTTAGTCGATAACTTTTAAATTTTAAATGTAACATACCATGATATGGACTTTTTCTAAAAAACACTACAAACAAAACAATTTGGTACCCATACTATAAAATTCCGGCAATTTTTATAGAGCTATCGTTTGACATCACAAGTACTTTTACTTATTTTTGATTTCCGAAATTTGGTACACCAGAATACATCACCCCACTAACTCAGCTTCTTATAGAGGAATCGGCGTAAAATTGGTACCTACCCCCACTAAATCGACTACCAGGAGTTTAAATAAGCAATTATATTTTTGGTAATCGTCTTGCAAGTATAGTAATCAGATTGCCTATTTGTGTTTTTGTCGATAACTTTAAAATTTAAATAGGAGCATACCATGATATGGACTTTTTCTAAAAGTACACTACAAACAAAACAATTTGGTTCCCATACTACAAAATTCCGGCAATTTTTATAGAGCTATCGTTTGACATACACAAGTACTTTTACTTATTTTTGATTTCCGAAATTTGGTACACCAGAATTCATCACCTCGACTAACTCAGCTTCTAATCACTGAAAATTGGTATCTGTCTGTAATTAAACCTTAAAGTATCCCTCCTGGTTCCTTTTTTGAAACTGCAATTCATTCTTAACAATATTTACTTATTTTAGCCGTGCACAAGCTATAGCTTATACGGCTATTGAATATTTTTTTTTAATGTAAATTAATTTATTTAATAAAGTACTGAATTAATATTAATTTTTTGTATAAAAAATATTGTAAAATGATTCATAATTGTATTGTTTTAAATTATAAAATTTTAGTTCTTTTATTTTTTATTATACCGATGTTTGAAAATTCCAGAATTTTTCGACAGAGCTATTGTTTGATATACACAAGTAGTTGAAATACTTATAAAATAATTTTATAGTAACAGAAAACATGTAATTTTATTACAAATATTTATTACAATTCATTTTTATGTTTTTTGTTGTTGTTTGTTTCACTAGCAAAGTATCTATGTTCGAAGTCTTTTTTTTAATGTTTTGACTTAACACTACAACTGTGTCTTTTTACTCAACCAATATTGCTTTCCCAGGCTATTTTATGTAAAAATTATTTGATTTAATAATTTTAGTTATTTATAACTTGTTTATTTATGTTACTATTTGTAACTAATGTTGATGTTTAATTTAGCTAATTTATTAAGAAAAACAAAGTAATATTATTAGATAACAGTCTCTTTTATTCCTATTGCAACATTTGCTACTGAAAAAAATAAATGAACATAAATTGTATATCTATTTATTAGTTTATTTTCAAGCCGTTAGCAATATCCCTTCCTTTTATTACATTAAAAACAATAATAAAAATATTATTGAATTTAATAATTCAAAGAAAAATTATTCATCCCTTTATCGGTTTTCGTTGAAGAAGTGTTTTCTTGTGATTGATTTCGTTTTCTCTAATTAAACCTTTTTCTTATCTACTACCGTAGTTTTTTTATAAACTTTTTGGGTAATAATGTACACCAATGAAGAGTATTGTGATGTGCTAAAGATTTTTAGAGGAGCAAGGAGATGTGCCAGGGCTGCTGCTCGGCTGTATCGGGAGATGTATCCTGGGAAGTGTCATCCTCACTATCAGATTTTCTAGCGGCTTCATTTCAGGGGGGAGATCATGGTGATTTCGCTGCTCATAGAAACGACAATAGGCCACGCCCAGTGAGAACTGAACAACTCATTATTACTGTGCTGACCTACATTGATGTTCATCCAAACGCTAGTGTTCGCAAAATTGCCCAGGTGTGTGGTACCAACCATGCTATGGATTTACGGATCTCGGGGGACAACCGTTTTCAGCCGTTAAAGATCAATTTACATCAAGCCCTGACTGCTCAGGATTATGAAGAAGGACAGAGTTGTGCCGATGGGCCGAAGAAATGATGTTTCAAACCTCTTCATTTTTTGATAGGCAAGTCTTGTGGACTGATGAATCAACTTTTAAAAGTGACGGTTAAGTGCCCTAGCAAATGTGATATTGGTAACAAATTGTTGTTTTTAGTGCAGAAAAGGTCTTATCAAAGTATGCTCAAATATGATATTAAAAAAGTTATCGCCAAAAAATACAGTTTAGCAATCTAAATACCCATACTTGCAAGACGATAACCAAAAATATGATTGCTTATTTAAACTCCTGGTAGTCGATTTAGTGGGGGTAGATACCAATTTAACGGCGATTGGTCCATTAGAAGAAGCTGAGTTAGTCGAGGTGATGTATATGAAATGTACCACCCTGTATAATTGCAAATAGATATAAGCATATAGAGATGACACTAATATATAATAACAAATAGATGTAAGCATATAGAGATCACACTTATATTTCATAGGAAATAGATGTGTCATGTTTATTTAGTTTATTTTATTTTATTGACGACACTGTTTTCTTATGTTTACATTTTGTTCTGACAGAAAATATACTCAGTTGAATTTTGATTTCTAATTGATTTTCAATTTATTGAATTTACTTAAGTTTAATGTTATGTAACTACATTCTGTAATTTAGCAAGTATTAATAATACGAAAAACACACAAGATGGTAAAACTAATAAAAACAATAAGAGGAATCTGAGACAACAGATTTCCTAAAAGCTATTTTGGAACAAAATAAAAGCCTTCAAGCTGCGGTTACGTGTTTACTAGAAAATGCTAACAGCTCTGCTAGGCAGAACGATATTGTTCCTTCCAATCCCGGTGCAAGCAGAGGTGTGCCGGGACTTTCCTTCGATAAATTTGATGAGACACTAGAAACTTTTGAGACTTATTTAGAACGGTTTACTGCATATCTCGACGTCCAAAATGTTAATGAAAGCCTCCGGGCCAAAACGTTAGTTTCAGTATTAAGTCCAGACAAGTTTACTCTTTTAAAAAGTCTCTTATACCCTGAGACATATAAGCAAAAGACTTTTGAGGAATTAAAAGAGGTTCTCATAACACATTTACAACCTCGTCCGTTAATAATTCCCAGTCGATATGCTTTGGTGAAACCGGAAACAACGGGAAGGGGAGAGCTTATCGGTTTACTTGTCGGAACTTCGAAAACTTGCTTCTTTCTGCAAGTATCCAGAAAATATGCTGTCTACGGTACTAAGGGATGTCTTTGTAGGCGGATTACGTTCAAAAGCTGTGTTAGATCGTCTATTCGAAGAAGACAATAAACCTCTAGACAAAACAATAGAAATAGCCACAGCAGTGGAGCGTGCTAATGCGAGCTCAGAACAACTTTTACGTTCGCATAAACCGTTTAATATGCTGGCTGAGAGTGCTCAACCTCAAAATACTACCTCTTCATGCAACCAAGTTAAGACTTCTTCACCTCAACACTATGAGCAAAATAAAAACTCTGTGATATGCTATCGATGTGGGGGTCCCCATACAGTAAGGGATTGTACAGAAAAGGGGTTAAAATGCACCTTTTGCAAGAAAAAAAATCACGTTGAAGCTGTTTGTAGAGTTAAGAAAACAGTAGCAGGAACAAACAAAAAGCAAGGAAAAACAGATGTTGAGAACAAGTCAGGGGTCACATGAATCGCTTGCGAGGTCGTATTCACGACAAGACTCTGCAGAAGATATATATTACGAGGGAGTAGAAGAAACCATACCTATGCATATTAGACAAGTAGACTCTAGTAAAAAATCTGACAGTGAGCATTTTAAAAAACCTATTATGATTGGTTTAACGATTGATGGGGCTCCTGCCAAGATGGAGATGGATACTGGAGCGGTTTACTCGGTCATGGGGTTGCACAATTTCAGGAAAATTTCTAAGATAAACTACGAACAAACGTCTGTAATTTTTAAAAGCTACAGTCAAGAAACAGTTAAGCCTCTAGGTGTGGCCTGGGTAACAGTAAAGTACAAATACACGGTGCGAAGATTAAAACTCTTTATTGTTGAAAATAACTTACCCACCATACTTGGCAGAGATTGGATATTTAAACTTGACATGAAATTACCTTCTATTTACTCACTCGGAAATGACTTAACAGTTAAGGCTCAAATATCTAACAAGGAACTGGACGAACTTCTAGCCAAGTATCCAAAAGTATTTGAGGAAAATTTAGGAGAAATTAACGATTACGAGTGTCAAATACATTTAAAACCTGACGCAAAACCAATTTTCAGAAAAGCTAGACCAGTCCCTCTTGCTTTAAAAACAAGAATAGACGAAGAAATTGACCATCTGGAAAGGACAAAAGTAATTTCTAAAGTTTCTTTTTCAGATTGGGCAACCCCGGTAGTGCCAGTCGTTAAGCCCAATGGGAAAATTCGTCTATGCGCCAACTATAGTGTAACACTGAATCCGTACATACACGTAACGCAATATCCTTTGCCAAGAACAGAAGAATTATTTGCTAAACTGAACGGGGGTGAACAGTTTACGCGATTGGACTTAAGTACAGCGTACCTACACATGAGGTTAACAGAAGATAGCACTAAACTTCTTACAATTAACACCCATAAAGGACTGTACAAGTGCAACAGATTAATGTTTGGGATAAGTTCAGCGCCCTCCGAGTGGCAAAGATATACGGACTCGTTGCTAGGGAATATTCCTGGAGTGTGTGTGTTTTTTGATGATATTGCTATAACGGGGAAAACAAGAAAAGAACACATGGACCGGCTTGAAACCGTTCTTAAAAGACTGTCTACAGCTAATTTAAGAGTCAATAAGGCCAAAAGCGATTTTTTTAAAAGTGAAGTCATCTATCTGGGATTCAAAATTGATCGAAACGGGATTCATACGACAGCAGAAAAAATAAAAGCATTACAGGACATTCCCCAGCCTAAAAACGTTAAAGAGGTTAAAGCGTTCTTGGGGATGGTTACGTTTTATAGGCGTTTTTTCCCGCACCTTTCAACAGTCGCATACCCTCTAAACGAATTGACTAAAAAAGACATACCCTTCATTTGGAATAAAAAGTGCGAAGAAGCTTTTAATAATATCAAATTAGAATTAACTTCTTCTAAAATTTTAGCTCATTATGATCCGATGTTGCCTCTAATTCTAGCTGTAGACGCGTCTCCGGTAGGTATGGGTGCCGTGTTATCACACCAGTATCCGGATGGTAAGGAACGACCCATAGCCTATGCTTCAAATACACTATCGCCAACTCAAAAAAATATTCTCAATTAGACAAAGAAGCGTTAGCCATTCACTTGTTTGGGCAACGTTTTATTCTATATACAGACCATCAGCCATTAGTCCATATTTTTGGAAATAAAACTGGACTTCCCTGTTTAAGCGCAGCCCGGTTGTTACGCTATGTTTCTTCAAGGGTTCCTGTTCGATATTCGGTACCGTAAAACTGACAATCATGGAAATGCGGATTGTATGTCTAGATTGCCTCTTAAGTCAGAAGAAATCCAGCTGTAAACTTAATATCACAAATGGACACCCTACCTATTTCACCTAAAGAAGTAGCCGAGGAAACGCAAAAAGACCTGGAAATGAAAAAATGTACAATGAGCTTAAACTAGGAGGGCAGTTATCTTCGTACACCTTAGAAAGTGGATGTATATTTCAAGGAGCCGGTTGTATGTGCCCTCAAAGTTTAGAAAAGCAATGTTGCACGAACTTCATTTATGTCATATTGGGGTGGTTAAGATGAAAGGGCTTTCGCGTTCATTAATATATTGGCCAAAGATGGATGCAGAGATAGAAAGCATGACTAGAAGCTGTAAAAGCTGCTTAGAAAATCAGAGGAATCCTACGAATTCAGAAGTTCATCATTAAGAATATCCTCTAAAACAGTGGGAACGGATCCATGTCGACTTTGCTGGTCCTTTTTGCGGTTCCACATTTCTGGTAGTAGCCGATGCATATTCCAAATGGATGGAAGTATTCTTAGTAAATTCAACATCTACGATAACCACTATCGGGAAGCTCAAAGAATTGTTTGCAAGGTACGGACTTTCAGAGATTTTGGTCAGCGACAATGGATCGGCTTTCACTAGTTAGGAGTTTGCTGATTTTATGAAAATGAATAGCATTAGACATATTACGTGTGCACCTTTTCATCCTTCGTCTAATGGTCAGGCAGAGAGGTGTGTGGGCTCATTAAAACAAACCTTAAAAGCGCTAAAAGATTCCCCAGGAACAATGTTTGACAAGCTTCAAACATTCCTACTAGCGTATCGAAGGGCCCCTAATATGACAACAGGAGTAAGCCCAGCTCAACTATTCTTAAAGCGAGAACTCCGAACCAGATTGACCTGCATGAGACCTGACGTGGGATCTACTGTTAAATACAAACAGTATAAAGATAATCTTTGCCTACAAGATAGAGTTTTTAAAGTAGGCGAAACAGTAGCGGTAAGACAATATAATAGACCTAATCAGAAATGGATCTTAGGAAAAATCGTCAGTCGAGATGGCCAGCTGCACTACACGGTAGAAGTAGAGGGTCTTTCCATAGAAGACATGTTGATCAGCTCCAAAGAACTGAGCAGCCGTCACAGCCTACTCTGGTCTCGGACCCTCCATTGAACAACAATCCTACCGCTAATGTACAAGGACCTCTAAGACGATCCGCTAGGAAGCCAAGAGCACCACAGAGATATTCTCCCTAATTTTTTAAGGGGGGAAATGTTGTCATGTTTATTTAGTTTATTTTATTTTATTGACGACACTGTTTTCTTATGTTTACATTTTGTTCTGACAGAAAATATACTCAGTTGAATTTTGATTTCTAATTGATTTTCAATTTATTGAATTTACTTAAGTTTAATGTTATGTAACTATTGTAAATACATAATAAGATGTAAGCATATAGAGATGGCACTTATATTTCATAGGAAATAGATTTAAGCATATAGAGATGACACTTATATTTCATAGGAAATAGATGTAAGCATATAGAGATGACACTAATATATAATAGCAAATAGATGTAATCATATAGAGATGACACTAATATATAATAGCAAATAGATGTAAGCATATAGAGATGACACTATATAGGAAATAGATGTAAGCATATAGAGATGACACTTATATTTCATAGGAAATAGATGTATAGAGATGATATATAATAGCAAATAGATGTAAGCATATAGAGATGACACTTCTATTTCATAGGAAATAGATGTAAGCATATAGAGATGACACTAATATATAATAGCAAATAGATGTAAGCATATAGAGATGACACTTATATTACATAGGAAATAGGTGTGAGAATATAAATATGACACATTTTGTATTTTTACATAAATGTAAAGTTTAGGTAAATACAGGTGAATGTACTAGGTTGGGCCAGCATCAGTTATCAAAACATCAGATAATACAGAATTTAAATGGTGAAGATGGGAAAGCTTTTGTCAATTTTGCACGAAAAGCAAGGACGTATGGCGAGTTCTTAAAAGGTAACGATGCCTTTTTTTGCGTTTAAACCCGTAAAAACGGTCTCTCTCAAATCTCACTCAACTGATTTACCCCAGAGTTTTGACACATCAATCATCTAGGAAGCATCCTCCGTACATGGTGGCACTTATGAGTAGTCCGCTGTGTGCCCAGTTCATTTAGCCAAACTAGACTCACCGCTCAGGCTAGTGTATTGCAGTAGTGCAGTATACTGTGCTGATTTCTCAAATTTTTTCACGAAAGTTATTACATATTATTAAAAGAATAAATATCCTTTAATTCAATGTAATCATTTTATACATTAAAGGCATTCAAAGATGAACAACAAGCACTTGAAAATTTATCACTGATAGTTTATTATGTTCACAAAACATTTTAAAACACAAAATTACTACTAATGTTTCGTTTTACTTATTTTAAAATAGCATAAATATAATTATAATATTGTTAAAATATTATAATTAAAATGATAAAATACATCGATTATTATTATCACATGTGATAAGAGTGATTTCCCGCCAGAGCTTGTGAAGTGGTTTAGCAATAGAATAAAGCAGCTAGGAATCTTCAAATAAAAGGTACGTTAAGCAACAAAATATACCTCATAATAGAACATAAAGTATTTTTGATATTAATAAAAAAAAAGAGTGAACAGTTACACTTTGAGCTAAAAACAAATATTCAAAACAATTTTTATCCTATAATAAAAGCTACTGCAGGTAGATTTAGATTAAAGAAAAATAAATTAAAATTCTATAATTAAAAATATAAAGGTCTATATTATCTAACTAAAATAAGACATTTATACTCTTGTCATTCTCTCATTTCAATATCTAAGCTTGTTAATGCTTAAGAGGCCTCCAAATACCAAAATAATGGCTTTCAACTATTACTTTAAATATGCTTCCGTAACCTCAATATACTTACATCTCCGTTGTATAAGTTACATAGACTCATCACTGTAAAATCTCTATAGTATGCAATACAAAGTTTCATATCAATATGCATCTTGAATATGAGATACGCAATAACATCTCTTTGATATAAGATATTCAGTGCTATGTCTTTATGCTTACAATTATTTTTTATAAGATACGCAGAGTCATCTCCATATGCTTATCTCTCTTCATTATGAGTTACGCAGAATCATCTCAATATGCTTACATCTCGTTAATATTAAATAAGCCGTGCCATCTCTATATGCTTACATCTCATTGGTATAAGATAGGCAGCGTCATCTCTATATGCTTACATCTTATTAGTATGAGATAAATAGCGTCATCTCTATATGCTTACATCTTATTGGTATAAGATAAGTAGCGTCATCTCTATCTTACATCTTATTAATATGAGATAAGTAGCGTCATCTCTACATGCTTACATTATATTATATGAGATAAGTAGCGTCATCTCTACATGCTTACATTATGAGATAAGTAGCGTCATCTCTATATGCTTACATCTTACGTCATCTCTATATGCTTACATCTTATTAATATGAGATAAGAAGGTCATCTCTACATGCTTACATGAGATAAGTAGCGTCATCTCTATATGCTTACATCTTACGTCATCTCTATATGCTTACATCTTATTAGTATGAGATACGCAGCGTCATCTCTATATGCTTTTATATGAGATAAGTAGCGTCATCTCTATATGCGCGTCATCTCTATATGCTTACATCTTATTAGAATGAGATAAGTAGCGTCATCTCTATATGCTTACATCTTATTAGAATGAGATAAGTAGCGTCATCTCTATATGCTTACATCTTATTAGTATGAGATATCATCTCTATATGCTTACATTTATTAGTCAGCGTCATCTCTATATGCTTACATCTTATTAGTATGAGATATGTCATCTCTATATGCTTACATCTTATTGTATGAGATAAGTAGCGTCATCTCTATATGCTTACATCTTATTAGTATGCAGCGTCATCTCTACTATGAGATAAGTAGCGTCATCTCTATATGCTTACATCTTATAGATAAGTAGCATCTCTATATGCTTACATCTTATTAGTGAGATAAGTAGCGTCATCTTATATGCTTACATCTTATTAGAATGAGATAAGTAGCGTCATCTCTATATGCTTACATCTTATTAGTATGAGATACGCAGGGTCATCTCTATATGCTTACATTTCATTAGTATAAGTTAGCAGCGTCATCTCTATATGCTTACATCTTATTAGTATGAGATACGCAGTCATCTCTATATGCTTACATCTTATTGGTATGAGATAAGTAGCGTCATCTCTATATGCTTACATCTTATTAGTATGAGATACGCAGCGTCATCTCTATATGCTTACATCTATGAGATAAGTAGCGTCATCTCTATATGCTTACATCATATTATTATGAGATAAGTAGCGTCATCTCTTATGCTTACATCTTATTAGTATGAGATAAGTAGCGTCATCTCTATATGCTTACATTTATTAGTATGAGATAAGTAGAGTCATCTCTATTTGCTTACATCTTATTAGTATGAGATAAGTAGCGTCATCTCTATATGCTTACATCTTATTGGTATGAGATTTATATGCATAGCTCGCTTCGCTCGCTTGATTGCTTATCTCGCTTCGCTCGCTAGATTAGGCTCGCTTAGATTGCTTATATTATAATAATACCTCGCTTCGCTCGCTAGATTGCGTCAATAGTAAAAAAGGCTCGCTTCGCTCGCTAGATTGCTTATATTTAGTATGGCTCGCTTCGCTCGCTAGATTGCTTATATTTATATTAATGCAGTGTATCGCTTCGCTCGCTTGATTGCGTATGTCTATAATCAAAACATCTTATTAGTATGAAGTACGCAGTGTCATCTCTATATGCTTACATCTCTTCGGTATGAGATAAGTAGCGTCATCTCTATATGCTTACATCTTATTAGTATAAGATAAGTAGCGTCATCTCTATATGCTCTTATTAGCGTCATCTCTATATGCTTACGTCATCTCTATATGCTACATCTTATTAGTATGAGATAAGTAGCGATCTCTATATGCTTACATCTTATTAGTATGAAGTACGCAGTGTCATCTCTATATGCTTACATCTCTTTGGTATGAGATAAGTAGCGTCAACTCTATATGCTTACATCATATTATTATAAGATAAGTAGCGTCATCTCTGTATGCTTACATCTTATTAGAATGAGATAAGTAGCGTCATCTCTATATGCTTACATCTTATTAGTATGAGATATGCAGTGTCATCTCTATATGCTAACATGTTATTGCTATAAGATAAGTAGCGTCATCTCTATATGCTTACATCTTATTAGTATAAGATAAGTAGCGTCATCTCTATATGCTTACATCTTATTAGAATGAGATAAGTAGCGTCATCTCTATATGCTTACATCTTATTAGTATGAGATACGCAGCGTCATCTCTATATGCTAACATGTTATTGCTATGAGATAAGTAGCGTCATCTCTATATGCTTACATCATATTATTATAAGATAAGTAGCGTCATCTCTGTATGCTTACATCTTATTAGTATGAGATAAGTAGCGTCATCTCTATATGCTTACATCTTATTGGTATGAGATAAGTAGCGTCATCTCTATATGCTTACATCTTATTAGAATGAGATAAGTAGCGTCATCTCTATATGCTTACATCTTATTAGAATGAGATAAGTAGCGTCATCTCTATATGCTTACATTTTATTAGTATGAGATACGCAGGGTCATCTCTATATGCTTACATTTCATTAGTATAAGTTAGGCAGCGTCATCTCTATATGCTTACATCTTATTAGTATGAGATACGCAGCGTTATCTCTATATGCTAACATGATATTAGTATAAGATACGCAGTGTCATCTCTATATGCTTACATCTTATTGGTATGAGATAAGTAGCGTCATCTCTATATGCTTACATCTTATTAGTATGAGATACGCAGCGTCATCTCTATATGCTTACATTTATTGCTATGAGATAAGTAGCGTCATCTCTATATGCTTACATCATATTATTATGAGATAAGTAGCGTCATCTCTGTATGCTTACATCTATTAGTATGAGATAAGTAGCGTCATCTCTATATGCTTACATTTATTAGTATGAGATAAGTAGAGTCATCTCTATTTGCTTACATCTTATTAGTATGAGATAAGTAGCGTCATCTCTATATGCTTACATCTTATTGGTATGAGATTTATATTAATGCATAGTAAAAAAGGCTCGCTTCGCTCGCTTGATTGCGTATATTTATAATAATCAATAGTAAAAAAAAGGCTTGCTTCGCTCGCTAGATTGCTTATATTTAAATTAAAATGTATTGTAAATAAGGCTCGCTTCGCTCGCTAGATTGCGTATATTTTAAAAATACATAGTGAAAAAGGCTCGCTTCGCTCGCTAGATTGCTTATATTTATAATAATTCAAAGTAAAAAATAGGCTCGCTAGATTGCTTATATTTATAATAATAAAGTTATAAATAGGCTCGCTTCGCTCGCTAGATTGCGTATATTTATAATAATCAATAGTAAAAAAAGGCTCGCTTCGCTCGCTAGATTGCTTATATTTAAATTAAAATGTATTGTAAATAAGGCTCGCTTCGCTCGCTAGATTGCGTATATTTATAAAAATACATAGTAAAAAAGGCTCGCTTCGCTCGCTAGATTGCTTATATTTATATTAATGCAGTGTAAAAAAGGCTCGCTTGATTGCGTATGTCTATAATAATACATAGTTAAAAAGGCTCGCTTTAAATTTTAATTTTTTGAGTTAATTATTTTAGCCGTCATTTTTAAATTATTAAAAAAATTTGAAATGTTGACCATGAAAAATATATTTTCTTTTACTCTTCTACTCTTTAAGAGCTTTTATACGATATACAACACGATTTTTTTGCTCAATAATTTTTTATCCGGTCCGCCATATTGGCCGCCATTTTGAAAATATTTTTCGGAATATTACCAAAAACTATACAGCTCTGACATATAGTTAATTTTCCTTGTATAAAAGTATCTAAAGTATATTACAATAGATCTTTATTTAGTAAATTCTTATAAAATTAGTAAAAACTAATTATTATATTAAATTATGGCCGCCATGTTGAATTTTTCGGAATTTAGTATATAACATATTTTGTTCTACTAATCAAGAGCTTTACAACGATATATTACTCGAGTTATTCCTTTAATTTTAAATTTTTTGAGTTCATTATTTTAGCCGCCATTTTTAAATTATTCAAAAAATTTTAAAATGTTGACCATGAAACATATATTTTCTTTTCTACTCTTTAAGAGCTTTAAAACGATATACAACACGATTTTTCGCTCAAAATTTTTTTTTATCCGGTCCGCCATTTTGAAAATATTTTTCGGAATATTACCAAAAACTATACAGCTCTGACACATAATTAGTTTTACCTGTATACAAAATTTTATCAAAATCGGTCAATTTTTACGGCAGTTATCGCGACACGTACAAACAAACACACAACACACAAACACACAAACACGCAACACACAAACAAACGCGCCGTCCCATTCTTCTGAAATGTAAGAACTCACTTACGTTCGTTCAAAAAGATACATGTTGTCGAGACGCAATAATCCTACTCTAATGTTAACATTGCAGGTTTATTGCTCAGATGCAATAAGCACATGCAAAAGATAACGTGTATGTACAAATTGATGCAGTATGCCTGCAGTTTATAGTGTGAGTGCTTGTATTAGTGTGAGTGAAGGTAGTTTTATACTGACGCGCTAAACCTACTCCTGAAGAAAATTTGCAGGCATAGTGCTTCAGGCTTAGTGCGTCAATGATTCAATGTAATTGACGCAATAAAGATACCAGTTTATAGCTATATATATATATATATATATATATATATATATATATATATATATATATATATATATATATATATATATATATATATAATATATATTATTTAAAAATAATTTAAAATTTTTTTATTTTATTTCATACATATATTTTTATTTCAATTTTTTTATATATTTCTTTATTAGGAAGCTGAAAAGAATCAACCCCCCCCCCCCTCAACTATTACCAACCTCATAAACATAATTTTCATGATGAAAATTCACTAAAACATATTTGGGTAATACCAGCAAAAATTAATGGTAAATTTAAATAAAAAATATTACCTAAAGAGGAAGGAGGTAGCCAAGGAGCAGGTGGAGGAGGAGGGGGTGCATGGTACGCTCCTAGCTTCTCAGTCAAATTTTCATACACAGCTTGCATTTGCTCTTGAAGCTACAATAAACAAATAGATACCATTAAAAATAAGAAACAATAATGCATACTGGTGAAAATGGACATTTAAATACCATGTTAAAGACAGCTCATATAAATTAGTTGCTGATTCGACTATTTTAAAAGATTAATAGTATAAAGTGGTTTAACTTGATGGCTTTAATAGTATACGCATACAATTAAGCAACACTAGAGGTCTGCTCTAGTGTTTTTGTATGCTCTCAGTTTTTGAAGAGTATTGCTACATAACAGATTTTACCAATTTTAATTAATGCTCTAAGCATAAAGGATGCAATCCACTTGAGGTTTTTCCCGCAAGGTAAATACCATGATGAGCTGAAATATCTAAATCAAGGCATTTATTTATTTAAATGATATATAATTAATGACGTTCACAAGTGTTGACCGAAGGGCCGTTTCCAGCATGTTGTTCCCGGTTAATAGTGGGTATTTTTCCAAAAATCAAGGTGGCTTTGCTGATCAAAGTAATTGAAAAAAGGCAACAAAAAGGACATTTTTTTCAGTTTTATCATTTTTTGTATGTTTTGGGCTCTTTTTTCATCAAATCAAAAGAAACGTTAAAATATTTATTTTAACGTTGCAATACGTTGTTTTTAGTTGCTTTCAGTTGATTCATCAAATTTACCAACAATCGGATATAATAAAGCCTGGAGTTGTAGACTTATTTCTCAAATAGGATAAATAAACAACGACACAAGACATAAGCAAAGATTTTAAAAGTAATGACGAGTATATCAAAGCGTACCAAATAAGCACGTTGTTGTTAAAAGGTTATACTGGAAACCTTGAGGTAACCTATCACAGTTCTCAAGAAGAGATCAAAGAGAGTTCTCCAACTTAATTCTGATCACTTTGGTGATAGAGGTGAAATAGTTGCCATGACACACACCAATTTCGAACGATCGGTTCACACTTGCAAACACACCGCAAGATAAAGTATCCAGAGATGGTAGTGATTTATACTGGACAAAGCCTGCTTTTAATCTTAAGAGATCATCAGCAGTGCTTATTAGTAGCAAAAAAGTGTCATACTACCACAGGATTTGTTTACATTATGTTATATATGTCAATCAATAAAACTAGAACTAATGCTGGTAATGAATTTTAAACTTTATAAATGTATTAGAATTATTTTATTACTCTGTTTATAAATTTGTTAACCATACACATGGTAAAAACTTTCAGCACGTAAGTTTATCATTTTCAGCACAATCAGACATTTTTTTAAAAGTTTTCATGATTTTTTGAAATTTTTGCAGACTCATTATTGTGGGTAAGCTTATCATTTTCAGCACAATCAGACATTTTTTTAAAAGTTTTCATGATTTTTTGAAATTTTTGCAGACTCATTATTGAGGGTAAGCTTATCATTTTCAGCACAATCAGACATTTTTTTAAACGTTTTCATGATTTTTTGAAATTTTTGCAGAGTCATTATTGTGGGTTACTGATGTCACACATAATTCATTAACAGGGTCGATTTTAGTACCAAGTTTCATTTTGATCCAAGAAAGCATTCGAAAGTTATCGTTTAGTAGCGACTTCCTAGATTACGGACCACCTTGTTGGTTCATAGTTGGGGCAGTTAAGAAGGATGTGTTCTCAATCCTGTGGAGATTAGTTGTCACATGAACAACTAGGTGAATCTGCTAGTTAAAACGAGAAAGGTAAGATATGTTTTACCCAAAATTTGAAAGAGCCGTTAATTATCATAAATCAAGATACTCTGTTTCATAAGAGACAGAAACTCTCAATAGGAGTTCATCATATAAATGATAAATAAAAGTTTTTTTTTATAAATTAAAAACAATGACTTTAATTCTATAATTTCATAAGCTATAAAATTAAACTATGGCCATTTCACCCAACACTGTGGGCATCATCAGGCTAATAAACTAAACATTACATTAACAACTAAAAATCACAGAAAACAAAAAAAAAGCACATATACATAAGACTAGAGTTAAATAAATAAAAAATCACAGAATTAGCTAAAACTTAACTCTTGAGTTAACAGGTACAATGTACAAACTTTACTCTTGTACTTATTACAGGTACAATGGACCCACATACAAGGTCTAAATACCTAGGAAATTATTTCCTCCGGAATTTAAATATATATATATATATAGAATTAAAGTCATTGTTTTTAATTTATAAAAATGTGTGAATTCTATAAACTTAAAAGTGAGACTAAGGATAAATTACATAAATAAAAGTAATAATAAAAATAAAAATTTGTTTTGTCCTTACTTTTTGTTTATTCAATTTAATTCAAATTCTGAAATTTCACCCTTATTTTTATTAGATTATAGTTGTTTTACCTATTAATGTACCTATCCCATATCCTGGTTCCTATTGTAATATGGTATGTACTGAATTTTAATCATTTATATAATTATCTTTGAACTTAAACATTAATAAAAAAATGTTAAAAGAAAAATAAAATATAACTACTTGTGAAATGAATGAAAGGGAATAAAAGAAAGAAAAACGGGTACGGGGTACCTCGGAACTTTTCCTGATTACATCAAATTTACTATGCTCATCCTCCCTGCTTCGGACACGTTTCGCTCTTCCTCAGAAATACAGTTCGCCAAATTTATACTGCAACATGTCTTCGGATTCGTTTCGCTTGTCTTCAGATAGTAAATGCATCCGTATAATTCTCAGCGGTCATTCATACAGCACTCAGACAGACAACTTTGTAAAAACCACTCAGGAGGCATTTAAAACACCTGAAACGGATAATTCCGGTTTCAGATTTTTTTGGCCAACACAATACAATACCATTTATTTACTTATAAATGTTTTCTGTTTTTTTTATTTTTTAACATTTTTAATTATCACACTTGTAAGTCAGCCTGACGGTTGTGGTTCCTCGTGAGGTTTTTTTTTATTTTGGAGTTTGCGCAGTTATCAATTATAATATTAACACAAATAAATATATATTAAATTAATTAATTTCATTTCTTTGATTTCTTTAAACTATTGATTAATTATTTATAACAACAAACAGGAACAAACATTTATTTAAACTAAACTTTTTAAAAAATTAACATTTACAAAATATTTCAGGACAAAGTAAAACATAACAAAAAATTTTTAACAGTTTAAAACATGGTTACTTAAAAATGCATTATCATGCATTATTTAAGTTAATTTTACTATTTTTATTGTTTTCTTATTATTTATCTCACAAAATTTTATTCTATCATTTAGTTAATTATCTATTTTAATATTATCATTTTCCTACCTATTTATATTATTATATATGTTATTATTATATTAATTTATTTTATTATCATTTTAATTAATTTACATTTTATATTTATTCAATAAGTTATTTAATATTTTACATGTGAAACAGTTTTATAAAACTCTATTTGATTTTTTTTCTTTTTGTTTAATTTTTTATTTATTTTTATGTTTGATAATATTTAATTTCAACACAATACTTTTCGTACATACCTACGGAATAAATGAGGAAAAGCAATATTTTGTTAAACCCCCATACACTCTGGGTCACATGACTGTCAAGTAAGTGCAGTACATAAGCTGTAGATCGGTCCAATGAGATAAAAGCTGTTGGGTCCTCTAATACTGGCTCCGTCTTTTTTGATCATACCTCCTTAAGTTCAACATTTGGAACATCTTAAGTTGAAAGTATTAAACCATACCTGAGATAGATGTAAAGCCATGGCAGCAGGATCCGAAGGATGATAACTACCATGATTACTTGGTTGCAATGGTACTCCATGAGGTACTCTGTTAACTACCGGGACTTTAACACTCCTAGAAGGACCAATCATATTGCTTCTACTTGACTCCATAGCACCGTCGCATTCAGATCTACTAACTCCTTCACTTCGACTCATTTTACCTACGAGAGAGAAACACTTTATTTACAAAAATTTACATTATAAAGGGAGCTGTCCTTCTTTAAAGGATTGCTGAAACACACAGCATACTAAATCTATCTTAAAGAAAATTTTTTATCAAATTATTAATTTATACATAATTATATTAGATAATGTAAATAATTACATTATAGTTTTAAAATTTTACAAATCTACATCTAAATAAAACTACTATCATTAGTAAATATGGTTATTTATAATACCTAGTGAAAAATTATATTTTCACCTAGGAGTCAAAGAAAATTACCAGCGGTTAAAGTAATGAGTTTTAATACTTCTCAGCAACAGGGGGTAATGGTAGCACATGAGTCTGCCACCCAGATATTCCAGATGGTACCACCTGTTGCTGAATATCTGCCACTCAGATATTCCAGATGGTACTACCTGTTGCTGAATAGTTGACACAACTTGTGTCTTTTGAACAATTATATTGTATATACTATAATCTACTTAGGATACTACTACTGTCTACTGAGGTACCTGAATGTGAAGGAAGACATTTATCAGAGAGAGATAGTGGGGTTGAGAATGTATTCTCCAGACCACTTCCAAATGAACCACTGGAAACATACAAATAATTAATACATACACCCTGTAAGACATAAAACCCAAGCTCCCATTGACCTTAACTGAAAACCAAGTTTCAAATAAATAAGTACACCAAAAACTTAACAGACAACAGTAGTAAATTCTTAAAGTTGGCAGCACTGACTGGTGCCAACTATACAGGGGATTTCACAAAATATAAATTCATTTTAAATTTGTTATATATTAGAGGCAAAATTGTATGTTCTTATATTCATTTCAAAAGAATATTTATGCAGTGCATAAAGTTATTTATTATTGTTGTATTCTTATTTTTAAATGTTATGTTGTATTTTATTATATTTTTTTGGGTCAGACCCCCTCATAAATTTAGGGGGTGTTGCCCCTCCCCCCTCCCCAACCAAAAAAAAAAATGATTGCTCCAAATAAATTCTTTTGGCCTGAAACAAATTTTGAGCCAAAAACTTTTTTTGGTTGTGCCCCCCTCATTAAATGGGGTGCTGCCCCTGGAAAAGTGTGACACATTGATTGGATCCCTTTATAAATTTAGAGGATACCTCTTCCAAAAAAATTGGATATAATTGGCAATAAGCCCAATAATAGGAAACACTTGGGAGTGAAAAGTGCTTCTTTACTCCCTCAGTAAAGGAAAGGATGTTTAGAAAATGATAGGTGACGGGAACTGGAAAACCTTCCCATAAATTAGCCAACAGGTTACCTTTGTTCAGCTGTATTATAAGTAAATACTTACAATAGACTATAATAGTGCCACCTCCGTGGCCGAGGTCGTTAAGGCGACACCCACGGAGGTCTGGGGTTCGCATCCCAGGTTACGCTCTCAGTTTATAGAAGATTATTGTTTTGATAAATTATCGCCAGCTTTAGAATACACTTTGAGCGTAACGGTTGCTACTCCCACCTGAGGTGGTTCCCGCAGAGGTTATCCCTGATGAGCCGCAAGGCTCTAAACGGGCATTATGGGAGTGAAAAGTGCTTCTTTACCCCCTAAAAACTGGTCAACCAACTTCACATTTTACACCGTCTGGAGATATCAACGCTTAAATATCACATGAAAAATCTCATAGTAAAGGAAAGGATGTTTAGAAAATAATTGGTGACAGGAACTGGAAAACCTTCCCACAAAGTAGCCAACAGGTTACCTTTGTTCAGCTTTATCATAAGTAAATACAATAGAATACTTGATTAGAATACTTACAATGGCTTAGTGTAAGAGAACTGATTAGGAGGAACAAATAAGTTTGGAGGGCAGTCTTTAACTGGTGACTCGTCATATTCTCCTTCGTCACTGCAACAAATATTTAACTAATCTGTTTAAACCTGGTTTTTTTCTAAATTTATAAAATCTCATGATTTTAATTTTTCCGAATAAAATATTTTGTTTCCATTCAATATAACCATTTATTGATTCACTATTTTTATCCCTTTCAATTTATTCTATTTCTTTAATTACTACTCTGTAATTTATTTTCTATTTTAATTTACTTTTTATTTCATTATCATATTTCATAAAAAGTCATACTAATTAATATTCGCGATTTAAAGAGATAGTTGTATGGTTGGCAATACCAAAGGCGGGAAAACAAAAGGGTGATCAAATTTTTTTTTATCATAGGATTAGCATGGGAGCCAATAAAAATTCTTCTTTTATTTCTTTATTGTTAGTTAATTTGTGATAAATGAAGTAAAAATTATTAGAACGACCATCGGTGCTAACAAAATTGCCAATATTTCATAGATAAATACTTTGATTATTCCAGGATTTTAAATATATAATTAGGCTCTTATCACTAGAGACTTGGAATTGTCCGATTTAAGCCAGAAATAATAAAACCTAAATGGATAATTTAAACAAACATTGTACCAAAAAGTGACTTTATTGAGTTATTAATTATTTTAGTGTGTAAATAAAATTGATTAATAAATTAAAACACCAATACAGTGAAAATCAGCTAGTTATCAGTTAATTTAAATACCTGTTACAACTAATTTAAACAATTTAATTCAATAAAAAGGTAATTTTGTGTGTTTGTGCAAACTAAAATTATTTAAAACCAACATTAATTAACAATAAATAAAATAAAACACTATGGGTGCATTCACGACGCTCGAGCGCTCAGAGCATTCTGAACAAGAGGTGTATTCTAGTTACCATGATTGTGCTCAGAGGCGTGGCCAGGAGGAGGAACCAAAAGAAGTGGGAAGCCAGGATAGTAGTGGTGGGACTGATCCTACTAATCGTGCTTTCGGCAGGTTCAGTTCGATCATTTCTCCCCACTCCTATTCAATTGAAACCTTCTTAGCGGGAAATACAAAATTTTATCTCACCTTCATATTCACATGTACTGTGCTGTGTTTGTTTCTTTGTTGTGTTTCTGCTGTTTTGTGCTGTTTCTCTTTAATTTATACGTTTTACTTTTAATTAAATGATTGAATTTTTGAAAAAATGACAACAACAGTAACATAACCTAATAACTGTACACACAAGCCTGAATAAAACGCGTACGCGAGACCAAGTGTGGTCAGCACGATGGTGGGGGAATTTTTGTCCCCACCATCCCCCTTCACCACTGAACACACTGACCTGAGCGCTCTGAGCGCTCGAGCGTCGCGAATGCACCCTATATTGTGATTTTCACCTTCTTATTACTCTTTTGATCATCCTCAGAATAAACGATTGGCAAAATGTACACTACAACATGACTTCGGACTCGCTTCACTCATCTTTAGATAGTAATTACATTAGTTTCATTCCTAGCAGTCACCCATCCAGTCACTGACCTTGTTCGATGCTGCTTAATTTTTATGATCCATAGATATACTTGCTGTATTGAAAAGAATCTTAGTGTACTTATTACATAAAGAAGATATACACTTGTACCAAATTTCAACTCAATTGGATGATTTCCCAATTTCTTTTTACAATTGTTAAAAAAACGTATACAGGTAATTTAATAAAAATTAAACTATTGCACATATGTTGCTTTTATGACTCCATACGTGCCAACCTAAGAAGTCAAACTTTAAGACAAAGATAAATAGAGCTTTTATGTTGTTCGCATTATTTTAAAATTAATAATCACACCCAATTTCAAATACTATTCGACGAGGATAGTAGTCCCTCTAAGTAAGTCCCTCTTTCTCTTTTCCTTTACTTTTTTTACTTGTATTATGTATATTCTGCCTCCGTAGCCACGGTCGTATAGTACTGGACTTCGGCACTGGAGGTCCGGGGTTCACAGCCCGGGCTATACTCTCAGTTTCTATGAATAGAATTTGATGTAAAAAGACTTCGCCAACTTTAGCTTTACTTTGAGCATAGTAGATGTGACCCACCCGAGGTGGTTCCCGCAGGGCGAATACCCTGAAGGGCCAAAAGGCCCTAACACGGGCATTATTATTATTATTATGTATATGTTTTTTTTCTAGTAAACTAGCCTTCTGTTTTTTTTTTTGTAAATAATTTTTAATTTACCTTTATTATTTTTTTTAAATTACTCTTTTTCTTTTAAATTTTTTTACTTAGATCAAATAGCTGCTTGGCAACCCTACCATACCATCTTTTTAACATTAATTTGTAGCCCCACACTCAGGCGTTGCAGCCTTGTGGGTTCCACCCCTTCATTCAATATTCCAATTACTGCTTTTTTTAAAAATTTTTTTGGTACTTGTATTTTTCTGTAAGATTTGTATTTTTTCGTACTATTCTTTTGTATTTTTAAATGGAAATAAAGAATTGATTTATTATTATTATTATTAGAAGTAATTTAAAGTGATTACTATATAACCGAAGAATGATTACTAAATATTGTAAGTTGTTTTATATTTAATAAAAATTACCTTAATACAGTGATGTTCCTAAGTAGTTTTGCCATGCTAACAAAAAACTTATTGCGCAGAGCGCATGTAGTGGTAACTACTGGAGCATGCGCTCTTTAAAAGAAAAAAAACCAACGTGGCAACCAATCAAAAAATGTTTCCACATTTCAAAATTTTCAAAATATTAAAAAATATTTTATGACGTCATAAAATAATTATTTTTCAGAAAACACAAATAAACCTAAAGATTGCTTTTTGTTCTAAGTTTTAACTCTTTAGCATAAATACACTGGGAGATACGATGCTATCACACACACACACACACACACAGACAACTTTGTGAAAACCATTAAAGAGGTCTTGAAAACACCTGAAACAGATAATTCCGTTGACATCCTGGCTTCGAATATTTGGACACTCATTCACTGTGTAGTTAAAGAGACTGTCCTTTAATCATTAGTGATGACGTCATATTTAAGTTATTTGCCGATTTCTGAAACTCTCTGTCTATCATTTCAGAATGCCTACAAATGTATGAAGATCACTTTAAGGTCTTTCCGCTTTGCAGACCTGCTTAGCTAACCATAGTTCCTAGAGCTATTTTTGTACTGTCTGCCTAGGACATTAGGACAACCAAAGTGTCATCTATACTGGTTTATCTGTCATGAGGCTAATGCATACTTTAGATTTCATTTGTTTTTATTTAAATCGTTTATTTAAATCTAAATACCTGTTTGAAATTATTAAATTACAAATTATATACAAATAAAATAATATATATTGACCATTTGTGTCGCATAAGCTCAAGGCTTGTGCGACACAAATTTTTGATTTAAGATTTTTACAACATCTAATCTAAAATATGAGCCGTCTGAGTAGCGAAATATCCAATCGGCTAAAATACCTACATACATGGAAATATTTAATGGCAACATATAATTAACTCGCTGAACAAATCATGAAAAATGAACAAAATGTGGAAAATGCAGTCCTTTGTTTTACAGTCATTTGTTTAATTTTTGTAATTTATTTCTCTTGAATAATGAATGTTGGCAAGAAAAGGTATTATTTCGGTCTCCTTAGAGACCTTGTTTTGCAAGTGAACAAGTTTTAATTTTGAAAAGCAGGTGAAGTCAGAAGCTATCTTGACACCGAAAGAAAAAAATTCTGAAATCTGTTTAAAATATAATCTAATAACAAGTCTCTTCACACTAACTGTTTTAATTACAAAACAAGGGCCGACTTTCGACCACTTCTGGCCATCCTCAGTCTAGACAAACAGTAAAATAACACAAATTTAAAAACTAGAAAACAATAAAATAACTAATAAATAAAATCGTAAGAAGGCAGAGTAAAATAAAGAATTAACTGAAATAATTAAATACATAAACCAATAAATAAAATAAATAAATAAAATAAATAATAAATTAAAGAAATAAACTGAATAAATAAATTAAATAAATAAATAAAATAAATTAAATTAATTAATAAATTAAATAATTATTTCAGTTAATTCTTTATTTTACTCTGCCTTCTTACGATTTTATTTATTTGTTATTTTATTGTTTTCTAGTTTTTAAATTTTGTTATTTTACTGTTTGTCTAGACTGAGGATGGCCAGAAGTGGTCGAAAGTCGGCTCTTGTTTTGTAATTAAAACAGTTAGTGTGAAGAGACTTGTTATTAGATTATATATATATATATATATATATATATATATATATATATATATATATATATATATATATATATATATATATATATATATATAATATATATATATATATATATATATATATATATATATATATATATATATATATATATATATATATATATATATATATATATATATATATATATATATATATATATATATATATATATATATATATATATATATATATATATATATATATCACTTCACATTGCAGCAACCTATAATTATGTCTGTTTAAAATAGTTTTGTAAAACCAAAAAATAGAGTTTTGTTTTAAGTTGAAATCGGGTGTGTTTGATTTATTTTAAACACTTTCTAGGCATGGGTAGTGCCTAGAAAGGACTTTTCTCTTTTGATTCGGACACAAAATAACTTGAATTGAAATGTGGAGAGTTATATCAGCTGGCTGCTTACACTTACAGAGGACTTGGGTCTGTCAAGTTGCTGACAATAAGATTGTTAGCAACTTCAACGGAATAATTATAGAGAGTAAAGGTTAAAACTAAATGATATAAGTACCTTGAGGACTGGGGTTGGTTATGAGATGCAGAGGACATATTGGATCTGATACTCCATGACTCTACATTACTGATACTAAGACCTGCAATGCATACAAAATGTTTAGACAATCAAAACTGTTTTATAAAAACGCAGGACATATCTCTACGTACACTCTGTGAGACATAAAGATAAATTACTAGAGGGGGCATACCCTATCTTAAAACATTTAGAAGCATGAAACACTTTTTGGGACTCTGTGTAACCACTAGAGTGAGCCAGCGAGCCATTTGGTGAACACTTTTAGTATGTATAATTACTGTAAAGGTAGGTGTTTGAGTATAGCTAGTGAGAGAGGTGAGGAGTAATAGTCTCGAGTCTCCAGCAACCAATAACCGAGAGGGGCTCGTCTCTGTACAATATTTCATATCATAATAATATCAATATCTCCGTCAATCAAACATCAAATTAGTGTTTTGAAAATACTTAACAACCTACACTTACTTTTTCCAAAATATTTTGATTTTGCTATTATTCATTAATTATGTAGTTTTATAATTGCCGCAAAAAAGTAGATTATTTCGTTTAAAACATTTAAAAAAAGAAATAACACAATTCAAAAGCCTAACCAAGGAGAAAAAATAAATTTGCGTTTAAACTTTCAGATAATAACTGAGAAACTCATGAAAATGAAGACACAACTACGTGAGCGTGACATTTCTTTTACTGAATCAAAGTAAAAAATAAAATATAAAAGTCATCAGACATCAAGTTGTCTCTTCATTCATTGATTCAAAGTAAAATAATAGAGACAGACGATAGAAGTCATTAGAAATCGAACCATAATGTAATATGAAGCAATGTACAATTTAAAATAAAATACAACCATATACAAAGAGAAGAAAACAATTGATTTCAGTTCTACACAATTAAATTACTTTAAATTTATTAACTATATACATAAAGATACAAAAAATACATTAACACGCCAAAATCGGAGAACTAGACAAACACGATGATCAATTGATTAATATCAATATATTAATCAATTAAGATGATAATTAAAAGACAAAGTCGCTTTGCGAGGTAGAATAAGGGAAGAACTGTAAAATGTGAAGGGGCAGAATAGAAAGACCTTGTGGTTGACGAGGTGGGGGGACTGGAATCTTATAACTATATTCCTATCTCTCTGCGAGCTGAAACAACTAATATAATATAAGTGTTAACCAAATGGCTCGCTACAACGTCTAGTTGCGTAACCTCCTCTAAGAGTGGGTTAAGGTTATGAAAAATCAATCGTTGCCTGCTTTAATGCATTGCTTGTGTTTGGAATTTAAATCTTTAACTATAAGTTACAGTAATTTTGTACTGTTTATTTAATTATACTTAAAGTCGCAGGTGTTCACATTACTTTTTTTATGTTTCAAATTTCAACCAATAGGGCCTCTCTAGTGGTAATATATCTGAGCTGTAATATCCAAACTAAGAAATTTGAGGAAAACTAAAGAATTTGATCAAAGCATAGAGAACTATATATTGAGAGGTTCATGCCTCTGATAGTTTTATAAGGCTATTTGCTAAACTCTGATAAGAAACATACTTAGCAAGTAGGCAAGGATCTTGAATAAAGGGAATGACGCATTAAGGAACATTTCTGACCCCATGGAAGTTGTATGAGATAGAGAAATACGAGCAAACTTACCTACCCCTTGGTTATAATGAAAAAAATGCACCAAACGCAGGTTATGTAGCAAGGTTGTCAAGTTTGCTTCTCAACTTTCTTCTGTGCTTCACGTGATTGTTACATTTGTGGTGATTGTTAAGTCATTTGTGCTTATTTAATTTTAAATTTTGGACTATACTTTGCCACTTCAGTGAGTGATAATTTAAGCGTGTTTTAGTTACAACCTTCTCAAGCAAAAAACAATGGGAAACCATTGAGAGGTAAGTTTGCCTCTAAATTTTAAGACCTGTGCTGTTATAAGAATTTTGAGCATGCGCAGTTTGTACCAAGCATGTGCAGTTGGTTTTTGATGTGTGTTTCGTGTAGAATTCTATCTATTTTTTGGTTTTCGAAGGGGTCACTTTTTTGTATGGCAAATCGACTTAGTGCGTCATCCCCTTTAAATAAGATCCTTGCAAGTAGGTAGTATAAACAAGGACATTTATAAACAAACACAAAAAGTCATACCATTGGTACGTTCAGATGGAGAGGGCTTGGGTCTGTGAGACTGAGTATCTAGACTTAACTTCTTTCCTTGATTTGGTTTATCCTACAACAGGTTAACAATTATTTACACACTACATATTTCATCATTATAAGGAAATCAGGTGTGGGGTCCTCACAACTTCAGATTTGCTTAGCTCATCCTCATCACTTTGGATTTGCTTAGCTCATCCTCATCACTTTGGATTTGCTTAGCTCATCCTCATTATTTGGATTTGCTTAGCTCATCCTCACCACTTTGGATTTGCTTAGCTCATCCTCACCCTTTGGATTTGCTTAGGCCACTTTGGATTGCTTAGCTCATCCTCTCATCCTCACCACTTTGGATTTGCTTAGCTCATCCTCACCACTTTTTGGGATTTGCTTAGCTCATCCTCACACTTTGGATTTGCTTAGCTTCATCCTTCTTTGGGATTTGCTTAGCAATCCTCTTGCTCTTGCTTAGCTCATCCTCACCGGATTTGCTTAGCATCACCACTTTGGCCTTAGCTCCTCATCACTTTGGATTTGCTTAGCTCATCCTCACCACTTTGGATTTGCTTAGCTCATCCTCACCACTTGGATTTGCTCTCATCCTCACACTTTGGATTTGCTTAGCTCATCCTCATCACTTTGGATTTGCTTAGCTCATCCTCACCACTTTGGATTTGCTTAGCTCATCCTCATTACTTTGGATTTGCTTAGCTCATCCTCACCACTTTGGATTTGCTTACTGCTCATCATCCTCACCACTTTGGATTTGCTTTGTCATCCTCAAAATATGAAAAACATTGAATTTATATTACAGTATGTAATTTATTAAATTAAACACTGGTTCTGGGATACTGCATTAACATTTAGGATAGTGTTAGAAAACTGATACCTTAGAAATTTGGAGGATACCATTCCTTTAAAAAAAATGGATAAATATTTCCTCCTATGAGATTTGAGGGCTCTAACCCCAAATATAGGAAGCCTCTTTACTCTCAAGGGAGTCCCTGCTTTTTACTCCCCAAAAAACTAGTCAATAAACTATACATTTTAGACCGCCTTGAGATAAATTGTTCAAATTGACTTGATAAAAGACAATATCTTGAATGAAAGACAACAAAAGTCCAGAACAAAGTTGTTTACTTACTCTAGAAGGTTGAAGAGCTTTATTTTGAGTTTGTGGAACATCAAGAAGCTGAGATGAGGCTCCATCTCCGTTTACTCTACAATATGAGATATAACAAGTAAGATATAACAATCTGAGATATAACAAGTCATATGTATCAAGTAAGATATAACAAAGTGAGATATAACAAGTCAAATGTATCAAGTAAGATATAACAATCTGAGATATAACAAGTCATATGTATCAAGTATATAACAACTGAGATATAACAAGTCATATGTATAAGTAAATATAACAATCTGAGATATAACAAGTCAAATGTATCAAGTAAGATATCAACAATCTGAGATATAACAAGTCAATGTATCAAGTAATATAACAAAGTGAGATATAACAGTCAATGTATCAAGTAAGATATAACAATCTGAGATATAACAAAATGTATCAAGTAAGATATAACAATCTGAGATATAACAAGTCAAATGTATCAAGTAAGATAAACAGAGATATAAACAAGTCATATGTATCAAGTAAGTGAGATATAACAAGTCAAATGTATCAAGTAAGATATAACAATCTGAGATATAACAAGCCAAATGTATCAAGTAAGATATAACAATCTGAGATATAACAAGTCATATGTATCAAGTAAGATATAACAAAGTGAGATATAACAAGTCAAATGTATCAAGTAAGATATAACAATCTGAGATATAACAAGGTCAAATGTATCAAGTAAGATATAACAAGAGATATAACAAGTCAAATGTTCAAGTAAGAATAACAATGAGATATAACAAGTCAAATGTATCAAGTAAGTATCAAGATATAACACATATGTATCAATGTGAATATAACAAGTCATATGTATCACAATCTGAGATATAACATCATATGTATCATATATAGTTATAACAAGTAAGTAAGATATAACAAATGAGATAGTCAAATGTACATAACAATCTGAGATATAACAAGTCAAATGTATCAAAAGATATAACAATCTGAGATATAACAAGTCAAATGTATCAAGTAAGATATAACAATCTGAGATAAACAAGTCATATGTATCAACAAAGTGAGATATAACAAGTCAAATGTATCAAGTAAGATATAACAATCTGAGATATAACAAGTCAAATGTATCAAGTAAGATATAACAATCTGAGATAAGATACAAATCTGAGATATAAAAGTCAAATGTATCAAGTAAGATATAACAATCTGAGATAAAACAAGTCAAATGTATCAAGTAAGATATAACAATCTGAGATATAGCAAGTCAAATGTATCAAGTAAGATATAACAAAGTGAGATATAACAAGTCAATGTATCAAGTAAGATATAACAAGTGAGATATAACAAGTCAAATGTATCAAGTAAGATATAACAATCTGTATCAAGTAATATAACAACTGCAAGTCAAATGTATCAAGTAAGATATAACAATCTGAGAGTCAAATTATCAACCAATCTGAGATATAACAAGTCAAATGTATCAAGTAAGATATAACAAGTTCAAGTCAATGTATCAAGTAAGATATAACAAAGTGAGATATAACATCAAATGTATCAAGTAAGATATAACAATCTGAGATATAACAAGTCAAATGTATCAAGTAAGATATAACAATCTGAGATATAGCAAGTCAAATGTATCAAGTAAGATATAACAATCTGAGATATAACAAGTCAAATGTATCAAGTAAGATATAACAATCTGAGATATAACAAGGTATCAAGTAAATATAACAAGTGAGTATACAAGTCAAATGTATCAAGTAAGATATAAATCTGAGATATAACAAGTCAAATGTATCAAGTAAGATATAACAATCTGAGATAAGATGTATCAAGTATATCAAGTAAGTATAACAATATCAAGTAAGAATAAAAAAGTATCAAGTAAGATATAACAATGTAAGCAAGTAAGATATAAGTAATATAACAAGTAAAATACATCAAGTAAGATATAACAATATATGAGATATAACAAGTTAAATATATCAAGTAAGATATAACAAGTAAATTATATAATGTAAGATAAAACAAATAAATTATAAAAAGAAAAATATAAATTAAAAAAAAATATGTATGTGTGTATATGAGTATATATCATGAAAGAATGTATTGCCATATTGGCATGTATATGTATAATTATATATGTATATATCTGTGTATGTATATATGTGTGTGTGAATGTATATGTATGTATATTATATGTATATTTAAGTTTGGTAAAAATGTTCTTATTAGATACTCTTTTCATAACTCAATTTCTATTTTATTGTTTTCTATTTTTACTCTAATTTCTTGTTTTAATTTACCAATTTCTTAATAAAAAATTGTTTGAAGGTACAATTAATTTATTTTTTCTCTTCTTTTGATTAATTTTGTGGATAACTTTACTTTTAATTATTACCTGAAGTCTATTAAAAAATATTTGTTGTAGTTTAAAGATTATGTTTTGTTATTTTAATGATCATAGTATTATATCAAATAAATAAATCTTCTTTTCCAAAAAAAAATCTTTTATCTATATTTTTTTTATTGTTTGTTATACTTAATTTTTTTAAATTGTTTTTTTATATTTAATATTATGAATTTCATTATATTATTTCATATTTTTTTTGTAAAATGGTTGTAATGTATAAATAAATAACAATATATGAGATATAACAAGTAAGATATAATAAGAATAAGAATGCTTTATTTATTTATTTATTTATTTATTGTTTTTTTATAACATACATATAAAATAATTTAAAAAAACCAACTTAACTTAAATAATATTATTTAAAGAGATAAAATTAAGATCATACAAAACAAAAAAAACAAAAGGGGGGTAGTCAAAAGTTTTTTTTTTTTTTTATATTTTTATTTTTTTTTTTTTTAATCACAGGTCCTAAGACTTCGGCAACATATCCTAAGTATAATATATTAACTTAACTCGATTTCGCAGAGAGGAAACCACCAAATTTTACAAGAAGGGAAATCCGACAAAAAATATAATAAATTAACCCAACAGTTTTTAATTTTTTTTTAAATTTTTGCTTCTCTATCTAATAAATGGAGGGAGAAGCATTGCATTAGAGAAAAAATAAACACTCGATATTTCATAAAAATTAGATGTGTCAGCACCAACAGAAAAAAATTGGTGTCTGTGTGTATGGAGGAGTTTACGAATGGGCACATTTCTAGAAAATGTGCCCATTATAATGGGATATTATAATGGATTCTCATTATAATGGATCCCGGATTATAATGGATTATCTCATTATAATGATCCATTATAATGGATTATCCATTATATGGATCCATTATAATGGATCCATTATAATGGATTATCTCATTATAATGGATCCATTATAATGGATTATCTCATTATAATGGATCCATTATAATGGATTATCTCATTATAATGGATCCATTATAATGGATCCATTATAATGGATTATCTCATTATAATGGATCCATTATAATGGATTATCTCATTATAATGGATCCATTATAATGGATCCATTATAATGGATTATCTCATTATAATGGATCCATTATAATGGATTATCTCATTATAATGGATCCATTATAATGGATTATCACATTATAATGAAACTTGGCTCAAAACTCAAGTCTTATGAGGGGGGAAGAACAGATTAGATTTTGGGGTTCTTTCAACACAGTGTTACAGTGTCCTGTATTTGTGAATTTGAATTCGTTAGGTTTGAATTTGTTCGACGTCACTAAACTTGAAGTTTTCTCAGTACTAAGAGGTCTCAACCACATATGTGGCAGACACAATTCTCAAGCCATATAAATGTATGAACACATCTCCAATAACCACTCTTCAACTCAAATGGCTGATCCAACTTTAATGAAACTTGGCGCAAAAATCAACTCCTCTGAAGGGAAGAAATTATTAAATTTTGTATTTATTCACTCCCTATATTGCAATAACATCACTTCAACCATGTCAAAAAACATGTCATAATTATACTTACATATACACCTAGATACATACATATGAAAAACATTCATACATATACATACAAACTCACATACATTAATAAATACATATAGACACATATATACTCACATACTTACAAATATATGCATACATACACACATATACATAAAACACACATAATATATGAGTACATCATAATTAACACTATCTGATGCACTCTACTGATCCAAGTAATGAACCCTTAGAATAATACTATACATAGAAGGAGCACAGGACCGTAAACACAATGTAATTCCACTGATAACACGAAAGCTGTTTGACTGGTGCACCTAAGTAATGCTGCCAACCTGACAACAAAACATTATTTTAAATATGTGTCATAAATATCTATTACTGAAGAAAGATCGTAAAGAACAAATTTAATAACTTAAAACACCAGGTGAGTATTTATTAAAACCGATTTTAAATGGCAAAAAGGTGGCAGAATACAAGAATCTACATTTAGTTGACGAGGACTACTTTTATATATAATTTTAATAAATATGTTAATCTACAATTTAAAATGCTTTAAATATTGTAATGCAACGATATTTATATTAGTATTTTATGAATAATCAATCATTAATTAATAATAGAACATAATAATTCAGCAACCAGAAGTATTGCCAACTTTTTTTTTAGAAAATTGTATATTGTTAGGGTGGCAGCATTGCTTATGTGCATCAGTGAACCGGCTTTCGTGTTATCAGAAGTGCTCCTTCTATATATAGTATTATTCTAACAATGAACGCCACTTCTAATCACTTTTAGATAAATAAATAATTTGTTTAAAACTTAATCACAGACTGGCTGACCTGGGAGAAGACTTGACATTCGGTCCATTGATGTTCTGACTCTCAATCCTTGACATGTAATCCAATAACTGATCTAATTTTGTTCTTAGTCCTTCCAGTCTCCTATAAATTAAGTATAATTTAGTAAAATTAGCAACATTTTTACAATTAAAATTATTTTTAAAAAAATAATTTTAATTAACTTAATTATTTGTTTATCATTTGATGCTACCGAGTTTTGCAAAACATGAATAGTTGACACAATATAATTGTGGGAGAGACATCTAGGAAATGTAACAAGCAAATAATATGTTTTGCTTGCTATGCATGATGTCGGTAAGAGAGCACCGCTCGTCTCTGGCAAATACTTCACATTATCTTCATCAGAAATTTAATTGAAGGTCAGACTGAGTTCAGGCTTCGGCACCCTGATATGTTAGACGTAACGAAACAGAGTGGGACATAACATTTTGTCGAGCCATCAATGATGACAAATGTCAAATGATGTAACAGTTCCCAGATGTAGCATTTCATTTTGCTTGCTACATTTCCTAGGTGTCTCTCGCACAATTATATTGTGTTTGTTAATTGTTATATATAAAAAAGAAAGGACTTCTATCTAGTTAATTTGTTTTTATTTAAAAATAAATTTAAAAAAACAAAAAAAAAACTGAATATGATTCAACTTACGTTTCTCTAGTGGGTGTATAGGATGAAGTGTTTTCTCTATTATCCTGCTTGTTACTGTCTCTCTTTGAAATAATATCTCCTTGGTCTAATAACTACAAAACAAAATATGCAATGATACTAACTTTTACTAAGGATCATTCCATGTCAAAACAACACAAAAAAGTACATTTTTGGACTTGATGCCACCGATTTCAATATAATTCGGCTGACAGGTTGGCACCATAGAAGGAAGGAAATATCCAGATTTTTGACTCATTTTCAGGGTGGTGAACTTTCCAAAAATGTGATTTTTCAACATTTCTTTGACTACAAAAATAGCTCTATCTAAAATTCTGCGTAGGGTATGATTTTTATTTTGGTGGCATTTGAAAGCTTAAACTTGACCCTTTCAAATAGTTGCTGCATATTTTTGGATAATTAGTTTATAATTAGAAAATTAAGTATTAAAAAGTTTCTTTTTGTGGACTTATAAAAAAATATATAAATAAAAACAGGTTAATTACACAAAAGTCCTTTATTGTTTAATATATAATAACTAAGCTTTCGACTAAAAATTAGTCATCATCAGAGTTTAAAAAAAAAATATAAAATAAAAATACAATTTTGCAAACTACTTCATATTGCACCTTGGTATGGTTTATAGCTTACCAAACCATACCAAGGTGCAATATGAAGTAGTTTGTAAAATTGTATTTTTATTTTATATTTTTTTAAACTCTGATGATGACTAATTTTTAGTCGAAAGCTTAGTTATTATACAGGGTGACTTACTCTTAACGGGACAAAATAAAAATCTTGATTCTATGGACCAGGATGAACAAAAAATGTCATGTAAGCATAGGGTCGATTCTCAATAGTTCTCTAGAAAAATCGATATATCGAATTATTCGATACTTTACTATCTAATTCTCTAAAACGATCTACAACTTGAAATAATTTATTTGCATTTAAAATAAAAAATTTTATTAGTATTAAAAATGTAAAAAATTTTAAATGCTAAAATCTTCGATATTTGTTCACTCATAGTTGAAACCTAAAAATCTTAAAAACAGCCTCATTCCATACCCTTTAAAATGATATAACATAATCTATGGCTTGTTTTTAACTTTAACCGAGATATTCTTAAAAAACTTGATGTAAGTCGCTTAGATTCTAAATTATTCACTATGTAAACAAAGACATTTTACATTTAAATTATTTCAATTTGATTTACAAATAAGCTTTATTTTATTAGTTATAACTATATTATTAATTATTCTATGTTTTTTTTTTAATCATAGAAAATAATAAACCCCCTCCCTTCACTCCTATATAGCTTAAAAAACTTAATTTAAGTCTCTTATAATAAAACAAATGCAACAAAAACATTTCTTGAAGAATTTTGTTGAAAGAATACAAAGTAATAGTTATATTTATACATAATTAAATAATAAATAAATAATTAATTTTTTACTGCAAGGGGATTAAAAATCATTCTTCATGTAAATCATAAGAAAGATTCAAATCTTCCTCCTTCAACTCTAATACATAGTCTACATCTCTTAACACTGATTGTGTAGCTTTTCAATTTGTGCTGCAGTTATTGCAGCTCTTGACTCATGCACTTGTAGCATCAGGTCATCTCGATTTTGTGGGTTTGCCTGTGTACTTCATCCTTCATTGCGACTCAGAGAAAAAAAATCTAGAGGTTTAAGATCAGGAGATCTCGGAGGCCAGGCTATTGGTCCCTCTCGTCCAATCCAACGATTGGGATAATTTTCATTTAGCCCCACAAAATCGAGATGACCTGATGCTACAAGTGCATGAGTCAAGAGCTGCAATAACTGCAGCACAAATTGAAAAAGCTACACAATCAGTGTTAAGAAGATGTAGACAATGTATTAGAGTTGAAGGAGGAAGATTTGAATCTTTCTTATGATTTACACGAAGAATGATTTTTAATTCCCCTTGCAGTAAAAAAATTAATTATTTATTTATTTATTTAATTATGTATAAATATAACTATTACTTTGTATTCTTTCAACAAAATTCTTCAAGAAATGTTTTTGTTGCATTTGTTTATTATAAGAGACTTAAATTAAGTTTTAAGCTATATGGGAGTGAAGGGAGGGGATTTATTATTTCTATGATTAAAAAACATAGAATAATTAATAATATAGTTATAACTAATAAAATAAAGTTTATTTGTAAATCAAATTGAAATAATTTAAATGTAAAATGTCTTTGTTTACATAGTGAATAATTTAGAATCTAAGCGACTTACATCAAGTTTTTTAAGAATATCTCGGTTAAAGTTAAAAACAAGCCATAGATTATGTTATATCATTTTAAAGGGTAAGGAATGAGGCTGTTTTTAAGATTTTTAGGTTTCAACTATGAGTGAACAAATATCGAAGATTTTAGCATTTAAAATTTTTTACATTTTAGTACTAATAAAATTTTTTTTTTAAATGCAAATAAATTAAAGTTTAATTGTGATGATTGTGACATAAAGTATACCATTTTAAGGGGAATTTAATGTCCTTGAGAATAGTGAAAACCGCATCTCTTTAGCTTTAGTAGTTTTCAAGTTGTAGATCGTTTTAGAGAATTAGATAGTAAAGTATCGAATAATTCGATATATCGATTTTTCTAGAGAACTATTGAGAATCGAACCTATGCTTACATGACATTTTTTGTTCATCCTGGTCCATAGAATCAAGATTTTTATTTTGTCCCATTAAGAGTAAGTCACCCTGTATATTAAACAATAAAGGACTTTTGTGTAATTAACCTGTTTTTATTTATAAAATTCAGTATATAGATTTTGAGCAAATATAAAATAAAAATGCTAATATCTCAAAAAGCCAATTTTTAAAAATTCCTAAAAAGAGCTTAAACTGTTTATAAAATGTTCACTAAGTGTCATTTGGGACCACCATGGAATTGGACACAGTAGTGTATAAGTAAAACACATTAGTGTATGTCAAACTGTAAAAAACTCACTTTTTGCAATATCTATCAATTTTTTTTAATATAAATTCCTTTATGAGAAAATAAATAACAAATTAATTATAATACATAACATTAAAGGATCTAATGCCACACTAAAGAGTTAAAAAACCCTGCGCTGGGTGGCATTATAATGCGATAAATCTTAACTTTTTTACAGTTTGACATACCTTGACACACGTTATACACTGCTGTGTCCAATCCCATGGCGGTCCCAAAATAAAACTTTGTGGACATTTTACTAACAGTTTAAGCTCTTTTTAGGAATTTTTTAAAAATTTTTAAAAAATTCCAAAAATATGCAGAAACTATTAGAAAGGGCCAAGCTTAAACTATCAAACGCACCAAAATAAAAATTAAACCCTAGGCAGAATTTTAGATACAGCCATTCTTGTAGTCAAATAAATTATGAAAAATCGCATTCTTTGGAAAATTCGCCCACCCCAAAAATCTGGATTTTTTTCTTCCTTCTATGGTACCAACCTGTCAGCCAAATTATATTAAAATTGGAGATATCACGTGTTTTTATCTGTGTTGATTTGATATTAATAGAGCAGCAAACAAAATTGAGAATAGAACAAGGTTTATAAAAAGAAGACAGCATTCCTTTCATTGTTCTTTTTCGGTTGTTTATTAATTTTATTAGTATATTTCTGTTAATTTTGTTCTATATTTTGATGTAAATCTCATCTTGTTGCGGTTATTATATTTAGCTACTCTAATTACTACTGTAATTTCTGTAATGTTTTATCACCTTCATTTTTGACAACTCTTATCATTTTTTGTCATAGAGATATATACTAGAGGGGGCATAGCCAATATCAATACATTAAGAGGCCTGAAACATCTTTTTGGGGCTCTGTGTAACCTCATTGAAACCTCCTCCAAGAGTGAGTCAAGGTTATAATAAATAACCTAGTGCTCATTCAAAATCATATAATAAATAAATTGTTTTCGCCTTCCCGCACTTTGATTGTGTTTTGATTAGTATTTTAAACGTTCTACTTCATAAGTTATTGTGATTTTGTACTGATTATTTCATTTTATTTCTTAGCGAGGCGGTCAGGTTACTTTTCCTATAGGGCCTCTCTAGTAATAAATCTCTATACTTTTTTTGTTGTTTCTCTTACATTTATTGATGATGTGAACTTTTATATATGTCGGGTTTTCTTTAGTTTTAGTTTTGTAGTTTATATTTTAATAAATATATTTACCCTGATGATGACCAGGACCCCTGGTTGAAAGCTTCGTAGTAATTTTTCAACTATTTTTGGACTCCTGTCTTCTTTTTATAAACCTTTTTCTCGATTAAATAATAACGCACTACAATACTAAAACCTTATTGGTGCATCAAGTAAGATATGAACAATCACAATAATATAACCAACTAAAATATTTGTTTCTTATTGAAATCCTTATAGAAAACATTCTTGTAAAATAATAGTTATAACCATAGAGATATATTACTAGAGGAGTCCTATTGGTTGAATTTTGAAACATCAAAAAAATAACCTGACTACCTTCAATTAATAATATAATCAAGTGAAAACAGAACAAAATTACAGTAACTCATATAGTAGAACGCTTAAAACACAAATCAAAGCACAAACAATGAGCCGGAAGACGAAAAAAATTGATTTGTTATAACCTTAATTCACTCTTAGAGGAGGTTTCAATGAGGTTACACAGAGCCCCTGAGAGCCCCAAAATGATGTTCCAGGTCTCGCAATGTATTGAGATAGGCTATGCCCCCTCTAGTATAAAACTCTATGGTTACAACAGTAAAGACAAGAGATATAAAGGACCAACAACGCATTCAAAGTAGACTAATCTTTTTAGAAGACAGCCTGTTGACTATACCCACCATGAAACAACATGAATTAGTGTTAAAATGACAAATCAAACAAATAAGTTCAATTTTAGTTATAAGGTATATTTTTACAGGAAACACTTCGGATCAATAAATTTTAAAGGGACAAGTTAAAAACAGGAAGTTTAATTTGTTTTTTTTTTAATTTACATTTGTAAATTAAAAAATGTTTTAATAAATACACCAATTTATTAAATTGTTTCCTTAATATAGTATTATTTATATTAAAGTGTAAACATAAACAAATGAATAATGATTGAATTATTTAAATATTATATATTATATTTATTTATATATTATAGTATATTAGTATATTTATTTCATAACAAACTGGTCACTTAATATTTCTTTCTTTACCTAATTTTTGTATTCTTTTCTTTTTTTTTAATATAAATTGTTATTTTTTAAAAAATCTTTTTTGTTATAATCCTAAAGGATTGTTTGTATGATTTAAATAAATAAAATTTCAGTTATAAGATATAACTCAACAACACTTAGGATCAATAAATTGTAGCCTAGTAAATGCTACATCTGATTAGCGCTCAAGGTAAAATAACACCCCAGAGCTCATGGACTACTAACAAATTTACAAAAGAACTTACATATTGTCTCAGGTAGGAAGTACCTGAACTTTCCCCCTCCTCACTGCTAACACTCCTAGCTCCATCTGCACATCGACAAGTAACAATTTAAATAAATCATCAATATACAACAGAGTGCAATATGTTAACAAATCCAATAATTTAAGAATAAGACGTCTTCCGATTGCGTACAATTTGTAAAAACTATAAAATCTCTTCCCTACATTTTTTTTAAATATTCAGTCCACCTATAAACCCAAATTATTTCAATGACTCGTCACATCCTGTGGCAAATCATCAATAAAAAAATACGTTATTGTAACTTCAGTGAGCACCGTGGAAAGATCTACAATATTAACAACACCAACTTCGTCTTTCCACCAATAAGCTTTAATTTAACTCAGAGCAGAGCCGGCTTTCGACTATAATGCCATCTACAATGCTGGTGAGATGTTGAGTCTTTCAATTCTTATCGTCTGACAGCAAGAAATGAAAGACTCCAAGAAAGTCAGACTCCAAGAATTGAAAGACTCAACATCTCACCAGCACTGTAGATGGCATTATAGTCAAAAGCCGGCTCTGCTCAGAGTTAAATTAAAGCTTATTGGTGGAAAGACGAAGTTGGTGTTGTTAATATACTTTATTGATTTAACATCTTAAACATTGATTCATTTAAATTATTTATTATTTTTAGTAGTGTACCTCTGTATTATTATGAATTATATATATATATATATATATATATATATAATATATATATATATATATATATATATATGTGTGTGTGTGTGTGTGTGGTGTGTGTGTGTGTGCGTGTGTGTGTATATGTAAATTGTATACCTCCTCCCCCACCACACATTTGAAATTCACTAAAAATATAACAGAACTCACCAGCAACTTTATTTGTTTCGAAATAAGCTAGAAGATTGTCCATCCTAGCTTTCTTATCAATAAGTTCTTGTAGTTTTGACCTGAGTTGCTGTTCCATAGGACAATCACTTGCTCCTTCAAAATTAGCTAACATTGAATCGTCATGCTCTATAGCTTGAATTAACTAAAAACAACAACACAATTTAATCTTTAATTTAGTTAGTATAATAAATAAATAAATAACCATTTATTGCATAACATAATTACATACTTTTTAAAATTAATACTGACTAATACTCATTCAATTTCATGCAATCGGCCTGAGCCGTGGTACCTTAGAGGCTTGTCCTATCTTGGACTTAATAAAATTAAAACTAAAGTTTAAATTTGAGTTTATACATAATAATAAAGCTATTATCCAGACATGCAAAATTTTTCTTCTTAATATTAACACATAAATAAAATAAGTATAACATATTTCTGACATAGGATTAAAAGTAGAACATTTAATATTTAAGATGGCTGCACCCATAGGAGAATTTGAGGCAACTCCCTGGTGGACAAAATGTGAACTACATGCCAGGTCTGACAGAAATCGCATTTGTTTGCCTACTTGGTTTATATATTACTTCAGGGTAGGCACACACACACACATATATTTATAAAATTGGACAATTTATTTTTCAGCTTTAGTTTTCATAACCCTTGATTCTTTTGTTTAATAAGAGTAAAGCTGCAAACAATGATGAATGCTCTGCTCTGATCCACAGACTTGTGACCAGCCAAGAGGGTTAAAGGATCCTAAATGCAAGATTGGAACAGACCCTTACTGTCGAGTAGCGTCTATCACTCTCCTTTCCAGAGACTTACAGCTTCAAGTATTGAAAGTCTGTAATGATTTGAAGATCCTGTAACTGTAAACTTTTGAAGATCCCAGAAGAAAAGATCGAATTGAAACATTTTATTTAAGTGAAGCTAATTGCATGCAGTCATAGAAGAGACGTACCAAACACAAAAAAAAATAATAAAGATAAAATAAATAATATATATATATATATATATATATATATATATATATATATAAATATATATATATATATATATATATATATATATATATATATATATATATATATATATATATATATATATATATATTAAACACATAGTCTTCAAAAGAATTTCTAAGAAACGTTAAAACATACATTGGTATATTCCTGTATACTGTGAAGTCTTCTCTCTAGGCTGGACATCTGGTCCATTTCAGCTTGCTGAACAGGTTTCACTTGCTGAATAGCTTTGTTTCTCAGGGGACCAATGCCTTGATTCTGATGCATCTCCTCGACCTACACAAAACCAAAATGTTAATAACTAGTGAAACAATAGACTTCCTTTTCACCTCTTCTAACCATCCACTTCTGTAAAGCATATAATAATTTTCAAAATAATTAAAGTAAGGAAGTGTTCTCAGTAAAAAAATGTTGAAATGATTTTCAAAAACAGAAAAACTACCCCCCCCCCCTGTAGGACCATTAATAAAAGAAAAGATTAAACAGAAATTATTAATTTTAATTTAAATACTTAATTAATACCGGACACATTTTCACGGAACACATGCTATAAATTTTTTTTATATTCCTTTTATTTTTCAAGATGTAACAGTTTTACCAACATGATATTTTTCAAAGTTAGATATCTAATATTAGATTTAGAAAATTATGTCCAACACCCTCCCCCCTCACATAACCCTAACTCTATAAGCTCATTTTTCTTTTAGAAATAGAGCAAACACTGGTAAGTTAAGCCAAGCCTATTTATTTGAAAGATAGGTCCGCCTCCAAGCTAGTATTGACCAGAATCCAAATTTTCTTACCATTGAGTCAACAGTCTTACCAGGTCTTACTGTTTTAGTATCTATAGACTCATAGTCTATAGATATAAACCAAATATTTCTGAAAATATTCCTTTAATTACGAAGGAAAAGCATAGTCTGCCTATCCAGAGTGGAGCCCTTTATATGAATGCGTATGCTAAAAGTTTTAGAAAATCGCAAAAATTTCAGTTTTCTAGAAATAAGTGGTCCCCTGTGGGTCGACCAACAAAACATAAAGAGTACATTTTTTAAAGGTGATAAAATGTTGTATAAAACCTGATGACTACACCTAAAGTTATGGTTCTTTCAAAATCACCAAAAAAAATGGTTAATTTATGCAACGTCAGCGAATTTCTTTGGAAAAAAATATTGGCTTTTTGTGCATTTTATTGGTCATTTAACAAATCTCATAACTTTAGTTGTATTTATCCAATTTTGACAAAAAAACACTCGTTTTATAGGAAATTTTTTCAGCTTTAAAAATGTTTTGTTCATGTTTTCCACTGGACCTACAGGGAACCACTTATTACAACATAACTGGAATAATACTTTGTAATATTCCAATACTTTGTAGTATTACTAATACTTTGAGTGAGTCTAGTCATGTGAAGGTCTCCAGTCTATATAGGCAGACTATGCTTTTATCGACCACAGAAATTCGCTGACATTGCATAAATTAACCATTTTTTTGGTGTTTTTAAAAGAACCATAACTTTAGGTGTAGTCATCCGATTTTAATGATTAAACATTTGTTTTATAAAACATTTTATCACCTTTAAAAAATGTACTATTCATGTTTTGTTAGTCGACCCACAGGGGACCACTTATTTCAAGAAAACTGAAATTTGTGCGATTTTCTAAAACTTTTAGCATACGCATTCATATGAAGGTCTCCACTCTGTATAGGCAGACTATACTTTTACTTCATAATTTAAGATACATTTTCATAGATATTTGGTTTGAAGTAGTACAAAATGAGTCACATTTTTTAGGCCTGGCTCTTGGATTATCTATCTTTGACTAAGAATTCAAGGCATATTTAAAAGAGTATTAAATTTATTAATGACATTGTAACGTTATATTTTGTATTAATGTTGGAAATTCCAAAGGGCTTTGTTCCAAAATTTTAAAAATATTAAAGTACTTAATTATATGTTCACTTTGCTGAATTCATCTTTTGGAGGTTACCCTTATATTTAGGGCAGTCAAACTTCTGTTATTAATTTTATTTTAAGGCGTAACCATAGTGGCGCCTCCAAAGTGGAGACGTATTCAGTAAAAAGGACTTTCTTTTTGGTTAGGCCCTGGTTGACTTCAGCCCCCAGGCCAATGTGTTAATTTTATTTTATAATTTTCTTTTATTCAGAGAAAATTTAGTTTTCATTTCTTGTAATTCTGTGAGGACGATGTTTTTTTTACCAGATTTATTGATTAGTTTGCTGTCTTTGAAACCCTTCTCTGAAGATAAGGTCGTTTCTATTTTGATTAATGATTCATTTCCAAGTTCTAATCCTTGTTGCTCTTGGTTTTAGGATTTTTTGTACTGGATGATTTGATGTGGCATTTTATTGAGGGATTTGCTAGCTCGTTGGATATGAGAAATAATCATAAAGCTTAAGGAGAGTCAAGCTCAGCATAAATATTTTTATCTAATAGGTTACACTTTAAGTATTTATTCTTAAATGATTAAGAAAGGCCTTATACGAGGTAAGAACCCCGCTTGAACTTGGTATTTTTTTATCATTTATTTATTTATATTTTAACAGAATTCCCCATTTTATACAAAAACAATTATAATAATAAACACAAAATGTATAAAATAAATTTGTAAAAAAAAAGAATTAAAATAAACTCTTACTCTCTTTATCTTATAGATAACTCTAATTATTTTTGAAATATAGTTTATTTTATTTCTATTGGTTTCAAATTTTGAAACTGATGTTTAAAATAGTGTGTTTTGTTGTTTCATGTAAGTTTCAACCTATATCAAAATTTTGACTGGAGCCTAGGGTTGGTTCTTCTCCCCACACCTACAAAGTAGACAAAAGAACATGGCCCCTTCTTTTTATTTAAAACGAAGCCTATACTTGACTTTACTGTGATTATAGATAAAATAAAAGAATTTAATAAATTAGATAAAACAATAAAAGACGTCAAAGTAATAAAGCAATTTAAAAACTTATTATTTGATCACCTCTATTTAGAAATATTTAAAGCTTATTAGAGTTAAAATAAAGTTTTTTATAAATGTAAAAATTGAATTTTTGTATTTTTTTATGCACGTCATTTTGTAAGTAGCTCTGCTAAATAAATATTAATTTCATTTAAAGAAGGTTTAGGTCTTTGGTAAGTTTAGAAAAGTCTTGTTGAGACTTGGTAGTTTACCCATATTACTATCTATTGAGTTGGGCTTGATAATAATCAAGAAAGCTTATAAGAAATTTTATAACCTTTCCAATGGTACTAAATTTATGGCTCTAAAAATAAAATTTCTAGTTGATCCAAGCGATTTGTTAAAGTAAGTTAGCAACACCAGAAAAATTAACAAAATGCCTAATAGCAGCGAGATGGTTAGGGATTGGAATAACAAAGGGGAACTAAAATTTGTTGCAATATAAACAAATATACATTGAGACATAGAAAGTGAAGAATTGGACAATATACAATGATCAGCTACCAATAAGCACTTGAAAACAGAGAAGTTAATAAAAAAATTATCAACTCTGTCTTTTCCACAAATTTTACTTTATTAGGACTAAACCGGCTTTCAGCTTACGCCATCATCAGTGCCTGAGAGATGTCGAGACGTCAGCTGTCTGCTCTGAGACGAGTTTTAGTCAGAGAGAACTTTAGTTGGTATTAGCCAGACCCTGAGCTTAACATTGGAAACAGACAGCTGTCTACTCTGAGACGAGTTAATCATCAGAGAGAACTTTAGTTGTATTAGCCAGACCCTGAGCTTAACATTGGAAACAGACAGCTGTCTACTCTGAGACGAGTTAATCATCAGAGAGAATTTTAGTTGGTATTAGCCAGACCCTGAGCTTAAATTGGAAACAGACAGCTGTCTACTCTGAGACGAGTTAATCATCAGAGAGAACTTTAGTTGGTATTAGCCAGACCCTGAGCTTAACATTGGAACAGACAGCTGTCTACTCTGAGACGAGTTAATCATCAGAGAGAACTTTAGTTGGTATTAGCCAGACCCTGAGCTTAACATTGGAAACAGACAGCTGTCTACTCTGAGACGAGTTTTAGTCAGAGAGAACTTTAGTTGGTATTAGCCAGACCTGAGCTTAACATTGGAAACAGACAGCTGTCTACTCTGAGACGAGTTAATCATCAGAGAGAATTTTAGTTGGTATTAGCCAGACCCTGAGCTTAACATTGGAAACAGACAGCTGTCTACTCTGAGACGAGTTAATCATCAGAGAGAATTTAGTTGGTATTAGCCAGACCCTGAGCTTAACATTGGAAACAGACAGCTGTCTACTCTGAGACGAGTTAATCATCAGAGAGGAATTTAGTTGTATTAGCCAGACCTGAGCTTAACATTGGAAACAGACAGCTGTCTACTCTGAGACGAGTTAATCATCAGAGAGAACTTTAGTTGGTATTAGCCAGACCCTGAGCTTAACATTGGAAACAGACAGCTGTCTACTCTGAGACGAGTTAATCATCAGAGAGAATTTAGTTGGTATTAGCCAGACCCTGAGCTTAACATTGGAACAGACAGCTGTCTACTCTGAGACGAGTTAATCATCAGAGAGAATTTAGTTGGTATTAGCCAGACCCTGAGCTTAACATTGGAAACAGACAGCTGTCTACTCTGAGACGAGTTAATCATCAGAGAGAACTTTAGTTGGTATTAGCCAGACCCTGAGCTTAACATTGGAAACAGACAGCTGTCTACTCTGAGACGAGTTAATCATCAGAGAGAATTTTAGTTGGTATTAGCCAGACCCTGAGCTTAACATTGGAAACAGACAGCTGTCTACTCTGAGACGAGTTAATCATCAGAGAGAACTTTAGTTGGTATTAGCCAGACCCTGAGCTTAACATTGGAAACAGACAGCTGTCTACTCTGAGACGAGTTAATCATCAGAGAGAACTTTAGTTGGTATTAGCCAGACCCTGAGCTTAACATTGGAAACAGACAGCTGTCTACTCTGAGACGAGTTAATCATCAGAGAGAATTTTAGTTGGTATTAGCCAGACCCTGAGCTTAACATTGGAAACAGACAGCTGTCTACTCTGAGACGAGTTAATCATCAGAGAGAACTTTAGTTGGTATTAGCCAGACCCTGAGCTTAACATTGGAAACAGACAGCTGTCTACTCTGAGACGAGTTATCAGAGAGAATTTAGTTGGTATTAGCCAGACCCTGAGCTTAACATTGGAAACAGACAGCTGTCTACTCTGAGACGAGTTAATCATCAGAGAGAACTTTAGTTGGTATTAGCCAGACCCTGAGCTTAACATTGGAAACAGACAGCTGTCTACTCTGAGACGAGTTAATCATCAGAGAGAACTTTAGTTGGTATTAGCCAGACCCTGAGCTTAACATTGGTAACAGACAGCTGTCTACTCTGAGACGAGTTAATCATCAGAGAGAACTTTAGTTGGTATTAGCCAGACCCTGAGCTTAACATTGGTAACAGACAGCCTGTCTACTCTGAGACGAGTTAATCATCAGAGAGAACTTTAGTTGGTATTAGCCAGACCCTGAGCTTAACATTGGAAACAGACAGCTGTCTACTCTGAGACGAGTTAATCATCAGAGAGAATTTTAGTTGGTATTAGCCAGACCCTGAGCTTAACATTGGAAACAGACAGCTGTCTACTCTGAGACGAGTTAATCATCAGAGAGAACTTTAGTTGGTATTAGCCAGACCCTGAGCTTAACATTGGAAACAGACAGCTGTCTACTCTGAGACGAGTTTTATCAGAGAGAACTTTAGTTGGTATTAGCCAGACCCTGAGCTTAACATTGGAAACAGACAGCTGTCTACTCTGAGACGAGTTAATCATCAGAGAGAACTTAGTTGGTATTAGCCAGACCCTGAGCTTAACATTGGAAACAGACAGCTGTCTACTCTGAGACGAGTTAATCATCAGAGAGAATTTAGTTGGTATTAGCCAGACCCTGAGCTTAACATTGGAAACAGACAGCTGTCTACTCTGAGACGAGTTTTAGTCAGAGAGAATTTTAGTTGGTATTAGCCAGACCCTGAGCTTAACATGGAAACAGACAGCTGTCTACTCTGAGACGAGTTAATCATCAGAGAGAACTTTAGTTGGTATTAGCCAGACCTGAGCTTAACATTGGAAACAGACAGCTGTCTACTCTGAGACGAGTTAATCATCAGAGAGAATTTAGTTGGTATTAGCCAGACCCTGAGCTTAACATTGGAAACAGACAGCTGTCTACTCTGAGACGAGTTAATCATCAGAGAGAACTTTAGTTGGTATTAGCCAGACCTGAGCTTAACATTGGAAACAGACAGCTGTCTACTCTGAGACGAGTTAATCATCAGAGAGACTTAGTTGGTATTAGCCAGACCCTGAGCTTAACATTGGAAACAGACAGCTGTCTACTCTGAGACGAGTTAATCATCAGAGAGAATTTAGTTGGTATTAGCCAGACCCTGAGCTTAACATTGGAACAGACAGCTGTCTACTCTGAGACGAGTTAATCATCAGAGAGAATTTAGTTGGTATTAGCCAGACCCTGAGCTTAACATTGGAAACAGACAGCTGTCTACTCTGAGACGAGTTAATCATCAGAGAGAACTTTTTGGTATTAGCCAGACCTGACTTAACATTGGAAACAGACAGCTGTCTACTCTGAGACGAGTTAATCATAGAGAGAATTTAGTTGGTATTAGCCAGACCCTGAGCTTAACATTGGAACAAGACAGCTGTCTACTCTGAGACGAGTTAATCATCAGAGAGAATTTAGTTGGTATTAGCCAGACCCTGAGCTTAACATTGGTAACAGACAGCTGTCTACTCTGAGACGAGTTATCATCAGAGAGAACTTTATTGGTATTAGCCAGACCCTGAGCTTAACATTGGAAACACAGCTGTCTACTCTGAGACGAGTTAATCAGAGAGATTTTAGTTGGTATTAGCAGACCTGAGCTTAACATTGGTAACTGTCTACTTGAGTAAATGCTTTTCTCTCTAGTTTAAGGTAATATTCTGTTCATGTGACAAATTCACTAAAGAAAAAACTATTAAAAACAAACAAAAAAACCATAGAGTAATATAGAAAACCAATCAGTGAAATAAACAAATAAATACCTGTACAGGTTTCACCTGTTGAATAGCTTTATTTCTTAAACTAAGATATGCAGCTTGCTGTTGTTGCAATTCATCGATCTAAAAAGAAATAATAGCACAAATAAAGCTAAATATAAACAAATTATATGACAAACGGTTAAAATCAGTTGACAGCAAGGGAAAATAGCGTTAAGGAACCAATAAGGTTGGCCTGATTTGAAATCGAAATGGCGTGGTTTAATACCCAGGACTAACATTGGCTCCCACGCATTATTTTCCCACGTTGTCATTACTATGATTAACACCCCAAAAATAAAAGGAAAACACAGGGCACTTCAGCCTAAAAAATAAATGTTAATACTCTTGAAACTATGGTAGCCACAGATGTGGTTGAGATCCTATTGGACTTCTAAAATTCTGTTAAACTTTAAAGTAGTTTTTTTAAATAAAAGCACATTAGTAGACAATGATCAGCTACCAACAAACACTTGAAAACAAAGAAGTTAAAAAAAAACTATCAACTCTGTCTTTTCCACAAATTTCACTTTATTAGGACAGAACCGGTTTTCAGCTCATTATCAGTGCCAGAGAGATGTCGAGACATCAGCGTCTACTCTGAGAGTTAGTCGTCAGAGAGAACTTTAGTTGGTATTAGCCAGACCCTGGGATAAAATAAAATCTAAAATGGTAAATATTTACTAACATTGGTTTGTCATTAATATCAGATTTTTTTTTTAGTTCTGCATTATTAACTGGTGCACTTATTACTTTTATAAAAACAAAGAAGGTACGGTACTTAAGTACAACAAGTTTAGGTGTAGAGGATAAGTATTGTGCACTAATAATACAAAACAGAGGTTTTACCTGAATTATACAAATGAATGTACTTTGTATTTTGTAAAGGTTTCGATAAAACTATAATTCCTTAGAGGAAGCAATTGATTTGGTTTGTGTCAGGAATAATTTAAGCTCCTTTTTTAAACACTAGCCTGAACAATAAATTTGTTACAGTCCAGTCCCCCCTCCTCCAGCCAACAGTTTTTACAACCATGTATACCCTCAGAATTATTAGATACACCCCCCTTCCCCGTCTAAATTCCATTTAGTAATTAAAAATGGTGTAAACCATTTAGTGTACTCACCATTTAGTAATTAAATGTAATGGTGTGGACACATTTACCACTCACCATTTAGTAATTAAAATGGTGGCACTCACCATTTAGTAATTAAAATGGTGCCACTCACCATTTAGTAATTAAAATGGTGCCACTCACCATTTAGTAATTAAAATGTGCCACTCACCATGCCACTACCATTTAGTCATTAAAATGGTGGCACCACCATTTAGTAATTAAAATGTGCCACTCACCATTAAGGTCATTAAAATGGTTCCACTCCCCATTTAGTCATTAGCAATTCTTTTCCAAAGGAAATTCGGTAAAAACAATAGAATATAAATGTCAAAATACAATAGAAGAACTGACCTTTCTCTGAGACATTTCTATCTTCTGCTTGAGCCTCATCTTCTCAGCTTCTTTAGAGGTGCTTGGCTCTTCTATAGACTGGAATAAAGGCAATACAAATAATGCATTAAAATTACAATATGCAAATAGATCTTTTAGATAACCTTACAAACTCTGTACAGGTATTTCCTTGCTATAATCTATCAAGCTATTATTTAAATACACATTTTAACTTTAATCTAGTTTAAAAAGACAATTCGTTGATTTAATCAAGTGAGCCTGTTTTGGCTCGGACAAAAGAGGCCGTGTCCTGTTTTTTGGTTCAGGCCATTGCCTGTTTTGGTTCAGACTGTGGTCAATTTTGGTTCAAGCCATGGCCCATTCTGCAAGGTTGACTGTGGCCTGTGCTTTTGCTCAGACAATTACTTGTTATGGCCCAAGCTATAGCCTCTTTTCGTTTGACTGTATTGAAATATTTTTTCTTATATCTAATTGAAAATTTCAGATTGATTCTATCCCAAGGAAACCTATTTTGACAATCCTATGAACATCCCTGCAATCCAAAAACAATAGATTATTGTTAGATTACTGCAACAATAGATTGCCCCGCAAATTTAACAAGCAAGTTATTGGACAAAAGCAAATTATTAAACAATTCTAAAGTAGACACAATATAATTGTGCGAGAGACACCTAGGAAATGTAACAAGCAAAAAGCAATGCTACACCTGGGAAATGTTCCATCATTCGACATTCATCACATAATGTCATGTCCTACTCTGTTTCGTTACGTCTAACTCATCAGCGAGCCGACAGAGCCTGAACTCACTCTGACATTAATTCCGAAGAATATAATGTGAAGAATTTACCAGAGACGAGCGGTGCTCTCTTACCGCCATCATGCATGGCAAGCAAAACATATATCATTTGATACTACTAAGTTTTGCAAAACATGAATAGTTGACACAATATAATTGTGCGAGAGACACCTAGGAAATGTAACAAGCAAAATGCAATGCTACATCTAAAAATTACATTCTAATAATCAAAAACACCTGAATTAAAATGTTACAATTAAAAATTATGCAAAGCCCTCAGTCCCTGTCCCAGTAGGGTAACTAATTGTATTAAACTTACAACAGAGTTGTCCTGTCTTCTAGATGTAGAGCAGGAAGGTAGTGATAAAGAGTCTACATTAGTCAGAGAACTGCTTCTCTCTGGCGTTAAATTACTGCTTTTCACATTGGGCCACCTAACCTGTAATTCAATGCATTTGACGATAAATAGCCCAGAGTCAACAGACTTGTTCAGGGGGTAAAACCATCTACAGTCTATCGACTACTTTAAAAATCTTGACAGGTCAGTGTAGGCACTGCTGATTTTTAAAAAAAATCCCTACAAGAAGGGAGCGGAATTTTTTTTTGTAAACAAATGAGGTTATTTTACCCGTGTTTTCTTGGGGACGTTTTTTACATTTATTTTATGCAATTTTATTTTAAAACAATGTGATCCACAAACGAAGAGAACGATTGCCAGGATGGAGGTAATTTCCCTACAGCGGTTATGGTGGTAGGGATTTTTGTCTCTTTCAAATGAGGGGTTGGCAGCGGCTTTTCCGATTGGTCAATCCCCAAAATGCTGTAAAGGGCAACGATTTAATATTTTGGGTTTGGACTTGAGATCCACTATAGTATTAAACACAATTCCCCCCCCCTTAAGTTCCTTTAAACACAAACATAATAGACCTAGAGCCCAGGGGTGTTTTGTTAATAAAAAGTGTAATGGCTGGAACCGGTCTCAATTTTTCGTAAATACCTTCTTGAACAAGGATCTGCAATTCTGCCGACTCTTATCGGATGGGTGTCCCAGGCAGAATGCACTTCAGGGGTCAAAGGTTCTGCCTGGGACACCCATCCGAAACGAGTCGGCAGAATTGCAGATCTTGTTCAGGAAGGTATTTACAAAAAATTGAGACCGGTTCCAGCCATTACACTGTTTGTTAACTTGGGTGGTAAATTTGACCTGTAAAGTGCGTTCTGCCTGGGACACCCATCCGATACGAGTTGGCAGAATTGCAGATCTTGTTCAGGAAGGTATTTACGAAAAATTGAGACCGGTTCCAGCCATTACACTTTTTATTAACAAAACACCCCTGGGCTCTTGGTCTATAAAGGAATCTTTTTCATTTTAAAAAATCTAAAAGGTCTCCCAAAGCTATTTTAACATTTATAATGGAGACAAATACTTACTATGTTAATAGACACACACTATTCGTAGAATTAACAGTTAGATTTTCAAGTTGTATCACAAGAAATACAAACTAAACCTGACACAGATTGAAAATATCTCTATCAGAATGAAAATTGGTTCCTGAAACCTCTTGGGAACAACAAACAGAAGTCCACAACACAAGTAATTTTCCTCGTTTATAAAGTAGGTATATAGGAAAATAATTGAGTCTGCACCATAAAACATCATAAAACTCCCATAATCATCATTATACTACAATAGTATAACACACAGCTAAAGTCAGTTGACAGCCCACCAAAATCTCAACCCTTTTAACACTCTTTTTTTTTCACAAAAATATCCTTTTTTTAAGTAACAAAAAAATTCCCTACTCTGGCAACACTGTGTCAGGTTATGTTTTAATTTTGATTATTTGTTTTTAACTGATATCATATTTTTTATTTTTAAGAATTGTTTATTTACTTTTTAAGTAGGAATATTGTTGTATTTTTTAAATTTACCAACTAAGTGTTGCTTTAATGTTGGGAAGTATGAATTAAGAGGAGTTAAAGTTGTTAAATTACGTAATGCAATGGATCAAAATAGTTCTATGATAAAAGTTTATTTAAATCGTCAACTATAATTACTTTTTTCCAAAACTAACTGCTTTTTTTAGTCAAGTTTGAATAATTGAATGCGTATTTTTTCATATCATAGAAATAATATGACACAATACGCATTCATGTCTTTAAAAAAGTCAAGACAGTCATCTATTGACAGACATGGCATTTTGCAACAAAAAAATTCTGTCTCGACAGACCCTGTGCTATACTCAAAGAGAAAGAAATGCTCGAAGAATACGTCAATGTCTATGTTTCAAATATAGGCACTCATATCATATTAAAACTCTTCAATAATTGGATGAATTGAACAGATTGAATGAAATGACACAAAAAGAACTTTAACAGATCAAAATGCACAATGCTAAAATAAAATCAATAAATATATATATATATATATATATATATATATATAATATATATATATATATATATATATATATATAACATAATATTAATCAATCAAAAGATACTTACTTCTTCTGTTTCATTTCTCGGCTGAGCTAAACCGATCCATGGATTCTCTTCATAGTCATCACCTAAATAGATACAATAAAACAAGTTGCAATCAAATTCAAAAATAATTCTCAAACTATAAGTTACTAAAAAATTGATGAGTCAGCTACAATATATTCCAAATTTAATAGAATACAATACAAAACTTCCTCTCGCCTCTCGCTTATCTCTGCTCTTTGTATCGCTTATCTCTGCTCTTTGTATCATGCTTTAATTTTTAATTTTACTTATTTATAACGAAGATAAAGAGGAAAAGGATTGAGTTCACACTAAAATACAGAAACTAAGATTAACCCTAAATAATCCGTAGTTTTTAAGACCTCCTGAGTGGTTTTTTAAAATGTTGCTGCCCATCAACTTTATTTGTTGATCCAATGAGCTTCAAAAGTTTGATCTGTTCATCTTACAGGTAATTTGTGCACTTCGATAATAAAAATAAAAAATTACCTTGGTCAGAGAGGCGTGAAGCAGTATTGCTTTCTTTTCTGGTTCTTTGACAATTGAACGTCTCATGCCAATCCTGAAATAATACAAATCATTTTTAAGTTTGTTTAAAATTAGTTTGCTTCTATGACAGCTTGTTTTTATATTCAACTCCAGTTGTTTTGGCAAATTTTCTTTGAAAAAACTCTAATGAGAGGTCCGGTGTGGTGAGGAGGGACACAAGAGTGTGTCCCAAGTCCGTTTCAGTCGTCCCTGATCACAAAAAATGGGGTTTGCAAACATTTGGGCATAATATATATATATATAATAATATATATATATATATATATATATATATATATATATATATATATAATATATATATTATATATATATATATATATATATACATATACATACATATGTGTGTGTGTGTATTTTTAGAGGGTTTTTGTAAGCATGCTCTGTCGAAATTGAGTACTTAAGATCACGGCCATCCATGGAGGCAGACCCTTTCATTACTTCTGCTCAGGGTATATAGGTGCTCTAAGTATCCTTTTGTAAGTGTTACTTAAAAAAAAGAAGAAGTTAAAAGACGTTTCACATCGGCACTAAATGAAATTTATCAATAGTTACCAAATTGTTGGGGATGTGGTTGACAGGGTTCTCTCTCCTACTTCTGGTATTGTGTTTAGTTTTTGGAACTGTACCCGTCTGACGAGAGTTCCCAGACATCGCAATACCTACATAAAAACAACAATAATGTAAGTAAAGATAAACCTGTAGAGATGAATTGCACAGTAGATACAGGAGAACAACTAAATTAAAAGTTTAAACCAAGAGAGTTACAAAATCATTTGATAATCCTGAGTTTTGCAAAACACGAATAGTTGACACAATATAAGCAAAATTGTGTATATGTAAAACGTATGTTTGTAAATCTCTTTATTTGTTCTAAATAAATGTTTATATCTATATTTACAATAAAGTTTATTATTATTATTATCTGGGCACTGTTCCTTTCTCCCACACTTAACATTGTGTCAACTATTCATGTTTTGGCATCAACAGTGCCTAAAACAAGAGATAACCATAATCTTAAAAACACACAAAAGAAAAAAATTGTGTATGTCGTTTTATTCCAAGTGGTCACCCAATCAGATACTGACCTCACTCGATACTGCGTAACTTTCATGATCCAACAAAAACAGTGGATAAACTCGTCATAATGAAAAAGAGTTAATATTTCAATATTAACACTTATAATTTAAATATTTACAACGTAAAGGGATTCACTTGTACCAAATATCAAGACAAATTAATTATTTTAATTTTTTTTAATAACTTACACAAGATATTTGATAAAAATAATGTAATGCTGATAATGATATGAAATTTAACACAGATGCTGTTCTTTTAAAAGACTACATGGGTGATTAATTTCAAAGGAATCAAAACCTTTTTCTGTGTTTTATGAATTTTTGAAATTTAAAAAAAAGATTTACCAAAATTGAGATAGGCTCAGCCCCCTCTAGCAATATATCTCTATGACTAAAACGGATAATTCAGGTGAATACCTGGTTTCAGATTTTTTTGCAAACACAATGCTTTTCCTATACACCTAACGAGAAAAGTGGTTGGAGGTGTTATTTATTGTATAGTGCTTTGAAAAGTTAACAACAATAGTATGACACACGGTTAAAATCAGTCGACAGTGAGGGAAAAAAATGCAAGGGAGCCAATGAGGTTAAACCATACCTACAATTTCATATCATGCCAACCTAATTGGTTCCTCAACACTATTTTCCCACGCTGTCAACTGATATATAAGATAAATGCTATAAGATAAACACAGCAGAAATACAGATGTATATGAGTAGAGATTAAAATTATTTTAAAAAAGGTGGCTGAAATAGTGTTGCATGCCTCTCACCATGGATCCAAGTCTATTCTGACTAATTTTTAGTTTCTAGTTAATAATGCTTTTTGTTTTGATTGGCTAATATTATTTACTACAAGTTATAATTCTACAGGTGATTACCTGCAGATGTATATGATTATATTTCATACGCATTTAAAATGATCTGGTTCAAGCACCATATTTGTTTATATAATAAACTGCGCAAGCTTCCACGGTTATTGTCAAGAAGATTTAGGTCTTCCGGTGGTGACCGCGTCAATCTAGATGAAGAATTCGACATTTCGCTACCATTGTGGGAGGCATCTTCAGCGAAATAGGACATCATGGTTAGAAACACAATGCTCTACAAAACTGAACCCAGTTTTAGTTTGTACTGTTCAGTTTTGTAGAGCATTGTGTTTTCATCCATGATGTCCTATATCCCTGAAGATGCCTTCCACATTGGAAGAGAAACATCGGATTCTTCATCTACATTAACGGGGTCACCACCGTAAGACCTAAATCTTTGTTTATATAGTCTAATGAGTCTGATGATGACATAATGGATCATACCAAAAATCATGTTTAGTTGTAAAAGCTTACTAGGATTATAAGGAAGTTACAAAAAAATAAATGTAATTAAATTTTGATTTCTTGGCATAATTATAAAGTTGCACTGAAAGTTTTTTCCAACTCCCTTCTTGTAGGGAATTTTTTTCTTTAGATTCGGCGGTGCCTATACGGACCTGTCATGATTTTTAAAGTAGACAATAGACAATAAAACGATTTGTGGATTTAGTATACTGTATGTATGTGGTAATGTCATGCGACTTACAGTCTATCGTTTAGTTTAAAAATCCCCAAGGTCATAAGTATTTTGGGGATTGACCAATCAGAGAAGCCGCTGCCAACCTCTCACGTAGAAAGAGAAAAAAAAATCCCTACCACAATAACCGCTGTAGGGAAAAAACCTTCTTCCCGGCAATCGTTCACTTGTTTGTGGTTCTTCTTTTGATTACATCGTTTTGAAAACTACTTTCAAATTAATCTTAAAAATTATATTTTAAAATAAAACTACACAAAAGAAATGTAAAAAAACATCGCCAAGAAAATACGGGTAAAATAACCTGATTTGTTTACATATTTTTTTCCCGCTCCCTTCTTGCAGGGATTTTTTTTTAAGAATCAGCGTTGCCTAAACTGACCTGTCAAGATTTTTAAACTAAACGATAGACTGTAAGCTATATTGGAACATTTGCTTTGTGCAGTATTGTGTTTGTAACAGTCCATGTGAACAAACAATACAACATGGAATAAAAGCGGGTTGATTTTACCCTTAGGGTAAAACATCTAGGGTTAAGTCGGAGAACTGTGCTAACCACTGACCCATTATTTTTAAAATGGAAGACTTATGTTATACATAGAATGCATCCATTTTGTAATATTTATTATTTGCAAATAAACATTTTATTTATTTATTTTAACTTGACATTACAATTGCAGTAGAGGTGGTCTGCTGGCTAAGTTTAATAGTGTTTTTAAAACCTAATAAACACAAAATGTAAAAACAACTTAAATCTATAAATGATCTTTAAAAACATTATATTAAATCTGTTGAGATAGCAACAGAAACAAGTAAAAATAAATAAAAAGAAAAATGTGTCACCAAATTCAAATGAACATCAAGTAAGAAAAGCCAAGAACATATACGTTTACAAGCCTTAAATATGGACAGAATATTAACATTGAACACTTACCAAATTAATAATAATCAAATTTAGAATAATAATTGATTAATTAACTAAAAAATGTAACATTAATTCATTATAATCGGCCATGAATAAAGAAATCAACAGAAATCGTACGCCGAACAAGATGTATAACCTTCTGGAGGTAAACAAAATAGTAGAGTAACCTACTCGGAGGTAAAATTCAAAATCGTAGAAGTTTAGAAAAAAATAAGGAATTTATATTTGATTATTAACTGTGGTATTTTAATATATTTAAGTAGTTAAAGTATGTCTATTTCCTCATCCAAGTGTTTGCAAATATGTTTGAAGAAGAAGAATTTATTTTTATTTCAAAATATTGTTAAAACTCTGGATGTTAAAATTGCTAAGGATGAAAGAAATTTCGTCATTTTAAAAAATATTTTGAGTGCTGTTTTGAAGAAGAAAAACTCAAGTTTGGTTAGTAAAGTAAGAGAGAGAGGAGGAATAGGCGAGAAATGGAGATTGTGGAATCCAGGCATTATTCTGACCAGTGTCTTCAGCGGGTTTAGTCTTGCTTTGGCTGTCGTAGAGTGCTCTGTCAGACCTAAAGGTAAGGCTGAAGTGATGTAAAAATTATACGTTGAGGACACAGTGTTGTAACTCCCTGGTTTGAGGTGGTTCTAAAACAGGGGCTAGTTTCATAATCTACTGCACCAAGAGATAATAATAATAACCCATAGAGATATATTACTAGAGGGGCCCTATAAGTTAAATTGTGAAGTATTGAAAAAGTAACCTGACCACTTAAGGTTATAAATAAGTATATTCAAACTACTAAATATAAAGAATAAAATAAATATATATTTAAATACAAATTTAAATATAAATTATAAAGAATAAAATAAATATATATTTCTAAAAGAATAAATATATTCAAACTAGCTGAAATACCCGCTCCTTCGGGCAGGAGAGGTGATTTTTATGTGTTTGAGGGTTAGAGTATGACAAGGGACCCACCCGCTAAATCAAAACAAATAAATTTTCCTACATTTTTTGACATTATTTTAAACATAAAATAAATAAATACATCCATCCTCAGGTATGTAGAAAGCCTTTGAGCAGGGCATATATAAGGGAGATTAGGGCAATAATGTATCCAATAACAAGGTTTTTTTTAAATGAAGGGTGAGTCCCTTATCATACTATATACAATGGGGTAAGAGTATTATAAGGGACCCACCCTAGAAGAATACATCTATTCTCTGGTTTGTAGAAAGCCATTGTACATAAGATTGATGAATAGGAGTGCATTTATCCTAACTCAAATAGAGTAATACTTAGAGGGAGGATACAACAGCTCTTATCATTCCTTGGGTAGCTAGGTGCCATAACTGTACATTGGTGACGTAATTTTTTGATTTTTTATAATAATTACAATTTCACATAAATATTACATTATTTTTTGACTATTTTGTTTTAAATCAAGTAAAATGAATTTAAAATGAGTTTTAATTATTATCTATTGCATGTATTCTTTAATTGTGTGTTTTGAATAAAGTGGTTTAATGTAGCATCACTGAAAAATGTCCGCTGTTAGTAGAGTGCGAGCTACAATAGGGGTTGTTGAGGGGTGGGGGAGCAATTAGAATTGGCTTTAGAAGAAGTGATCAAAGTTAAAAAAATCCTGAAATTATTCTTGCAGCTGACTTTAACATTGATTGGTTAAATGATAAGAACAAAGATGTCTCTGACTTGAATATATTGTTTAAGAGTTTTGGTATGAAAGAACAGATTAAAGAACCAACACGAGAAAATAGGTGTATTAATAACATTGTTACAAAACACAATTGTAATATTCATGCTAATGTCACAGAAGAAATATCTGATCATCGAATGATTCTTTTTAGAGTGCCAAAAAAAAATCCACAAGAGTTACATCTTATTATCGACCATTAACAGAAAGAGGAAGATATTATTTTACTTATCTTTTATCTCAAGCTGATTGGAACTACCTGGACAGTGTGTGTGCAACTAGTGATAAATTTAAATTGTTTATAGACAAAATAAGCTATCTATATCAACAAGCATTTCCTTTGAAAAAGCTTAAATGTAATAATTCTAAGAAACGTTACAGTCCATGGATTACTGACTTGGAGGTGGAAATGAAAAAATCACTTCAAAATTGGTATGATTGGGCAAAATAGATAAATCTAGTAAAGAGTGGAGACGTTATAAATGGGAGCAAAAAGTATATAGAAAGCATTTAAAGAGAATAAAGCAAGACTTTAATGAAAATAAAATTAAGAAAGCAGATAACATTAGTAAAGCTACGTGGCAGGTAATCAAGGATGAATGTGGTCAAAATGGTTATAAATATAGAAGTGATAAAGTAACATCAAAAGAGTTTAATGATTATTTTATAAATATAGCATCATCTGACAAGACGTTTGACAATCGTAAAGCTGTGGAAATTACTCAGCAATGCTATTCTTCAAAACCAGCAATACAAGACAATATATTTTTCCTTCAACCTGTAACAGAAAGCAACATAATTAAGATTGTTTTAGACATGAAAAAGTCACTGGCGAAAGACTGTTATGGCTTAACTAATAGTCTAGTAAAAGAAAAATCTTATTTATATCAAAACACCACTGACGGCTTTAATAAATAGTTGCTTAAAAGAGGAATATTCCCTAACTGTTTAAAAGTAACTAAAGTAACCCCCATGTTTAAAAAAGGAAATGAAGACTTACCTGATAGTTACCGTCCTCTCAGCATTACTCCTATACTTGGGAAGATTCTAGAAGCAGCTGTGAAGATCCAGTTAGTTCAATACCTGGAAACAAATAAATTATTAGTACCTACACAGTATGGATACAGGAGAGGAAGGTCTACTATTGAAGCTATACTTAAAGTAGTAGAATCAGCGCTTGAAGGATTAGAGAGTGGTGAACATACTCAGCTTACTTGCTGTGATTTATCAAAAGCTTTTGATAGAGTATGTATTTCAACTCTACTTAAAAAATGTGAACTTCTAAACATCAAAGGAAACGCTTATTCGTTACTCAAAGAATTCCTTTCACATAGGGTGCAATACGTAGAACACAACAATGTATGTTCAGAACATAAATTAATTAATAAAGGGGTTCCACAGGGATCCATTTTAGGCCCTATTCTTTACCTTCTAAGCACGAATGATATGCCAATGTTCATGGACCTAACTAATACAGAAAAGATAATAGAAGACTTACCTACCTTTGCAGATGATTCCAACCTGACTCACCGCCATTCTGACGAAACTAAGCTGAAAAAAATAGGAGATCAAAGATTAAGTAAAATGGAATATTGGTTTAGTAGCAATGACTTTATACTAAATAAAGATAAAACACAGTCATTAATCATAAGTCTCCGACTTGATTACAAACAACAACCAGTAAAATATTGACGGTAAATTAAATTGGAAAGACCATGTCACAACAATGACTAAAAGTATTGCTAGGTACTTATTTGTTTTTAGAAAGTTAAAAGACTCGTTACCAGAAGAAACTCTTGTGCTCGTCTACAAATCTCTTGTTCAGAGCAGGTTAAATTATGCTATTATTGCCTGGGGACACGTCAATTTAGATCCATTGCTTATTTATCAAAAAAAGATAATTAGAAGAATAACGGGAGCCAAACCTGGTTCACACTGTCAATCTTCATTTAAGAGACTGGCAATAATGACTGTCATAAATCTTTTTATTTTTAATTCTGTGCTCTTTATTAAAAGAACTTAAATAAATTTAAAACCAATAGTGATTATCATAGATATAATACAAAGAATAAAAATGTACTTACAATACCAACTCATAGACTTAAGAAGTCAGAAGTGGGTCATAGTGTATTGGGGGTAAAACTTTTTAATCATTTAGATGTAAAAATTCAAGAGTTGCCAATAGATCATTTCAAAAAAGCCGTAAAAAAAGCCTTGACAGAGCAGCCTTTTTATAGTATTAATGAGTACTTCTCTAATAAAATTATGTTTGAGTAATTTATGTTACTTCTAATTTTTGTATATTTGACGATTTGCCATTGTACTTGTATTAGTATTTATGCAAATAAAGATTTATTTATTTATTTATTATTTATTTATGTAGTCTCTCTCTAGGGAAACTATAGTAGGGGTAAGTACAGTTATGGCGACTAGTGGAAGCTATCTTACTTCCAGACCCTTATCACGGTGCTATTCTGCACGTGTACTACAGTCTATCGTTTAGTTTAAAAATCTTGACAGGTCAGTTTAGACACCACTGATTCTTAAGAAAAAAAATCCCTGCTATATGGGAGGGATTTACCCGTATTTTCTTGTCGATGTTTTTTTACATTTCTTTGTGTAGTTTTACTTTAAAATATCATTTTTATTAATGTGAAAGTAGTTTTCAAAACGATGTAATCAAAGAAGAACCACAAACAAAGTGAACGATTGCCGGAAGAAGGTTTTTCCCCTATAGCGGTTATTGGTAGGGATTTTTTCTCTTTCTACGTGAGAGGTTGCAGCGGCTTCTCTGATTGGTTGATCTCCAAAATACTTATGACCTTGGGTATTCTTAAAATAAACGATAGACTGTACCTCTAAGTATTAGTCTCTTTGTCCTAACATGTCTGAGTGGCTTTTAATATTCTTAAATAAAAATGTTCTTATAATTCGCTACTTAAAGCCAAGCCAGCTTTTACTTTATTGATAATTTTATTTGCAACTATGTGGAAAGCTTTAAAGCTGAGGAAGGCACTCTATATAAAAAAAAATTTTTTAGTCATCTTTGTTTAGGTACTATAGTATAACATACAGCTAAAACCAGTTGACAGCCCGCCAAAATCTATATGCTTTTAACCCACTTTTTTAACAAAAAAAATCCCTTTTTATAAGTAAAAAAATCCCCTACTCTGGTAACACTTTAAGTCAGGTTATGTTTTGATTTTTATTCGTATTTTTTATTTTAAAATGTATTCATTTACTTTTTAAGTATGAACATTGTTGTATTTTTTAAAGTTACCAATTAAGTGTATAAATAAAATCAAAATCAAAACAGTGCAATAATTGGATGAATTGAACAGATTGAAATGAAACAAAACAAACTCAAACAAATCAAAATGCACAATGAGGGAAAAAGCAATGTGAGGTTACAAATGTTTAGAACCAATGTTGCCTTTTAATGATTTTATTTACAAAAAATGTAATTTTTTGTACCGAGGTTGGCATGAGGTGGGGAACCAATAGAATTCTTTTCCTCACAGATTTTTTGGCACAGTGTCGACTGATTTTAGCCATGTGTTATACTATACCTGTTAAGATATCTAACATATTTTTCAATTTTATTTTGTTTTTAGAAGCAAAACTTCATTTCTATGCCAGGACAGGGACAGCTAGAGATCTTAAAAGGTTACTTCTTTGTTTAATTTCTACAATTTGTTAATTTTTTTACTCTTTAAAAATTTCAGCGATAATAAACAACTATAGTTCATAGTTTGGCCATTACAGATTCAATCAATTATACTCCATAATCTAATCGGTATGAGCCAATATCAGCCAGTAGAAGAGAGTCATTGTGTAAACAGAATTTAAGCTTATGTAATTTCTAAATAAAGAATTTGTAATTTGTAGAGTAATTCATGCTGAAAGTCCAGACATAAATGAAAAACATAGTCTAGGTTGGACAGCTCTACACGTAGCAGCAGTTAACGGTAGAACTGACAATGTTAAAATACTTCTAGATGCTGGTGCTGATCCTAATGTTGGTGATCATTTCATTAATGTTTACAGAACTGCCTCAGAAAAAGGTCTTCATACTTTAGATGGTAAGACATTGTTTTTAGATGGTAAGAAATTGTTTTTAGATGTGTTATTTATATTTAAGTGTTTAAACAAGAAGTTTAACTTTTTATTTATTAAGCTTAATTTTCTTGGATTTGTTAAAAATAATAGTGTAAAATAGATGGATTTTAGAGTGGACTTAACTCCCCCTCCCCATTTCTTTGCCCCCTCTCTTCCTAATTGTACAAAATAAGCAATTTTAGAGAATTTTGATTATGAAAATGAAGTTGTATAGTAAGTAAGTAAGTGTATTAATTACGGAAGTTGTGGGGGGGGGATCGAGTCAGATTGGTTTCTGATACCCAAATATATTGGTGAACGGTAACTATATATACTATTTTACTTTTTAGCGAATTTCTTTTAGGAATAAAATTCACTAATGGGATAGGCGTCATGGCGGAAGAAGAACCACGACACAAATCCGTTTCAAAGGTCATTAATGACGAAAACATACGTTTCGCGAGACTATATATATATATAATATATATATTTATATATATATATATATATATATTATATATATATATATATATATATATATATATATATATATATATATATATATATATATATATATATATATATATATATATATATATCCAACCATGTTTGCTTGGCTCACAAAATTGCTAAAATCTAATATTAAAAAAAGTAAGTGCTCGCATCACTCGCTAAATGCTTACATATCGAATTAGGGTCATTAATAACGCTTGCTTTACTTGCTAGATTGTGGTGAATGTGGTAAAAGAGGATCCATATTAGAGTCCTCTATTCTTATCAGATGTACAGTCTTGCCCCTCATCAGAAATAATCCCTGCAAGAATCACCTCAACTGTAGTGGCAACAGTTAGGCTCAAAATATAATCTAAAGTTGGCAATAACTTATTTGAACAAATCTTATATTAACTGAGAGTGTAACCTTGGATGCAAACACCAGACCTCGGTGGTTATTTAGGTCTGACACCTTAATGAAATTGGTTACGACAGCTCCTAGATAAAACTATAAATATTTTATATAACTTTTACATTATCTTTTGGTGCTAATTCTAATTATTTTACCGATGTGTTTAGTTCTTGTTCTCCGAGAGACAGAATTCACTGATGTTCTACGTGCCCAAGAGAACTACTATGGTTTCACACCTCTTCACTATGCCGTTCTAGTAGATAATTTAGAAGTCGCTAGAATACTACTAGAGAATGGAGCTAATCCACTTACAGAAGCTTCAGGGCATGTTCCTTCACAGCTGACTAGAAATGCTGATATGTTAGCACTTCTTAGTACTTATGTTGTCAAGGTAAGGCGACGTTATCAAGTTTTATACTCTGTTTAGTAAAATTTTGTATGTCCTGTACCAGTTTTTTATGTTGTTCTAGGCTGAACAATATACTGACTCAGTAGTATTTTAAAATTATTATAAACCTTTATTTGGAAAAAGGTTGACTTCAGTTCTACGACTATTTTTAAAGAAGCTATATATTTTAACCCCTTTGGGTCATCTTCAGGTTATATCCTCAAAAGTTTAATGTAACAACTACATTTAAAAATGTAGTAAAATACTAAAAAAACTTAACAAACAACAAAAAAATAAGAACTTTATAGAAAGTAAACAAAGAAAACTTTCTTTTTTTAATTCTAAAAATAGTTATTAGAACTGAAGTCAACCTTTTTCCAAATAATTATGAAGTTCTTCAAAAAAGATGTTTCGCTAATTAACATATTATAACCCTTTTATTTTTTAAAAATGCTGAAGAAATTTTCAAATACAAGTTGTTGTGCTCCATAAAACAAACATTGTTAGTGGTCGTGTTTTACCCATATCACTTCAGTTTAAAGATAACAGCTCATTGATTTTTTACCCATATCACTTCAGTTTTAAGATAACAGCTCATTGATTTTTTACCCATATCACTTCAGTTTTAAGATACAGCCCATTGACTTTTTATCCATATCACTTCAGTTTTAAGATACAGCCCATTGACTTTTTATCCATATCACTTCAGTTTTAAGATACAGCCCATTGACTTTTTATCCATATCACTTCAGTTTAAGATACAGCCCATCTTTTTATCCATATCACTTCAGTTTTAAGATACAGCCATTGACATCACTTCAGTTTTAGATACAGCCCATTGACTTTTTATCCATATCACTTCAGTTTTAATATACAGCCCATTGACTTTTTATCCATATCACTTCAGTTTTAAGATACAGCCCATTGATTTTTTTTAAATTAATAATTTTAAAAATAAAAGACTAAAATAGTTACTATTTTGGCGTAATCAAAATTTGAGGTCCAGTCTGAAATTTAAAGGTTTTTTTGTGTTGGAGGCACTGTGTCCTACATCAATGCAAAAAATTAAATTCGATACACAAAGTGGAGATCCCCCAAGTTTCAAAAATTTGTCGCATCATTTAAAAATTGGGAGGGGAACTTTTAAGTCACTGTATGTATAATTTAATATTCGACTGTTTCACCTTATTTTCATGTTAAAGTAAATGCATGATGTTTTATTGAGCCTAACAAACATACAACCATGGCTGTTGATTTGTACTATGTGTTGATTTATTTTCTTTTATATTTAATGGCATTTTGCTAATGTTTATCGTGTGGGCTCTTTGCGGCCACCTGACATACATATATCAAAACAGGAGTTTGGAAAGATTAGGAAAACTTAAAATACATTCTATTCACTTGTTACACAATTATGTTGTGTTTCTTGTATGTATACATTTTTTAATTAAACTATGTTGCATAGAGGAATATATTCTACTTTTCGTTTCTAATATTATCATTCTTTTATTGGTTCAGTTACATACAGGTTAATTTCGTCAGTTTTGACAACAATATCATTGTGAGCTTGGCAGATATAAAGTCCTGAGTCACTGACCTCTATGTCTTGTATAATCAGTTCAGCCAGGTCTGCCATTTCAGATCAGCATGGGGTATTTTTTAAGTTTTATTAAATTTGTGATAAATTAATGTTTTAACCCTCAAAATTGGTTGGTATACGGTGCACCCTGTTATCAATACTATATATCGATATATTTTTAGTTACGCGACACGTAAACGAGAACTGAGCACTTAAAAGATAAGCAGCGTCGTTAAATTATTAATTATAATTAAAACATTAAAAAAACCATACAACAAATAAATGAAAACATTAACAACAAAAATATAATAAAAAACCTGAAAATAACAAACACAAAAATACGTAAAAAATACGCGTAACATAAAATTAGATGTGGTGTATCATCGATTATTCTTATGAAAACATAGTTAAAACATTATAAAAACAAAAAAAAATATGAAAATAGTTATAAACCATTTTACAACAAATAAAAAAAAAATTTAAAAAAATAATAAAATATGTTCATAAACGTAAAAGAAAAGGCATATATCGATTATTCCTACGTCACATCTCTAAACTAAAAATATATCGATACATAGTATTGATAACAGGGTGCACCGTATACCGAAGTTCAGCCAATTGGTTTAATAAAACCAGAAGTATAACAGTTCAAATATTACCAAAAATACAAGAAAAATCTCTAGTTTACATCCTAAAACTCACAAAAACCTTAAATTTGTGTTTTTCCATGTTATCATGTTTAAGATAATAGGCAGTTTTAAAAATCTGACATATTCTATCAAACCATTGGTAATATAAAGTTAATCTAGAGAAAGAGAGTAGCACAGCTCAAAAACAAACAAATAAAATCAAAAACATTGATTTATCACAAATTTAATGAACTAAAAAACCTTTATCTTCTTTGATAAAACCAATAGGAACAGCGCTAATGGGCAAAAATTGATTTTGGGGCCATTTTTTAGACCTTAAAGGAGCCAAAGGTCCCCAATCAGAAATGGCAGACCATCTGATCCTTTGCCAGTGAGCCAAAATAAATCAATCTAGCGGTTAAACCTTTGGGACTCGACAGTCACGTAAATTTTTTTGAAGTTTTTGAAATAAGTGGCTCCCTGTTGGTCATGTGCAGAACTTGAAGAGGACATTTTTTAAAGCTGATAAAATTTCCTATAAACCGAGCATTTATTAATCAAAATTCTATAACTACAACCTAAGGTATGGCATTTACAAAATGACTTAAAAATGTACTTAACCAACATTTTTTTAAAAGAAATTTGCTGACCACAGAAATGAAATTTTTTAAGCTGTTTTCCTGATGCTATTACTTTAGTTGTAGTTATCCAATTTTGATGAATAAACAATGGATTTATTGAAAATTTTATCAGCTTTAAAAATGTTACTTCAACCACTTACCACTTATTTCAAGAAACCTTAAAGAATGTGCAATGGTCTAAAATTTTGAACGTGCGCAATCATATTAAGAACCACAATTATGGTACTAGATATATTGCTAACATCAATATTCCCACTTGTAGGCTCAACAAATCACATCAGTCTCCAAATTTTAATGGAATAAGGTGCTTTAATAAATTACCCGCTTTAATAGTTGAACTTATGTTTAATGTTTTAAAAAAACATTAAAACATTGTTGCTTGAAAAAGCCTACTATAATGTTAACGAATTTTTAGCTGATGACTTAGTATTCCCACCTTAAATGTTTAGTGTTTCCCATGTAATGTTGTGCTTTTTTTGTTTATGCAGTCTATGTAATAATTTACAATCTATTTGTTTTTCTTGTTTTTTATCATTTCATTTTAAAAGTTTGGCAATTGAGAAACTTTGTAATGAAGTAACCTCAAGTATGTAAATAAATAAATATAAAGGGCTCCACTCTGGATAGTAGGCTGACTATGTTTTTATTTATTAGTATTGATATAATTTTTATCAAATGACTTGTGTTTGTTTTTTTTCTTCATCATTTAAGGTATGTCTTAAAAAATATTGGTTTAAAGCCATACAAAATGAGTCACATTCTTTCCTGGTCCGGCAATATATAAGACAAATATATTTCTGTAATCTCTGCGTGTTGGAAAAAAGTAAGACTTTGATATAGATCACATATGGATCTATATTAAAGGCTAATATAGATCCATCTTCATAAGGAGACTTATGAACATGATTGACAGTCTATACCATGTGTTTGGTAAGCTTCCCATTCTCTTTAAAATAGTTATAGTTTGACTCTGAAAACGGTTGATTTATTTCAGTATGAGAGTGAAAAGAAGAAAAGAGAGGCTGAAGAAAGACGAAAGTTTCCGTTAGAGCAGAGACTCAAGCAGTATATAGTAGGCCAAGAAGCTGCTATCGCTATAGTGGCTAGTGGTAAGTTTAATGGACTTTTTTTCATATTTAACTTAAACAGAGGGATGGAAAGTAACGCAGTAGTGTAAGAGAGAGTTCTACTCAGTGGCGGGCTGAGCCAAAAAGGCCCGAGAATTAAATCATAAGGGGCCCAAAGGAGGAGGGGTCCACTTATAACGAGAGGAGTAATAATAATTATAGCAAGCTTTATTTAATTAATTAGACTCCAGATCATCGGGGTCTAATCTTCGTGTGGGTCTAATCTTGGTATTTTGAATAAGGGCCATAAAGATCAAAGTTTAAAATAAAACAAAAGTTTTAAACAAATTTTAATTACTAACTTTAGAAATTTTGGACTGTTATAAATTGTAATATCAAATTAATTAATGAAGACTTCAGTTTTTTTTTATTAAAATTTATTGAAAATAAATTGATGAAGAGCTTTCGCCCAGGGATCCTGAGCTTCTTCAGTTTTTTATATCACGTGTTTAACTAAGTAAATAAATTTAAAATGAAATTACAAAAAAAGGGAGGGTAAAGGAAAAATTAAGATTTTAAGATAATATTATAATAAATACTGCTAAGATTGTTAATGTCTTGTTTTTTGTTCATACTGTCCTTGTCAGCTTTTATATAGAGCATTTCTAAAAATTTCCTTTTGTCTCTAAGTGGTTCTGTGTGAAGTATACGACAGTTTTCTTTGTCTGGTCAGTGGTAAAGTTTTGTCATATGTTCTGATAAGGCCGTAAGGTTAGAGTTGTCAAGTATTTGATTGTTATGTGTGTCAAGTCTTTTTTTGAAATGTTGAGAGGTCTCTCCTGTGTATGCTTGGGGGCAGTCTTTACATGGTATTCTGTATATAACATTGCATCTTTGGGCATTAGTGAGGGGGTCTTTTAATTTTGAAAAATATTTAATGTAGAAATTAATAGGATTTTTTAGAGCAATTTTGATGTTGTAGTCTTTAAATAAGTTTTTAATTTGGTATGTAGGGTGTCCTATGTAGGTAAGAGAGTGGTAAGTAGGTAAGTTATTCGGTCGGTTGGTATCATTAGCGGCAATAGGAGGTATTCGGATAAGTGGCTTATGGTAAAGAAACAATAGGTTGGAGACTAGTCTATCAATAAATTTTCATTACTTAAAAAAAATATCTAGTGCCCTTTAATGCTACTATTGAGCCCTGATCAGGTATCCTTATGGCTCTAGTAAAAGCCCATATAATATTATATAATATATATATATATATATATATATATATATATATATATATATATATATATATATATATATATATATATATATAATATATATATATATATATATATATATATATATATATATATATATATATATGATTTATCTACCAAACTATTGAAGGGGAACAAAAAAGAATTGAACTGCCATCTTAGATTTCAGATATAAGATAAAATCTATCTAATTGATTTTATCTTTTAAAATGTAAGATGTACTGGTATATATACATATATATGGTATATTAAAAAGGTTGTATTTACAGCAAGTTGAAGAAGCAATCGAAGAATCAGCTAAAGTAGATACTTGCTGTTGGATATGGATATCCTTGGACCAGTTTCGGCATACCGAGTCCTCTTCAGAGAGTTCGTCGTGCCCATTGAGACTAGAAGTTAATAACTGATATAACTTTATTAGTTGAGAGCTTGAGTGTTGCCCCGCCTGCTGATGATGGAGTTATGCGGAAACTGGTCCAGTGATATTTATATCCAACAGCAAGTATCGATGGTAGCTGATTCTTCGATTATATGGTATATGTAAATATTTACATTTTTAAAGGAATTTGCTTTCCCCTTTTTTGGAATTTAACAGATGATGTTTTTGTTTAGCTATAAGAAGGAAAGAGAATGGATGGATGGATGACGAACACCCTCTAGTATTTCTATTTCTGGGATCATCTGGTATTGGTAAAACTGAGTTGGCCAAGCAGGTTGCCAGGTACATGCATAAGGACAAACCTGGTGCTTTTATCAGACTTGACATGTCTGAGTATCAGGAAAAACACGAGGTATTTTCTTTTTCTCACCTATTATGGCAGGTATGTATTTTACAACACATGGCTAAAATCAATGAGGTTACGCCTAGATGGTAAACTGCGCACACAATTTCTTATCAGCCTTACTTCTTTGGTTCGCTGTCTACTGATTTATTCGAGCTAAACAGCAAATTTGAGTCAAAATGTTATAAAGCTCGACTATTGTATACATGAAAATGTCTTAACAAAAAAAGGATATTTATTTATTATTTATATTTATTACACAGGTTACAATATATATCACTGATTAGTTTTAACTATATTACTCTATGATGTATATATATATATATATATATATATATATATATAATATATATATATATATATATATATATATATATATGTTCTTATATATTTTTTTAAGGTAGCAAAACTAATCGGAGCTCCACCTGGCTACATAGGACATGATGAAGGTGGTCAGCTGACCAAACAGCTAAGAAGTTATCCTAATGCAGTAGTATTGTTGGATGAAGTAGATAAAGCTCACCCTGATGTACTCACTGTTTTATTACAACTTTTTGACGAGGTACGTGTGTTAAGGTCTTGTGGTAATATGAACTACTCCCATCTGAGTCTAGGCGTTTAACGCTAGACTTACCGTACAACATCAAGCTACACCAAGACATCCTAGCTACATCAAGAAAGAGTATTAACGTGATTGGTGATTTACGCTAACGGTCGTTAGGGTAAAGCGTTTTTAAGGTCTCCTGAGTGGTTATTGCAAAGTTGTCTGTCTGTATGTGTGTGTGTTTGTGTGTGTGTGTCTATTATCATCTTAGCCCCCAGTGTATTTCAATGGAGAGTTGAAATTTTGTAAAAAAAATAATACATAGATTACTTTTATTACTTGTTATATTGTAATGGTTTTGCAGGGTAGACTAACAGATGGTAAGGGTAAAACTATCGAGTGTAAGAACGCTATATTTGTCATGACTTCTAACCTTGCCAGTGATGAAATTGCTGATCATGCTATTCAGCTTAGGAATGAAATCAAAAGCTTTAAATCTGTCGAAGGTAAATCTAATTTACTTAAATCTAATTTAATAAATTATATTGCTATTATATAGAATAATAAATAAATTATATTGCTATTTATATAAGAATAATAAATAAATTATATTGCTATTTATATAAGAAATAAATAAATATATTGCTATTTATATAAGAATAATAAATAAATTATATTGCTATTTATATAAGAATAATAAATAAATTATATTGCTATTTATATAAGAAATAAAATATATTAAATATAAGAATAATAATAAATCAGGTTTGCAATCAAGTAAACCAACGATAAATTCAAAACAGTCACACTTACAAAATTAGTGTTGAAACTTTGTGAAGAAAGGAGATAGATGAAAGAGAAAGAAACCAGAAAGTACTCTACTACTAACTAGAAAAGAGACATCTCTTTTAGACTTCAAACAATTTTCAAGATGGAGCAAGGTTATTAATATAATGGCTTATACCCTAAGATTTATCCACAACTGTAAGAAGACTACAAATAAAGAATAGACGCCTTATTTGACAGTACAGGAATGACACGCAGTAAAACTTTAAAATTTAAGTGATCTTCAGTCTGATGACTTACAATTTTTGTCTCTTCTTCTCTATTTTTATTCTTTACGTTATTTGAATTATTTTTATCACGTTTGTTTTACTGATTTTAAACTCCTACTTTTCTCTCTATGTCTGGTGCTATTACCTCTTTCCGCCTGCTTCTGCTGTTCCAGTCTTTTATAAAACTGATATATTTTTGACTTAATAATGTCAAAACACTTTAACAAGTAAATTCAGTGAGCGCCGTGGAATGATCTACAATATTAACAACACCAACTTCGTCTTTCCACCAATAAGCTTTAATTTAACTCTGAGCAGAGCCGGCTTTCGACTATAATGCCATCTACAGTGCCTAAACAAGTAACAATCATAACTTAACAAAATAACTTAATATAAATAACCTAATCTTAACACACTAAATAAAAAGTCCAAAAAAAAATAAAATAAAATACAAAGTTAAAAATTTAAAATAAGTTTAAAGCGAAAAGAATCCATAAATAAAATAATAAATAAATGAAATGATAAATAAATAAAATAATAGATAAATGAATAATAAATAAATAAATACAATAATAAAAAATAAAATAATAAATAAAATAAATAATAAATAAATAAATAATAATAAAGATAATAACCAAATAAAATAATTATTAAAAATAAATAAAATAAGAAAGGGAAGTTACCGGTCAATTATATATGATTGTTTTATATTGAGCAAATGGACTTATTTTCACTTTTTTTGTTTAGCAATGAAAGGACCAGTGCCTATAGATCCCAAGGAAGCTCAAATAGAAATCTCAAGGAGTTTTAAAGAACAGGTTGTCAGGCCCATACTGAAGAGACATTTTGGTAGGGATGAATTCCTAGGAAGGATTAATGAAATTGTATATTTCCTACCTTTCTCACACTCTGAGCTAAATACCCTAGTCGCTAAGGAACTTCAATTTTGGGCTAATAAGGTTAGTAAGGCTCTGTTTTTTTAACAACTAATTATTTTATGATAAACTGCTAATTATTGCTGTTAATATGTTAGTTACTAAACTGTAGTTTGTTGCACTATCAGGATCATGCATATAAAACTGATTTTTTGTTGTTGTTACCGTATTTAATTTAATCATATTGGTTGTATGTTGTTTGTTTGTTGTTTAATATCAAAGAGACTTATACTAGAGGAAGGACTTAGGTCAGAGAAACTTTAACTACTAGAGGGAGGACTTAGGTCGAAGAGACTTATACTAGAGGAAGGACTTAGGTCGGAGAAACTTTAACTGCTAGAGGGAGGACTTAGGTCGAAGAGACTTATACTAGAGGAAGGACTTAGGTCAGAGAAACTTTAACTACTTGAGGGAGGACTTAGGTCGAAGAGACTTATACTAGAGGAAGGACTTAGGTCAGAGAAACTTTAACTGCTAGAGGGAGGACTTAGGTCGAAGAGACTTATACTAGAGGAAGAACTTAGGTCAGAGAAACCTATAACTGCTAGAGGAGGACTTAGGTCGAAGAGACTTATACTAGAGAAAGGACTTAAGTCAGATAAACTTTAACTGCTAGAGGAGGACTTAGGTCGAAGAGACTTATACTAGAGGAAGGACTTAGGTCAGAGAACTTTAACTGCTAGAGGGAGGACTTAGGTCGAAGAGACTTATACTACAGGAAGGACTTAGGTCAGAGAAACTTTAACTGCTTGAGAGAGGACTTAGGTCAAAGAGACTTATACTAGAGGAAGGACTTAGGTCAGAGAAACTTTAACTGCTAGAGGAGACTTAGGTCGAAGAGACTTATACTAGAGGAAGGACTTAGGTCAGAGAACTTTACTGCTAGAGGAGGACTAGGTCGAAGAGACTTATACTAGAGGAAGGACTTAGGTCAGAGAAACTTTAACTGCTAGAGGGAGGACTTAGTCGAAGAGACTTATACTAGAGGAAGGACTTAGGTCGGAGAAACTTTAACTGCTAGAGGAGGACTTAGGTCGAAGAGACTTTACTAGAGGAAGGACTTAGGTCGGAGAAACTTTAACTGCAGAGGGAGGACTTAGGTCGAAGAGACTTATACTAGAGGAAGACTTAGGAAGAGAAACTTTAACTGCTTGAGGAGGACTTAGGTCGAAGAGACTTTATACTAGAGAAGGACTTAGGTCAGAGAAACTTTAACTGCTAGAGGGAGGACTTAGGTCGAAGAGACTTATACTAGAGGAAGGACTTAGGTCAGAGAAACTATTAACTGCTAGAGGGAGACTTAGGTCGAAGAGACTTATACTAGAGGAAGGATTAGGTCAGAGAAACTTTAACTGCTAGAGAAAGGACTTAGGTCGAAGAGACTTATACAGAGGAAGGACTTAGGTCAGAGAACTATAACTGCTAGAGGGAGGACTTAGGTCGAAGAGACTTATACTAGAGGAAGGACTTAAGTCAGATAAACTTTAACTGCTAGAGGGAAGACTTAGGTCGAAGAGACTTATACTACAGGAAGGACTTAGGTCAGAGAAACTTTAACTGCTTGAGGGAGGACTTAGGTCAGAGACTATACTAGAGGAGGACTTAGGTCAGAGAAACTTTAACTGCTAGAGGGAGGACTTAGGTCGAAGAGACTTATACTAGAGGAAGGACTTAGGTCAGAGAAACTTTAACTGCTAGACTTAGGTCGAGAGACTTATACTAGAGGAAGGACTTAGGTCAGAGAAACTTTAGGCCGGCTTTCGACTATAATGCCATCTACAGTGCCTAAACAAGTAACAATCATAACTTAACAAAATAACTTAATATAAATAACCTAATCTTAACACACTAAATAAAAAGTCCAAAAAAAAAATAAAATAAAATACAAAGTTAAAAATTTAAAATAAGTTTAAAGCGAAAAGAATCCATAAATAAAATAATAAATAAATGAAATGATAAATAAATAAAATAATAGATAAATGAATAATAAATAAATAAATACATAAAAATAAATAAATAAAAATAATAAAATAATAAAAAATAAATAACCAAATAAAATTAGGTCAAATAGACTCATACTAATATTATTAGTATTCGTCACCATCGTATATAATTTTAAATTTATTTAAAGACACTGGATGGGACTGAAATAACAACTTCTTACTTCTTTAAATGACTATATTTCGCCTGACCCCAGGGATACCTTTGTCTACAAACAGAATAAATAAGTTAAAATAAAGTTAGGATAATCTAACTGAGTCTAAAAACCCTTATGTGTAGAAGTAGGATTTTTAAACTAAGTTAGATTATCCTAACGCTATACTCATGTCTACAAACTTACATTTTGAGATTTATGTGTAGAAGTAGGATTTTTAGACTAAGTTAGATTATCCTAACGTTATAATCATGTCTACAAACAGAATAAATCATTTAAAATAACGTTAGGATAATCTAACTTAGTCTAAAAATCCTTATGTGTAGAAGTAGGATTTTTAGACTAAAAGTTTTTTTTTTTCAGGCTAAAACAAAACACAATGTTGACCTAGAGTGGGAGAAGGGAGTAGAAACAGTGTTGTCATCTGGTTATAATGTTCATTACGGAGCTAGAAGTATTAAACATGAGGTAGAGAGAAGAGTTGTCAGTACTCTGGCAGCCGCTCAGGAATCAGGTAACTCCGTCAGTTCTGACAACCTTCAGCAGTATTTAAATTTAGAAACAAATCTTTATTTCAAAATTACAGTATAGGAACTTAAAAGTTAAACAAATTACCTAATTTAACTTCCTTTAGTATGCCATTACTTATAAGTAATGGCAGAAAAATTCTACAACTTCTTGTAATCAAATTTTTGATTTTTTTATAACATTTAGATAATCAATCAATCAATACCCTTTATTTACTTATAAATAAAGGCCCAGATTTTTGGCTCATTTGGCACAGCCATATTGCCGTGATAGGGTGGCGAATTTTCCAAAAAATGTGATTTTTCAACATTTCTTTGACTACAAAAATGGCTTTATCCAAAATTCTGCGTAGGATATGAATTTTATTTTGGTGGCGTTTGAAAGCTTGAACATAGCCCTTTCAAATAGATTCCACATACTTTTGGATAATGAGTTACAAGTTTTTATTATGAGCAAATATAAAATAAAAATGCTAACAGCTAATCTCAAAAAGCCAATTTTTAAAAAAATCATTTTTTTTAAAGTTTCATTTTGGTACCGTCATAGGATTGGACACAGTAGCACTTAACGTGTGTCAAAGTGTAAAAAAGTTAAGATTTATCGCATAATTATTAATAGAAATTGAAAAAAATGCGATTTTTTTACACTTTGACTTACCTTGACTCATGTTAAGTGCTACTGTGTCCGATCCTATGGTTTTCCCAAAATGAATCTTTGAGGACATTTTACTAACAGTTTAAGCCCTTTTGAAGATTTTTTTTCAAAATGTTTAAACATTGGATTTTTGAGATATTAGCATTATTATTTTGCATTTGTTCATAATAAAAACTTGTAACTCATTATCCAAAAGTATGTAAAATCTATTTAAAAGGGCTATGTTTAAGCTTTCAAATGCCATCAAAATAAAAATCATATCCTATGCAGAATTTTGGATAAAGCCATTTTTGTAGTCAAAGAAATGTTGAAAAATCCCTTTTTTTGGAAAATTCACCTCCTTAATGTGTCAATATGGCTGCACCAAATGAGCCAAAAATCTAGGTTTTTTCTTCCTTCTATGGTGCCTATCTGTCAGCCAAATTATATTAAAATCGGGGACATCAAGTTTAAAAATGTACTTTTTTGTGTTGATTTGACATGGGATGACCCAATAAGTAATTACATTATAAACTGCTTTTCTCATCGATATTAAATTGTTTGAGGCGTTTTCGACACTTGTTATTAATTCAGGCGGAGTATTTTCTTCATAACAATTGACACTATCACTCGTTTTTTAAATTGTTATCTATTTTAATAACTAATAAAACTTTAATTAAGGAAACGAATTTGATAAACCACAAGAACTCAATCCGGCCGCACATACTCACTGATAAGGAGCCACTAGTTCCAAAAGTAAGGATTCTTTTTAAAAATAATCCTTAATTTTGAAACTAGTGATTACTTCTCGCGCAAGTGCAGAAAATGAAATGAATTCATTTTATTTACGAAACTAGTGCTGAAAGTTATATAAAAGAGAATAAACATATATATCTAATCAGACATTACAGAAATTAGTTGTAAGGCCAATTAAACATCACTTACTATGTGTTGCATTTAGTCTATCAATATTATCTCTAATTTGACTCTTATGATTCTTGCAGGAATGTTATCATCCGGAGGCGTTGTTAAACTGGTAGTTGAATGGCCTCGCCCTGAATCTAACTTAGAGCCAACTTTAAGGTTTCGCTTGAAGCAAGAAGGTGTTAGAGATTACGTAGAATTAGAATCTGCTAAATCGTTCTGAACAAACCAATCATTTTCCTTTAAGTAAAAGACAGGAAAGAGATAAGGGAATAGTTTGCACTCCAATAAAATAATTTTATTTCCAGATATTCCACTCTTTTATAAAATGTATTCCAAAATAAAACTGTTTTGCAGCTAGATAGGTGCCGGTATTCTAATTTTGTGGAGGCAATCCTTATGCAAGCCGTCTCCGTGGCTGAGGTCGTTAAGGCGTTAGTCTTTACACTGACCTTTGACACCCACGGAGGTCTGGGGTTTGCATCCCAGGTTACGCTCTCAGTTTATAGAAGATTATTGTTTAGATAAATTATCGCCAGCTTTAGAATACACTTCGAGCGTAACGGTTGCTAATACCACCCGAGGTTGTTCCTGCAGGGGTTATCCCTGATGAGCCGCAAGGCTCTAAACGGGCAATATTATTATTATTTATAATCCTTATGCACGAGCAAAAAGTAGTGAAATGGACGATATGCTTCATCCATTCCGCTACACTAAGTTTTGTTTAAGCTGGTTTTTGTTATATTAGTATATTTTCACGACCAAAGTACAATACTGTATTTTTCAAAGAAAATGCGCTGAAATCTTTTAAGATTAACACCAATTGAGCTTTAAACTAGTTCAAATAATGGTGTGCACTGCCAACTTTAGACATATGGTTCTGTATAACCAACAGTATAATTATGCATAAGGATGTAAATAAAAGTTTATCCACAAATAAATTTTAACCAATGTAATGATGACAAAACCGGCTTTCAACCTAATACAGGTCATCCTCAGTGCCGGTGAGAAAAAGCTAATTTTTCCTCTTGAGTCTTGTTATTAGATTTGAGACTAGATGCAGACTTTTATTTACATCCTTATGGTAAAAAATCCACTAGCGCTTATAATTTAAATATATAATTATGCGTTCATATTTTGAAAAATACAGAGAAATGAGTCCAAATGAGCAAGAATTTGATTGTTAAGCATGGAAATGTGTATTCCGAAGGACGAAGGAAATTCGTCCAGCATGCGGACCAATGTGGCAGAATTTTCATTACATTGTCTTTTATGTTAATTTAATTCTAGTCAACTTTATATTGTTATATTATAATATTAACAAGTTTATAAGGGGTTGTAAATGTTTTTTCAGTTACGGACTAAATACATTTATTTTTAAGATTTGACTATTTAAAAAAAAATCTTAAATAAATTCAAACAAATTACTTCATCAAAAATTATATTTCACCTTTATTAGGAATCACAAGGCATATTCATGTTTCAAAGAAAACAAATATACATAGTTGAAATCCTATAATGTCAGAACTATGCATTTTGACAACTGCATATAATTTTAACTTTTATGGTGGAAGACTATGATATAAAATAATAATTCTTTTAAATAGTTCTGACATAATATTTCAACTATGTATATATGTTTTCTTTGAAATATGAATAATGAATATGCCTTGTGATTCCTAATAAAGGCAAAATATCGTTTTGATGAAGTCATTTGTTTAAATTTATTCCGTTTCATCTAGTGTCCAAAAAATAATATGCATAAAACAATGGAGACTAATACTAAAAAAAATAGTAATAATTTATTAATTAGATACAGGTATTGCTCGCAAGATTAATAAAAATATAAACATACATATAGATAAAGAGGCTTTGCTCAGAAAATTGCTATAGTATATAATAAGGTATGTTAAAAAAGGCTTACTTGTTAGATTGGTGAAATTCAAAAGGGCTCGCTTTGCTTATTAAATTGCTTTAACATTGATATAATGTATTAGGGCTCGCTAGGTTGATATTCTTACTAAATATGAAAGAAGAAACTCAGTTCCCCCTAAATGCTTAAGTTCACATTGAGTTTTGGGCAGCTCAGATATAATATTTTCTTCTAAACAAAAAATATGAGTTATCACTAACTATAGGTTCCATAAAAATAAATTTTTATGCCAAATTTTGTCTCTTAATTAGAAGCCCTTAAAATTTATTATCTAATTTTTTTCTGGACAGTTGGGAGCCCGGCAATGCCCCAGCTAACTTTTGCTTTATGTGATACTTTATTCTGGAACTATAAAAAAACGCATATTTGTTTCCCTTAACTTAACTCCCCATTCTTTCTATGCAATTCACCTGATGTATAAAATGCGCTAAATTACTGTATTACTCACTGGAAAGCTAAAAAGTAAGAAAATGAGCAAAACATAACCTTATTCCCATAAAACTGCCTCTAACTTATCCAATCTTATAGGTGATGACGAAACCAACCTTTTAATTAATATCTTTATTATTAAATAATAAAACTTAATTAATATTCTTATACTGTCAATCAAAAATTATACCAATTAATATAAAAAACAGATCTTACCAAAAACTTCTTTAACTCTATGTTGTTTTTCTAGTGTTAATTGTAGTCGTTGTGTGGAGCTAATAATGTCTAACTAAGCTCCACAATAAATTATAGTTGTTGTGTGGAACTAATCATGTCTAATTAAGCTCCAAAATAAATATAGTTGTTGTGTGGAGCTAATAATGTCTAATTAAGTCCAAATAAATTATAGTTGTTGTGTGGAGCTAATATGTCTAATTAAGCTCCACAATAAATTATAGTTGTTGTTGTGGAGCAAATAATGTCTAATTAAGCTCCACAATAATTATAGTTGTTGTGTGGAGCTAATAAACTAAGCTCCACAATATATTATAGTTGTGTGTGAGCAAATAATGTCTAATTAAGCTCCAAATAAATTATAGTTGTTGTGTGGAGCTAATAATGTCTAATTAAGCCCACATAAATTATAGGTTGTGTGGAGCTAATAATGTCTAACTAAGCTCCACAATATATTATAGTTGTTGTGTGGAGCAAATAATGTCTAATTAAGCTCCACAATAAATTATAGTTGTTGTGTGGAGCTAATAATGTATAATTAAACTCCACAATAAATTATAGTTGTTGTGGGGAGCTAATAATGTCTAACTAAGCTCCACAATAAATTATAGTTGTTGTGTGGAGCAAATAATGTCTAATTAAGCTCCACAATAAATTACTAATAATGTAATTAAACTCCACAATAATTATAGTTGTTGTAGGGAGCTAATAATGTCTAACTAAGCTCCACAATATATTATAGTTGTTGTGTGGAGCTAATAATGTCTAATTAAGCTCCACAATAAATAAATAATCTTATTCCAAACTATTATTTTGTGGTATAAATTATTGTTATTGTTGTAATAAAAGATGTTTTTTTTGTAGAAATAAGGTATAATTTAATTAGTCAAATTGTTGTGGATTATATGTGATAATAGCAATTAAAATATGTTATTCTAATGTTTAATTTAATATTCCTGGTGGTTTAGCATAACTGCTGGCCTGTAGCAGATTAGAACTAGTTGGGGAGGGGAACGGAAATGCCAGAGGGGGCAATGTTTCACACACCTAAACTACTCTGCCTGAGGGGGACGGCATTTTTCCTGAGGGGCATGCCCCCGGGTTATGGGCCTACATGTTATTACAAATTGTCAAAATTCAAACATGCATGGAGCTGAAGAGATGTATATATAGCACAGAGATCTGTAACTATATGAAGTCTAGACATTTTATGACTACTTTATGAGATCTAGTTTATTTATTATACTGTCGAGCAGTCATTTTATTTTGACTGAGTCAAAATCAGTTTTAAGAGGACTGGTTGTAACCCGAGTGGCTTCAGTTTAACCTCCTTATAAAAACTAACCTTTTTTTAAGAATTTAGTCTCACTGTCATGTGCTTTATCTCTGTGGATGAAATAAATAATGTACAATATTTTAGAGTTATGGTGGAACTGGTATAAATAAAACTGTAGTCTTAAACCTTTTAATATTGTAGTACGATATTTATGACAGAATTTTTATTTGAATCGAATACACATGATTATCTCTACAACCGATTACAATGCAATCGTTGTGAGCGACAGGTGATGAAAACACTTCTCCGGGTAATTTATAAGAACTTAGTTCTACACCTGTTGATTCTTCTAGTAAATAAACACAACCCTCCGATGAACAAATCAAAACAACTTTTTCAGAGCCATCAACTTGTAGCTGAGAGCTGCTTTTAATTTTAAGGCACCGCTTCGGATTGGTTTCTGAATCAGAATTAGAAATTTTATCCACCAAATCAAAATCTAATTTACCATGTTGTAAACAAATGGTCTCATCTTTCAAATGAACAGATTTTTCAGAATCTTCGGAATATTTAGTTGGCTTTTTTACACCTTTATTGCCAGACATACGGCAACACATCTTTTGGGATTCACTACAATTGCAAACATCTGAAGATTCATAATTATCAATGGGCTTTAATTTCAGACTTTCCTCTGAAATTAAAATTGAATTTTGCCAATCTTCTGAAGTCATTTTTACACTTTTAGAATAATCTTGTGTGCTTAACCCTGCAGTATCACTGTTTAGAAAATGGATCCTTTCATAAGAATGGTTTTCTCCTTTTTCTAAGTGCTCGGATTCGTTATTTACTTTGCAGTCTTTTAAAATAATTTTTGAATTACTACAGTTATCTATTTTATCTTCACTAATATTACTCTGATAGTTTACATCCGCACAAGTTTCTTTTCCTTTCTGATCTTTTAAAGTAAGTTTTGATTCCTTTAACTCTTTTAAAAACAAATCCCTTAAAATTTGATTAACGTCTAAAATAAGAGGAGCTGACACAAGTCTAGAATCAAGTTTTGTTTTCCAAATCATCTCGGCACTGTCAACGTCTAATTTATACAGCCATCCTTCTGTCGTTCCAAAGAATAAATAATTATCACTTTGTACTAAAGACGAAAATATGTTTCCATTTACTTTAAATTCTAGGACCTAAACAAACAACAATACATAAGATTATGAGGTGGTTTAAATGAGAAACACGCATGTTTTTTTAATTTGTTTATAATATGAAAATTAATCCTTCTCCATAATATGAAAATCTTATCTCCAACAAAAAGTTAATTGAATGCTAGTTTGAGTTTTTTATCAATTTAAAAAAAAAATAAGTATGACTAATTCGCATAGATTACTGAGCATAAAGCATAGATTACTGACGGTGCTTTCACTCTACGTCGTCCATTGTCTCCTTCATGTGAAGAAGAACATGAGTCTCTTCAAGACGGCAGCTACAGTACACCAGCATGATACAAGCACAACCTGTATGTGCAGCAGTGCAGAGTTACTAGATCCCAAAACAGCATTAACTTTTGGTGTGTAAAGCTTTTTAATCATCTACCCAAACGTCTTCAGGATCTAGAACTCAAAAGTTTCAAAAGTGCCATTGGAAATATTTTGAGAGACCATGCTTTTTACTCGCTGGAGGAGTACATAGGATTCAAGTTTTAAGGAGAGATCTGTGAAAAGAACTGACGAATATCATACTCTTGTAGGGTCAACGATATGATCTTCAATCAACTAATCAACAGAATTAGTCATACTTATAGTTAATAAATTATATTAGCTTGCCAAGGAGAAGAAGTCTCTCAATGTAAATAGAGCTCTTAACTATTGTCAACCTAGCAACTTCACTTTGAAACGCCTATGACCGTCTCCACCCAATACGGACATGACTTGGCGGGACAGAAAAGTTGATTTCCCTACTTTTTTGGACCAAAGACTTGGCGAGGAGTATTTTACCACATAATTGGTATTTGGTAAGATTTCATGACTTTATGTACGGCTCCTGTTTTATGTAAAAAACAGAAGTAAACATGATACGTGCAGTAGATAAAGCTGTAAAGAGTGTCAAGGTATTGTATATACCACTCTCAAGCTTTGTTTTCTGCAGCGCGTACAACATAGGATTTATAAATTTGGGATTTATTGATACAGGAATGTTAAAAGGCATCAGAAAAAATCCAAAAGTCCTCAAACACCAAAATCCATTCATTAGTAAAGAGTGTAGATTAGTCAATTTATATAAAAGTAGCGTTCGCTGGTTTAATTTATAGCTCCATGTTTAGGACAGGAAAGTCAAATTTGAGATTTTATCAGGTAGGGCTACACACAGGCATAAGAAAAATTAAAGTCACCAGAATATCAAAATGTGTGTACTAGTTTAGGGTGCAGGTTAGTCTTTTGCTCCGCGTTCAGCGCAGAAATGTCAAATTTGAGATTTTATGAGGTAGGAATGCACACGAGCATAAGACGAATCCAAAAAGTCCTCATATTTTTTTAATATATAATAACTAAGCTTTCAACTAAAAATTAGTCATCATCAGAGTTTAACAATATAAAATAAAAACACAATTTTACAAACTATATCATATTGTACCTTGGTATGGTATCAGTAAGATATGTTTAAAAAAATTGTTTTTAATTTTTTTTTCAAAAAGCTGTTTTATGTTTAAAAAAACATTTTTATTAACATAGCTTACCAATACCATATTAAGGTGCAATATGATGTAGTTTGTAAAATTGTGTTTTTTATATTGTTAAACTCTGATGATGACTAATTTTTAGTCGAAAGCTTAGTTATTATTATATATATTAAAAAAAATATAGGACTTTTGTGTAACTAATCTATTTTTTTAAAGAGATTTATATTGTTTCATATAAGGATGTAAATAAAAACCTATAATAAAAGCTTATAATTTAAATATTGTTTCATATGATTTAAAATTTAAATAATTGGGTGATTTTAAAATGAATTTATTAGCCACAGTGGATGCAGGTCTTAATACATTATTTTAATTTTTTTATCTTATTACTCAATATGAATCCAAGATACGTAAGGGTTTTAAAGAAATAAATTATAAATAAAATTACCTTTTGACCAGTGTCAATATGGATCCACTTTACAGTCCCTTGAACATCGCCAACAATACAATTATTCTTATAAATAATAAAATTTGAAAAAATAGGACCACTTGTCATGTATGACCAAATAGGCTTGCCATCTTCAACATTAATTTTTTTCACAACACCACCAAGTGTTGACACAATAACAAAACCATCAACGATTTGCGGTTTAGTCAATATTTGAGAATTTACATACTCTTTCCAAATTAAATTTCCGTTATTAATATCAATACAATACAAATATTTATCGTACGAACCACATAAAACATAATTTTTATAAATATTAGGACTACATTTAACCATATCGTTGGTTTTAAAAATCCATTTCAACTCTCCAATAAAATTATAACAATAAATAGAAAAATCATAGCAACCTAAAATAAATAAATTAAGCTTTGAATCGACACAAGCCGTAGATTCAACTCTATCAGGTAATTTAACTTCCAAAATTTTATTTCCATTTACAAAATTCAAAACGGCAACTCTACCACTATGTGAACCAATGATAACTATTTGTTCTTCATTAAATAAACCAAATTTTGGCGAAGCATCAACACATTTTCCTAAATCATATTTCCATTTTATTTTTAATTTAAAAGACTTAGTAAATTTGAACTTTTTGTTAATTTTATAGTTATAATTATTTTGACTTCTTTTAAATCTTACACTATTAATATTTGTATTGAATTCACTCTTATCATTTTTATTTTCGATATTAATAATTTTATTTTTCGACAATAATTCCAAACAATTCGAATAACTTTTATCTTGAAGTATATTTCCGATGAAATTGTATTTAACGTCAGATTGGAGTTGAAGATGATTCATTAACTGTACGGCAGAAAATGAAGTTCCACCACATGAGATAAAACCTTTAGTAGGAATAATTGTATGTGTTGATGTAAACGACACCCAAAGTGATTCAAACAGTTCCTCAAGTGAGTTGTATTTCCTATGTCTTGAAATAAGATCAATTAATATCTTCTCATTTGTTTTACCTACAATAAAATATTAAATAATTTATTAAATGAAAATAGTAAAAAAATTATACAGAATTTGGGTTTGTTGGCAACTAAAGATTACTAATCTGAATTTAAATAGTTATATTCTTCAGAAGATATAACTGTTCAAAATTTAAGATATCTTACATACACAGAACATTCTACACATGTAAGATATCTAACACACATGGAAGTTTCTACACATGTAAGATATCTAACACGCATGGAAGTTTCTACACATGTAAGATATCTAACACGCATGGAAGTTTCTACACATGTAAGATATCTAACACGCATTTTCTACACATAAGATTCTAACACACATGGAAGTTTCTACACATGTAAGATATCTAACACGCATGGAAGTTTCTACACATGTAAGATATCAACACACATGGAAGGTTTCTACACATGTAAGATATCTAACACAATGGAAGTTTCTACACATGTAAGATATCTATGGAACACACATGGATATCTAACACGCTAACACTATACGTATATTAATGGAAGTTTCTATGGATAGGAAGTTTCTACACATGTAAGATATCTAACACGCATGGAAGTTTCTACACATATAAGATATCCTTTATCAAGATCCTCGGCCTTCTTCAAGGCCAAGGATCTTGATAAAGGGGATGACACTCTAAGTCGATTTGACATACAAAAAAATTACCCCATCATAAACTAAAAAAATAGAGAGAATTTAATGCGAAACACACGTCAAAAACAACTGCACATGCTTGGTACAAACTGCGCATGCTTACAATTCTTATAAAGGTGCAGGTCTTAAAATTTAGAGGTAAACTTACCTCTCAATGGTTTCCCATAGTTTATTGCTTGAGCAGGTTATAACAAAACACGCTTAAATTATCACTCATTGAAGTGGCAAAGTATAGTCCAAAATTTAAAATTAAATAAGCACAAATGACTTAACAAGCACAACAAATGTAACAAACAAGAGAAGCACAGAAGAAAGTTGAGAAGCAAACTCGACAACCTTGCTACATAACCTGCGTTTGGCGCTTTTTTCATTATAATCAAGGGGAAGGTAAGTTTGCTCCTATTCTCTATAGGAAAAGTAAAGTTTTTACTTTTCCTCATTTATACCATAGACATATAGGAAAAGTATTGTGTTTGGGATGAAATTCTAAACTGAGATGTCACCTGTATTACCTGTTTTAGATGTTTTTAAGACCTCAGGTTGTCACAAGTTGTCTTATCTATTTGTATGTGTGTGTGTCTTTTATCATCGTATCTCCCAGTATATGTTTACTAGAGAGTTGAAACTTGGAAGAAAAATCAATCTTTAGGTCTAGCCGTGCTATTTGGAAAATAATTTTTATGTCCCGAAATAATGACTCAGCAAAAATTCATAAAAAGCAAAAAAATTTGTTGATCGATTGGAGATATGTAGTCATATCTAAGACTATTTCCATCTCATTATCAGCGTTAGTTCAATTTTTATCAAATTACTTGTGTATGTATTTTTGAAGAAAATTGACAAAAAAAATTAATTGAGTTGAAATTTGGTACAAGCAGGTACAAGTCTATCTTTTTACGTAATATATAAGTACAAGGGCAAGTATATTTACGGTTTTTGTTGGATTATAAAAGTTAAACATAATCGAGCGTAGTCAGTACCTGGGCAGGTAACCACTTAAAATAAAAAAAATGTAATTACTGCCTAAGGACAAGCAAAGAAAGTTCAAAAATGTGCTGCAGTACATTTAATGATTTTATACGGTGGGGACGAGCAAAGTACGACGAGTCTGAAGTAATTGAGGATGAGCGTAGTGAATACGATGTGGAGAGGAAAACTTCCGAGTCACCCAGTACCCAATTTATTTTATATTGATTTTCTTCTTTATTGTTTATCATGTAAACAATTCCTTTAAATATTCTACTCTTAGATGTCAAACTTAGAATAATACTATATATAGAAGGAGCACAGGACCGTAAACACAATGTAATTCCACTGATAACACGAAAGCCGATTGACTGGTGCACTTAAGTGATGCTGCCAACCTGACAACAAAACATTATTTTAAATATGTGTCATAAATGTCTATTAATGAAGAAAGGTCGTAAAGAACAAATACTAACTTAAAACACCTGCTGAGTATAATAAAACCGGTCTTAGATGGCAAAAGGGTGGCGGAATACAAGAATCTACATTTAGTTGACGAGGACTACTTTTAATATAATTTTAATAAATACGTTAAACTACAATTTAAAATGCTTTAAATATTGTAATGCACCGATATTTATATTAGTATTTTATAAATAATCAATCATTTATTAATAATAGAACATAATAATTCATAAACCGGAAGTATTGCCAACTTTTGTTTTAGAAAATTGTATATTGTTAGGGTGGCAGCATTACTTAAGTGCACCAGTGAACTGCCTTTCATGTTATCAGTAGTGCTCCTTCTATATATAGTATTATTCTAAGGTGCAAATAACTATTCTATGAAAGACAATTTAAAAAGGCTAATTTAAACTTACCATGTTGTGTCAAAGGGATTTCAGATATAATTTCAATACAATCCGGCCAAGATCCCTGAGAACATCTCTCTTTAAAACCTCTCTTAAATGCGTCTAAACTAAAACTCGATACTGAATTAGGAACTATACACAAAATCAACAGGTGTTGGTAAAAGAGACAAACAGCTTGCTTGATATTGAAAACGGATTGAGCTGAGGCTTCCATTGACTTTAAGCTTAAGCAAACTCCATTCCTTTTTATTTTATCTTTAACTCTACCCACATAGAAGTATTTTCCACCATCACGCTGTAACAAAGAAAGCACACATTTCAACACAATAAGCCCTGCTTGCAAATTGTGTTGACCAGTTGTGTTCTTTTGCGGGGTAAGAGGTTTTACAGGGGGAGGGGTGGTATTACCTCACCTTCTTGGCTTAGGCAGACAAGAAGTCGGTCAGTAAGAGTCACCCGTGGTGTAGGGGTTAAGACACACAGTTAATACAGAGAATGAATAGACTTAAACAACTATTGCATGCATACACATAAAAGAAGCTTCAACATACGTTCTAAAATCTCTACAATATTTTCAACAACAGAATAACAATCACAGAAATTCTTTGAGAAACAATTGGTGTTACCAATCTGTACAACAACATTACATGAGTAATCACCAAGAAATATGACCATTCAGTGCTATAATAAGCTTCCAAGTAGTTTAAAGTGTTTCACAACAAAAGAGTTTTTAAAAGAAATAAAATGTTTACTAGGTAGGGAATGCTATTATAGCATTAATGAATGTTTAAAACTTTTATTGTTTTCTTATATTAGTCACTGGTGGTGTAGTGGTTAAGGTACACGGCCAATACACAGAATGAATAGACTTAAACTCCCAAGTTTAATTAGTCATGGGTTCAATCCCAGCACGGGCCTCTGGGATTTTTATAAGAGGGATAAAAATTCTGCATACCACGTCCTTCAGAAGGGACGTAAAGCCGGTGGTCTCGACCCTGTGCATTGTCAGGTACTCTTTAAAGATCCCTTACACTAAATGAAACTGGGTATAGGCAAAATTTAGGACCCTCAAAGTAGATTCATTATAATACTATAATGTCTAATACTATAATAATATGGTGTGTCTGCCTTGTAGTTCAAAGTGTGTGGAGGTATTTTTTTTAATTAAATTCCGGAGGAAATAATTTCCTAGGTACTTAGACCTCGTATGTGGGTCCATTGTACCTTGTAAATGACCGTGTGGAGGTTTGGTTTAACAGTGAGGGCACGTGTTGTTCATAGTTTTCACTGGACTATAAGAGTCATTGAAAATATGTATGATTGCTTAAAAAAGCATGAGAGGAACCATAGAAATTCACATATACCATTCAAATTCAAATTTACCTACACTTGAAATTAAAAGAAGTAGAACACTATCTTAGGGAGCTGGCAAAAAGGGCCCAACCACGTGGCTTACTTGCCTGGTAGTTACTACCACACTCCCCATATTACTATTACTACTACAAAGTCGATCAGTCTCCACTGACAAGACACTGGCATGGTCTTGGTAAGTCAAGACAATGAACTTGGCTAAAGCTACCTGAAACCCCTTCCGAATGGAGGGTCACAAGTAGATAGGTAGAGTCTCACTATGGAGAAATTAAATAACAATATTTTATTATTATTAATTAATTTACTTATATTTATTTAATTTATTTATATTAATTTATTTTAAAACTTACAAAAAATAAATCTCCAGTAGATCTATAAACAACATCAGAGTAAATATTAAAATAATTTTCTTCGTCAAGTAAACAAATCCTACTACTGCTACCTACAATCAAGAATTATATCGAATAATACACATTTAAAATTTTAAACAAAATGAATAGTTATTTATGCAACAAGGGAGTAAAGAATGCTATTATTTCCCTGATTAGTAATACCAAAAAAAATTGTCAGTTCCTCTTAAAAATTTTGGGAATACCATAACCAAAAAGAAAATGGACAAACACTCCCTCTTACAAGATTGGTGGCCTCTAACTTTAATTATATATAGTTATTTATGCACCAAGGGAGTAAAAGAATGTCATTATTTCCTGAGCATTATGTTGGTTCCTAAGGCGAAAGCCGAGGGAACCAAAGGATTTAATCCTGAGGCGTAGCCGAGGGATTTATTTGTTTAACTCCTGAGGCGAAGCCGAGGGAGTTATAGCTATTTACTCCCGAGGCGAAGCCGAGGGAGGAAATTATTGCGAGGAATAATGGCATTTTACTCCAAGGTGCATACAAGAGTTTATCTCCAGACGTCGACATTGAAAATAAAGTAAGAATGTTTTTTTTTCATTTCTTTTTTCAAGATTTTTTTAACTGAAAATTATCTTACCTTTATCATAAGAAACTCGTCGTTAAGTGGATTATGCAAAAAATCTTCAACTTGGTTCTTAGTAAAACATTCGCTTTCTTTGCATCATAACCTTCGTTTTTGATTTTTAATAATGCTATTAGTGATGCATAGCTTTTGATATTAACATTTTCTCTCACAAGCAAAGATGATTTAATCATTGAATACAGCGGCCACAGACTTGACGATTGTTTTGTATTTCATTCATTATTAAAAATAAACAAGCAAATGCATTTTCACTTACTTTGTTATTATGATCATGACACCAACTTTTAAAATTGTTACATGCTTTGTCATAAAACTTTTTCGATTTCTTTGGTAACAAGTTTTTTTTTTACCAAGTTCGCTTCAATAGCAATGTCAGGAGGTGTATTGTTAAAAAGTTTGTCAATATTGCAAACAATATTATCTGACATAATTGAAATATTAGAGCAGTTATAAGTAATATTTAATCTAATTTATAAAGTTTAAGACAAGTTAAATAGTTAAAGCTTAAGGTTTTAAACTAAAAAACTTTGATTTAATGATATTTTGTCGAAAAAAAAAAACAATGAGTGTGCAAATCTTAAAGTGATTTTAAAAAAAATCAGGATAGCCAACTTAATTCTTTTTTACTTTTAAATAAAGAACTAGTTTTTTTTTTAAATTATTTATTCTTATATAATTATTAGCATTACACTAGTTCTACTTAAAATAATTGTTAATGTTATATTCTTTTTTTCATACATCTTATTCCTGTATATCTTCTTATTTATAGGTATCTTAGTTTTTAAATAAAATAATTATATATTTCAGTTTTGTCGATTATTAAGTTAAGTTGGCAACTGTTACTTTTACTCCCAAGGGAGTAAAAAGTACTTTTTACTCCATTGGGAGTGAAAAGTGATTCTTTACTCTCTTAAAACTAGTCATTAAATTCGTATTATATACCGTCTGGAGAAAAACACTTTTAACTCCAAATGGAGTAAAAAGATGCTTTTTAGTCTTAAAAGAGTAATTTCAATTTCAATTTATTTATTAGTTTTTTATACAATAGTACATTGTGTAACATGGTCAATAATTAATATAAAGAGCAAAAATACATTCATAATCCAACATATTATATAAAGTAGATCAAAGAAAACAAATTATACTTTAAAATTAAAAAAATCTTTTACTTTGTACAATTTTAACTCAATTAAGCAAGTAAAAACTTACTTTTTCTTCCTTGGGAGTGAAAAGTGATTCTTAATTCCCTAAAAACTAGTCAATAAACTTAATATTATAGAATTCAAAAAATGAGTGATAGAGGAGTTCATCATAATCAGAGTAATAAAATAAGTCTCTCCCCTGGTGTCAAAATTTATTTAAAATAAAGCATAACCCGCTTTCAACCAACTAAAGGTCATCATCAGTGCCTGTGAGATGTTAGGAAGCTAGGTTTTGAGTCTTTTCTTACTGTTGACTGTTATTAGTCTAAAAACAGTCAACAATAAGAAAAGACTCAAAACCTAGCTTCCTAACATCTCACCGGCACTGATGATGACCTTTAGTTGGTTGAAAGCCAGTTATGCTTAATTTTAAATACATTTTTGACACCAGTGGAGGGACTTATTTTATTACTCTGATTAATATTATACACTATCTGAAGATATAAATGTTTTCTTTAAATATACAAGGAATTCCTTTCAAATCCCTAAAAAGGAGTACTATTAATTTACCTACAGCCTATGATTATACAAAATGAATACAGGCCTCTTTACAACTTGATTTAGAATAAACACAAAATAAAAATTACATTTTTACAAATGTGAATTTAAAAATAGTTTATTACTAAAAAACTAACAAATTACCTATAAACATTTCTCCTACATTGCTATCGTCTAAATTTCTTACTTCCAATAGAGTTTGTGATAAAGGTTCAGTAAAGCACTGATTGACATCTGCTTGGTAGACAGAGTTCTCACGAGGAAAGTCTGTTAATCCTCTAGATATGTTTAAAGAGGAGCAAGGATTGACACGAGATATAGCTGCCCAACACGATACTTCACTAATACCATACAGGTTGAAAATATTTACAGCTGATGGTACTTCCCAACTTTCTAGTGTCTTCAAAGACGGACATCTTTCTCCACCTAAATAGGAACAATTATGTTTGCACCCATTAAAGATAGGGACTGAACAACCATGTAAAGATAAGATAAGAATAAACATTTTGTACGCTACTTATAACAATGGGTGGTTATAACCAGCAAAAGAAAATATGTCAAGAAAATGAGAATACATAAAATTCATGAACTCTTTTACATCATAGAATACATAATTTGTAAGCATTGTTTTTATTTCTATTTTAAATTTATCAGACGGTAGGTTCCTAGTTTCTTCCGGCAGCATGTTAAACAATTTTATACCTTGCACATTGTGCCCTACTTCTGATTTTAAAGAAAGAAAGAAAATTTGATGACACACCAGATTTATTATTTGGAAAAAAGTTGACTTTACTTCTACAATCATTTTTAAAAGCTATATATTTCAACCCCATTGGGTCATCTTAAGGGCCTAAACAACTAGTAATATTGTAGTAGTATTATGGGGGAGTGGTAGTAACTACCAGGTTAGTAGGCCACGTTGTTGGGCCCTTTTTGCCAGCTCCCTAAGATAGTGTTCTACTCCTTTTAATTTCAAGTGTAGGTATATTTCATCTAATCTAGACAGAACAGCCGTGTTTTTCTATGGTTCCTCTCATGCTTTTTTCAAGCAATCATACATATTTTCATTGACTCATATAGTCTAGTGAAAACTAGGAACAACACGTGCCCTCGCTGTTAAACTAAACCTCCACACACTTTAAACTACAAGGCAGACACACTTATAGTATTATAAGGAATCTACTATGAGGGTCCTAAATTTTGCCTATACCCAATTTCATTTAGGGTAAGGTATCTTTAACGAGTACCTGACAATGCACAGGCTCGAGACCACCGCCTTTACGTCCCTTCTGAAGGACGAGATACCCAGAATTTTTATCCCTCTCATAAAAATCCCAGAGTACCCTGCTGGGCTTGAACCCATGACTCAATAAACTCGGAAGTTTAAAGTCCATTAATTCTGTGTATTGGCCGTGTACCTTAACCACTACACCACGGGTGACTCCACACCTAAACAACCAACAACAAGTACAAAATTCTGTAGCAGTAGTGTGGATCCAGGGTGTGAATTCCCTTTGGAATTCATGGTTCCGTGCTTAACAATCCATTTATTGCTTAAGGTTTCAGTTTATGCTTTATAACTTGAGCAGTTACTCAATTATTAAGCCCTACTTGTAACTATTAGAGGCCATTAATATCCAGACACACACATTTTTTTATATCATTTGATACTACCGAGTTTTGCAAAACATGAATAGTTGACACAATATAATTGTGCAAGAGACACCTAGGAAATGTAATAAGCAAAATGCAATGCTACATCTGGGAACTGTTCCATCATTCGACATCATTTGCAAAACTCGGTAGTATCAAATGATATATGTCTTGCTTGACAAGCATGATGGTGGTAAGAGAGCACCGCTCATCTCTGGTAAATACTTCACATTATATTCTTTGGAATTAATTGGAGGTCAGAGTGAGTTCAGGCTCTGTTGGCACCCTGATGAGTTAGACATAACGCAACAGAGTGGGACATGACATTATGTCGAGCCATCAATGATGACGAATGTTGAATGATAGAACAGTTCCCAGATGTAGCATTGCAATTTGCTTGTTACATTTCCTAGGTGTCTCTCGCACAATTATATTGTGACAACTATTTTTTTACTTCTCCTCATTTATACAGTAGGTACATAGGAAAAGTATTGGGTTTGCAAAAAAAGTCCAAATCATAATTTCACCTAAGTTTTCCGTTTTATGTGTTTTAAGTGTGTGTGTGTCTATTATCATAGTATCTCCTAGTGTATTTATGCTAGAGGGTTGAAACTTGGCACAAAAATCAATCTTTAAATCTAGTTGTGCAATACAGAAAATAATCTTTTTATTGCCTTAATTACCAGTTAGTAAGAAGTTTCAAAAATTCATAAAAAACAGAAATATTTGTCAATTGGTTTAAGATTTGGCACACATGTAGTCATATATAAGACCAACGTCTTATTATCAGTATTAGTTACATATTTTATAGAATGACTAGTATGTTTTTTAAAAACTGTAAAAAAAAATCAGGAAAAATGTAATTGAGTTGAGTTCCGTGGTGTCAAACGCCAGTATAAGTCTGAAGCTTTAACGAACACTGAGGCAGCCTACACAACAACAACAATAACCCATATTAACAACGATAACTTACCAAAAGCAAGAACTCTTAATTTTGATTTGAATACTTTTTCCTTGATATCATTTGAAGACCATCTCAGAAATAAAGACGGAGTGGTCTGGAGAACAGTAACCCTTCCTTGCGGTGGGAACAACACATCCAGTAGTTTGTCTGGATCTCTCTTTATAAATTCACTGCAGATCAGAAGAGTCGAACCATTGTTTAGTGATAAAAAGATTTCTACAACCGATGGATCAAAGGTAGGGGGTGAACTCAAAAATATTGTGTCTTCTGGTGAAATTCCTAACATTTTACTGAAAAAAAACAAAACATTTTGCTCTTTAACTAAGGGATAAGGTAATATATAAACCAAGTAGGGAAACTCCTATACTGAATCATGTTAAAAAATTCAGACCTGCCCGATCAGCTGATAGCTGGCTCAAAAATAAAAAATAGCTAAAATTAGAATAACTGTGCATGCGCCTTTTCAGATTTAGGTATTTTTATTTAATTTTATTGGCAACCCTGATAACATTAGGTGAGTTTTACATTTTATCGGGTTTTCGTACTTTAATATGTACGTGATAATTTAATGATTTTGTATTAAATTCTGTTAAATAATTATTATAATAATTTAGTTAAAGAAAAAGAGAAACTATAGTAAAGGTAAACCACATGTTTTTATAAAGATTTTGAAAAAAATGCAGACAGTGTATTGCCTTAAAATTACAATTGCTTTTATTACTTTAAAAAAAATAGGTTAAATTTGTTAAATTGTTAATTACAATTAATATTTGAAGGGGAAAAGACAAATATCATTTGCAAAAATGTACTAAGTTAAGTAGAACACACGAAAAAAAAGTTCAATTAGCCGCTCGTTTTAAGTCATTTAAACAAACCTAGTATTTAAAGATTCGGACCTAAACCAGTATTGGATGTGACAAAATGTATTTCTTACACAAATTATTAACATTTTAAACTAAACTGTTCAAATAAATGCAATAAAAACAAAAATTTTGAGTGCCATAAATAGTTTGTTAACATATACTAGGGTAAAACAAAATGGCCACGGCCATAGGAAAATTTGAGTCAACTCCCTGGTGGACAAAATGTGAACTACATGCCAGGTCTGACAGAAATCGTGTTTGTTTCCCTACTTGGTTTATATATTACTTTACTAAGGGAACAAGCATGTTTAATAGACAATTGTACCACTGATAATGTACTATATTGCTGTGAGTTGTACTGATTCCCTTAAGTTGGCAACTTTGATTAATATCCAAAGAATTTAACACTTGTATAAAAAGGTAGGATTGCCAACACCTTTTTACAAACGAAAAGTTCCCTAGTTCTGAAGTCGGCAACACTGAATAGTAATTATTTTATGTAAAATAAACAAGTTTAAAATAAATATTTCTTTAAAAAATTGATATTAATTTCTAGAAGTTTGTTAAATCATCAGTAGTAAGGTAACAAAAGTCTATGATGTCACCTTAACTAGGGCAATTAATGTTGACATAGTTGGTAGCACAGCATTCTTGCCATGAATAATTGGCAAAGACCCATAGAGATATTATTACCAAGGATTTTGAATAAAGGGGATGACGCACTAAGTCGATTTGCCATACAAAAAAATGACCACATCGAAAACCAAAAAATAGAGAATTCAACACGAAACACACGTCAAAAACCAACTGCACATGCTTCCGATTCTTATAACAGCGCAGGTCTTAAATTTTAGAGGCAAACTTACCTCTCAATGGTTTCCCATTGTTTATTGCTTGAGAAGGTTATAAAAAAACACGCTTAAATTATCACTCACTGAAGTGGCATAGTAAAGTCCAAAATTTAAAATTAAATAAGCACAAATGACATAACAAGCACCAAAATTGTAACAATCACGAGAAGCACAGAAGAAAGTTGAGAAGCAAACTCGACAACCTAGCTACATAACCTGCGTTTGCCGCCTTTTTTTATTATAACCAAGGGGAAGGTAAGTTTGCTCCCTATTTCTCTATCTCATACAACTTCCATGGGGTCAGAAATGTTCCTTAATGTGTCATTCCCTTTATTTATGATCCTTGATTATTACAAGAGAATTCCTATAGGTTAAATTTTGAAACATCGATAAAGTAACCTGACCACCTTCGCTTTTAAATATAATCAAATAATCAAAACAAAATAACAATAACTTACATAGTAAAACGTTCAATCAATTGTTGGAAACCGAAATACATTTATTAATTATAACCTTATCTCACTCTTGAAAGAGGTTTCAATGAGGTTATACAGAGCCCCTGAGAGCCCTAAAAAGGTTGTTTCAGGCCCCTCAATGTATTTAGATAGGCTATGCCCTCTCTAGTATATATCTCAATTGGAAGACCAATCAGAGCCTAGACATCGCCCACAATCAATTTGTTGAAAACAAATAGACATACTATAAGCAATCCACTTATTTTGGGCCTTAGTTAGTGTACTGCCAAAAGCAGTACAAACCTTTTGGCTGTCATGACCCTCTTTGACCCAAAAGCAAGGAGGGAGGGGAATCCCTCCTCTCCTCAAAGCTAAGTAAAAAAGGGGTCCTGACCAGCAAATAAAATGTTGGCTCAAAATTCGTTTAAGACCAAAGGAAAGTTGTTTGAAGCAATACAAATTGTATTTTATTTTCTTGGGGGCAGCCCTCCAAAAGAGGAACACAACCAAATTAAATCAAAAGCAACATCCATCAAAACAAATGCAAATAAGAATGCAACAATAATTAAATAATGTTAACTTCTGGAATTAAAAATTTTTTATACACCTTTAAAATGCTTATTTTCCCTTGCAATAATTACTTTATGTTCATTGTCATAACTCCCTCAGCTTTGCCTCGGAAATTACATACACAAATCCCTTGGCTTTGATTCAGTAACCTTATTGAAACCTCCTTTAAGAGTTAGTTAAGGTTATAATAAATCAATTGTAGACGGTTTTTCGCACACAGTTTGTGTGCAAAATTTGTTTAAATTTTGAATTCAAGATTTAAATTTCTATTACATGAATTACTGTACTTTTGTACTGTTTGCTTTATTATAATAATAGTCGAAGGTGATCAAGTTACTTTTTCAAAGTTTAAAATTCAACAGATAGGGCCTCACTAGTAATATCTCATGGTTAGACCCCTTCGGCAATTCTGAACCCTATCTTATGATCCTCAGTAATGTCAAGTTAAATAAAAATAAAAACAGGCTAAGAAAACTTCAAATGATATTACCTTAAATCAATTATATTGGGAATAATAGCTTGATGAGGAACTTTGATAATTTTTGGTTTGCCAGTTGTGCCTGAAGATTGAACTGAATAAGCAATATTCACAACAGGTTCCTTGTTTACTTCAATCACTCCTTTAAAAATAATTCATCATCACATATCATATCACCATTTATTACAAGATAATAATATTACATTTTAGAGGCTTATTATTTATAATACTATGTCAATGTAAATCAGCTTTTAGCTGTGGTAATTATCTAAAATAATTAGATAAATTAAATAAGTTTCATTTGATACTACCGAGTTTTGAAAAACATGAATAGTTGACACAATATAATTGTGCCAGGGACACCTAGGAAAAACGGTACTTCTTTAAATGGTTACTCCCCTCACAGCGTTATTGGGGAGTAACCATCTGAAAAAGGTTACTCAGAGACCTTCTTTAAATGGTTACTCCCCTCACAGCGTTATTGGGGAGTAACCATCTGAAGATGGTTACTCAGAGACCTTCTTTAAATGGTTACTCCCCTCACAGCGTTATTGGGGAGTAACCATCTGAAAAAGGTTACTCAGAGACCTTCTTTAAATGGTTACTCCCCTTACAGCGTTATTGGGGAGTAACCATCTGAAGAAGGTTACTCAGAGACCTTCTTTATATGGTTACTCCCCTTACAGCGTTATTGGGGAGTAACCATCTGAAGAAGGTTACTCAGAGACCTTCTTTAAATGGTTACTCCCCTCACAGCGTTATTGGGGAGTAACCATCTGAAGAAGGTCACATAAATAAAAAAAAGCAGTATAGTACTCCCCAAAAAGGGAGTAATTATCTAAAGAAGTGCCGGAAAAACAAGCAAAATGCAATGCTACATCTGGGAACAGTTCAATCATTAGACATTTGTCATCATTGATGGCTCAACATAATCTAATCTTTGTTTTTATAATTAAGCTCTAGATCTCTTTGAAAATAGAACTGATTTTTTCCTTATTGTAACCTATACTATATTATAAGTAAAATAAAAATTATATATCTTGAATATCTTTCTTTTTAACATTCATCACTTAAGTACATAATTATCAAATATGTTTTTCTTTTTTATTTTGGTTGTTTTTAAATTAATTATTATTTAATTAACTAGTACATCTTCTTTTTTTAAAAAAAAAAAAAAAAAAATTAAAATTGAAATATTAATTTATACTCCAATATATATATTTTCTTTAATTCATTTGTTTTTACTTAAAATTATTTTACATTATTTCTTTAGTTTTTACTTCCTTTAAATTTTGATGTATTTTCTTTAATTATTGTAAGTTTCTTTTTCAATATCTCTGTTTACTTTTTTTTGTGTATTTACCGTACCGTTTATATGTAAATAAATAAATAATGTCACGTCCCACTCTGTTTCGTTGCGTCTAATTCATTCTGACCTTCAATTAAAATTCCGAAGAATACTCTGGTAAAGTATTTACCAGAGTGAGTTCATGGAATAAAATTCTACCATATTTAGACTAGATCGAATGCAGTGAATGCATATGAGTAATCAAAACAAAAAAGAGAGAAAAGAGTGAAAATTATCATACTTCATCATACTCTTCCTCATACATGGGAAAAGTGTTTGTAGTAAAAATCTGAAATCGGATTTCACCTGAATCATCCTTTCAAACTTTTTAAGACCTGAGTGGTTCTTGCAAAGTTTTCTGTCTGTGTGTGTGTTTGTCTGTTATCATTGTAGTTCCCAGTACGAAATATTGTACTTAAATCAATCTTCAGGTCTAGTTTTGCCACCGGGAAAATAATTTTACTATGACATCATTAACCATCACAGCAAAAATTTTGAAAAATCATAATAAATTAAGCACCCATGTAGTACTATATAAGACCAAAAAAGTTTTATCCCATTATCAGCATTAGCTAAATATTTATGATTTTTAAAAAATCAGTAAAAATCCAAAAATTTTCCAATTGAATTGAAACGTAGAACCAAAAGTATTATATTATATAAATCAAATATGTGCCACGTTTGATCTCGTTAACAGCATTAGTTAATTTTTATTAATAGAGTATTTGCACAATTTTTTATTGCATTATCTTTAAGTACGTCATATAAAAGAACTCTCTGTAAAATATTAGAATGAAAAACGTATACTTTTGATTATACAGCAAAAAAACGAAAAATATATTTAAACATGTTCATTTGGTGGGAAAACGGCCTTGACACCTTGTGTGACATCATACGTAAGAATACCGCTGTGTAGTACAATATTCTTTAGAGCAACACTCATAAGAGTTTATTCTATACTGTCAACAAGATGATACTGACAGCTGTAGTCATCATGTTCCATAGGCATTGTATTACCTGGAACACGGAATTGTTTTGTTTCAGTCTTCTTTACATACTATTGAACTGTAAGCAACTGTTGACCTTATGATATTTCTAACTAAAACTTTCATTTGTACTTTAAACGACCCAACCTTTAGGGCATTCAGTTTTCACCCCACTCTCTCACCCATTCCCCCTCTCCTCTACATTAAATGCTTATTTTGACTATTTAAAATTAAATTAATTTTTTTGTTTGCAGCTTAATATATTTTTTAGCGAATTTCCTTTGAAAATTCGCCTAATGGGATAGGCGTCATGGCGGAATTCGAACCTCGGACCACGACACAAATCCGTTTCAGAGGTCCCTTATGACGAAAAAATACTTTTTTTGAAACTTTATATATATATATATATATATATATATATAATATATATATATTATATATATATATATATATATATATATATATATATATGTATTTCTAGACACTTTCTTGTAAACACTCTATCTTTCGAACGGATTAATATTTTTTAACCAAACTTGGTACAAAAATCAACCTTCGGGAGGACACGAACCCTATTGAAAACCAGGTTTTTGTGACGTCAGACGTCATTAACCTGGTTTGCTGAGTCAGCGAAATTTTCAAAAAATCGGCAAATTTCAGGGTTAATATTTTTTGCCGCAAAAAAGGTCAATATTTATGTTTTCTGAGACGCTGAATCGAATGAAACCGGTCCGAAGTCGATACGACCACTCTAAGTGACCAAAAAGTCCCAAAAACCATTGGAAATTACCAAAAACCAAAATTTAGGTCGATAAAAAATAAATTTCGAGTAGGTCGTTTTTCAATGTAATTTTGGGCGCGGAATCGAATGAAACCAGTCAAAGTCGATACGACCACTTTAAGTTACCAAAAAGTCGAAAAAACCACAAAAATTATAGAAAACCAAAATTACGGTCGTTGAAAATTAAATTTCGAGTAGGGTGTCGTTTTCAATGTTTTTTGGGCCTCTGAGATGAATGCCAGTGGTCCGGAGTCAATATAACCATTCAAACTCAGGGTACCTGGGTTCACATCCTGGAAGGGTCGATCATTTTTTATCGTTTTTTTACCTAATATAAGTTTACAACTAGGAAATAATTCTGGCGCGGTGGTCCGCATGTCGGGCGAATTTCCTTTGATGCGTGTTTCCGTGCTAAACAACCATTTTCTTACTTATGCAAGAACCATGCCCATTGCGTGGTTCTAGAACCTAAGCAGTTACTCAAGTGTCAAGCACTGCTCGTAACTCATTTTGTCTGTATTTTCCAAAGGAAATGTGCTGAAACCTTTAAAGATAACTGACTAAGCTTAAAGATAAGTAACTAAGCTTTAAACTAGTGCAAATAATAGAGCGTACTTCTAATTTTAGAGGCATAGTTTTTGCAACCAACTGGATAGTTATGCGCATTTCCTTAGGAAAATACAGACAAAATGAGTTACGAGCAGTGCTTGACACTTGAGTAACTGCTTAGGTTCTAGAACCACGCAATGGGCATGGTTCTTGCATAAGTAAGAAAATGGTTGTTTAGCACGGAAACACGCATCAAAGGAAATTCGCCCGACATGCGGACCACCGCGCCAGAATTTTTAACACATTTAATCATTTTATAAGCAAATAATTTTTTTGGGTAAATGCAAATACTCTATTGACATGTATACTTTCTTTGAGAATTCAAAAAGTAATTGAATTAAGTTAAAGATCGGTACACGTGTATCTCTTGACGGAACAAATAGGTGTACTAAGATTTGTTTCAATCCGGCGAGTATATCTACAGTTTTTGTTCAATCACTAAAGTTAATCAGCAATGAGCGAGGTCAACACCTGGATAGGTGACACCCCTGGGAAATAAAACAAATATATTCACTGCCTGAAGACAAATGAAGAAAGTTCCAAGATGTAATGCAATAAAAATTAAGTGATTTCCATATTTGTATTCGTGAAAAGCTAGATAAATAATTTCTGACCTTCCTTGTAACCAATTCTTTTCAAAAAACTTACAAGAAGATGTTTTATGTGATAAGTTAAATAACATTTTAATTGATTTTCTCTACAAAATAAAAATCCTTTCTACCCTGTTTCTGACTCTAAAAATTGAACTAACTAAATCACTAATGAAAGGAACAAAGCAAATAAGTATTAATTTTATAATAATACTATATAGGGGGAAAATAAATAACCAGGAATTTTTTACTTAAAGACCATTCATTTGTCTAAAAATACACACAGTAGGCAATTCTGTAAAAATTTCACTGGATCAGGATTTTGTTTATTAACAACTGAATCAAGACAAAAAAGATATTTTTTTAATCAATAAAAATAAATATACAGCTTTATTACTAACAACTCATAGCAGATGTATTGATTCACTTGGAGTCAAATAATTGCATAAACAAATTCAGCTATCACAACAGTAATAAATAAAATTAAAAACAATGACTTAAATTCTATAATTTCATAAGCTATAAAATTAAGCTCTGGCCATTTCACCCAACACTGTGGGCATCATCAGGCTAATAAACTAAACACTACATTAACAACTAAAAATCACAGAAAACATATAAAGCACATATACATAAGACTTATGTTATGAGTCTTATGTATATGTGCTTTATTTGTTTTCTGTGATTTTTAGTTGTTAATGTAGTGTTTAGTTTATTAGCCTGACGATGCCCACAGTGTTGGGTGAAATGGCCATAGCTTAATTTTATAGCTTATGAAATTATAGAATTAAAGTCATTGTTTTTAATTTATAAAAAAATGTGTGAATTCTATAAACTTAAAAGTGAGACTAAGGATAAATTACTTAATAAATAAAACTTTTTCTCATACCTGTACTCTTAATATGAATTTTTTCATCAAGAATTTCAATCAAATTTATTATGCTATAGTTTTCTAACCATGCAAATAATTCATTACTAAAAATAAATTTGATTTGCAGTCTATCAATGATATTAATATTCCACAGGGTTCCATTCATGGGATCCAGGGGAACAAATGCACATCCAGCCTTGAGGATTCTGAAACACACACACCACACATTATTATATATATATATAATATATATATATATATATTATATATATATATATATATATATATATATATGTATATATAACAATCTTTTATAATAATAATAACTTACAGGAGGTGAAGCGAAGAAATTTAGAGGGGTTTAGAGGATTTTCGACATATGTCTTCTTTGGTCAGGTAAGGTTGGGAAGTCCCGAGTGACTGAACCTTACCTGTAACCTCCCAACCTTACCTGACCGAAGAAGACATATGTCGAAAATTCTCTAAACCCCTCTAAATCTCTTCGCTTCACCTCCTGTAAGTTATTATTATTATAAAAGATTGTTATGTTATACTTTTAGTATTTTCCTTTTCATTTGTAATTATGTGTATTATATATATATATATATTATTATATATATATATATATATATATATAATATTATATATATATATATAAATGGATGTATACGTTGGTGGGGAAAATTTGCATCCCCCTACCACCACTATTGAGCTAAATTTCTTCCACTCTAGAGCACTATGATCAGAGCAATCAGCAATGCACACTCAGTGAATAGTTCAAATTTAATTTTTTTACAAACTTAAGTTATTTTAGAATGAGCATAAATAGAGTTCATCGTAATAGAACGAAAGAATAGAAACACATATTTTTATGAAATTCAAATTATTACCCATTAAAAGTCAAACAATAAATTATCATATATGAGAGCTGTACTACTCTCTATCACAAGAACAACTTTATTTATTCTATAGTTTGATAGAATATATCTGATATTAAAAGCTGCCTATATCTTAAACATGAAAGCATGGAAAAGCTTGCAACTTTAAGGTTTTAGTGTGATTTGGGGTGTAAACAAGAGATTTTTATTGTATTTTCGGTAATATTTGAGCAATTATATCTCTGGTTCTATTAAATCAATATTGATGATTAAAATATTGATTTGTTACAAATTTGGTGCAAAATATCAGGGACTCAATCAACTCTTGGCGAACTGCAACCCATAGAGGAATATATGCAAACCCAATATATATATGCTGCTCCCCAATATATGCTGCAACCCATCACTCTCGAGCCAGACAATTTATAACATCTAGACTTCGCATTGGTCATAAGAGACTTACACATGGGTAACTTATGAACTCAACACCACCACCCGTGTGTGAAAGTTGCATAATGCCTCTAACTGTCAGATATATTCTAGAAGACTGTAATCAGTACGACAACCTCCGAAGGAAACATAACCTTCCTCCAGACAGTTTTACAAGATAACATAATAACTCTAGACAACCTTTGGAACATCATCTGTGAATCTAAATTAGAGAAAGAACTCTAAATTCATATTGACTGGATTAAAACAAATTATATTGAGACAAAAGTGATTTAACTCTAACTCGGTATCTGAATTACTCCGTCTCAAAATTACAAGACAGAGCTTAAACATCGTCAATGTAAATAGCCCTAAACCCCCCTTGAACCTTGTTATTTAATGAACTTCAAAAACATCTTTTTAATTTTTATTTATTTATTTATTTATTTTAACAATATACAACGAGCGGCCGTTTAATGGCCGATTTTTACAGCTCCACATATAATAAAAGTGTTAGGTTATTTAGGTTATTAGCATTAAATTATTAATTAAGAGATACATTATTTAAAGTAGGTAGTAAAAAAATATAAAAAATTGTTACACAAATAAATTTAGATAAATAAGAAAATGTAAAAGGATTATTTAGTTTACAATTAAAGACATTAGAATTATGAGTATAATAATTATTTTAAAATATTAGAATTATAATTATAGATAAGTTAACATATTAAAATGAGCGTCATAAATTTATATAAAATCAAGTATTAAAATTCAAAAGTTAAAATTAATGATTTAGTTAATACACATGAGAATGAACAACATAAGATTTATTATTTTAAAAATTGAGAGTAAGCAATTAAAAAATTAAAAGAACAGTTTAATATAAAAATATTAATAAAATTGCAATAAAATGAGCCAAATAATTTAGTAATATCTAGAATTAAAGTTAGATAATTGAGATAATTTAAAGAACAATTTAGTAGAACAATTTTAACACTTATAATTATTTATATCATAATATAAAATTTATTATATATATTATTCAATTATAATTATGTGTACGAACTTATTCATGAACACATACACATTATATACATATTACACACCAGAATAATTATAAATAATATTATTTGCATTACAATTATATCATATCTATTTATTTATTTTTATAACTGTTCAATTGAAATATATTTATAATGAAAAGAAAAAGCACTACTGACCTGTTAAGTAAATGTTAGGTAAAAAAAATAATTAATCTATAAGTATGTAAATAAAGAAGTTATAAGACTATTTAGAGTTAAATTATGCATAGTAGGAGTAATAGTTTATTATATTGAATAATATCTATTTTATTTAAGAATTTTAGAGTGTTAATGATTATAACCTCTTGATATGTTAATAGAATTTAAATAAATTCTAATAAAATTTAGATAAATAAAACCAATAGGAACAGCGCTAATGGACAAGAGCTGATTTTGGGGCAATTTTTAGGACTTTGAAGGGCCCAGGGGCCAAAATTTCCCGATCTAAAATTGTAGACCCTTTATCAGAGACAAAATAAATCAATCTAGCGGGTTAAACCTTTGGGGCTCGTCGGTCACGAAGATTTGCAATTGGCTCTTCGACTATTAAGTTTAGTAAATGAAATATACATCTTACCCATTAATTATACAAGGGTAGCTATAAGTGACGCTGCAGCACACTCCGATGTGATAACCTACACGGAATTGTTTTGAAATCTTCATAATACAATCACATACATCGTTAACTTGTTTCTGAAATTCACAGTAACTTAAACACACTTGTACTGTGTCGCTAATATAATGAATAGCTGTTTTATCAGGATGATCTACGATCGATTTATCTACTAGAGAAATTAATTTTTTTTCATTAAAGCTCATAATAATGATTAATCAGTGTAAGAAAATAAAAAGTTAAGTATTTTTAAGTAATTTTTATCTATTATTTGAATTTACCGCTCTTTATTCATCTTATTCTTCTTTTATCCAGGTTCATTTGTAAAAGTTGTAAAAAGTGTATCGCGGGCTTGTCAAAGTTTTGAATATAAAGAAGCATAGTGGAGAGTAATAACTCCACAAAGAAAATCTAAACGGAGTAAAACGTACTCTAGTTCATGTGCCGAACAAAACTAAAAAAGAAAAAAAAGCATTTAAGCAAGCAAGTAACTAGCAGTTTAACGAAGATAAATCAAATACTATCGCTTTTACTTGAGAAGTCAAATCAATTTCATTTTACAATTTAAGGAAAAAAGTTTTGTCAGGAATATTAAAATTTTATAATAAATAAAAAAAAGAAGAAGAATAAAATATGATAAGAGATAACAAGTTGATATCAAAAAAATAATTTTATCTAAAAAATTATTAATTTTTAATGAACTGTTTATTATAATTAATCCTGGTAGTAAATATAGTAGTAAGAAATCATATCTCACTTTGAGTTATGGTGATTTCAAGACGATTGAGTAAGGTAAGAAATTATATTATAGTGTAGTACATTTATAAATAATAAAAGTTATTTATTTATTTATTGAGTCAAATAGAATATTCCACTAATGCAATAGTTAAATATCTCCTCTAAATATAGTTAAATATATTTATATTGGCAAATTAAGTTACATAAACACAAAGAGACTTATACTACTAGAGGGAGGACTAGGGTTGAATAGCACAATGATTAGGGGTCTGGGAGTCGTAGTGTGACCATATCCATTAGGTACCATAACTGTACTTACTCCTACTTTAGGGAGACTAGAGACTCTCATTCCCATTCCTCTACAACACTTATCTGAGCACATATTTATAATGCACCCTACAAACGGGGTGCATTTTTCAGTGAAATTTATAAAAAAGAATGGAAAGGACTCATAGAGAGTCTGGTCTTAAAAGATGTTTTGCAGCTTCAACTATAGTATAACACATGGTTAAAATCAGTTGACAACATGGGAAAATAGTGTTGAGGAACCAATGAGGTTAGCCTGATATGATATTTTGGGCGTGGTTTAACATTTAAGAGTAACCTCATTGGCTCCATCCCATTATTCTCCCTCGCTGTCAACTGATTTTAACCGTGCGTTATACTATATTCATATTAAAAACAAGACAAAGAAAAATATTTTTGGTTATGTTTAAGCTTTTCTGGCTAAAGGGTTGTTCCGATAGAATTTAAGTAAAAAAACTAAACAGAACTCCAAACTCGACAAAACATCATTCCCCACTTCATTGCATTTTTTAAAAGTTTGATGATTGCATAAAGTTGGTTAATGACATCATACAGTTTTATTATGCAAAATTTTGTCTCAATCAGAAGAAATTCTTCTAGCGTTATGATTGCTCACACGTCATTTTGCACCTTGCTAACCACATTCTATCATGGGGTAATACATGTCAAGCGAATCGTGTCTTTATAGTTGAAAAAATAATAATAAGAATAATTAAAAAGTTTCTTTTTGTGGACTTATAAAAAAATTTATAAATAAAACAGGTTAATTACACAAAAGTCCTTTATTGTTTAATATTTATAATATATATATTATAATATATAATATATTTAATATAAATTATTATATATATATAATATAATATATTATAATATATAAATATATTATAATATATAATATATTATATATATTATAATTATAAACAATAAAGGACCTTTAAGTAATTAACCTGTTTTTATTTAAATAAGAATAATTTACTCAGTAGAGTCTCATAGGTCTGTACAGCCTTTGTTTAAAAAAAAATAAAATGCTCACTCTTTTCTCCATCTAATTTCTGGAAACTTATAAATTTGTGATTCATAATCCTGACCAGTTCAACACACACAACAGTGCCCATTATTTTGATACAAGGAATAAAAATAAATACTGTTTTCCCCCATGTAGGACTGAAGCTTTTAAATCACCCCCCCCCCCCTTAATATTAGCATCTGTTATTACTATAATCTACCAGATGATATCAAATCAATTTCCACTCCTATGGCCAAAATTAAATAATAAAAGCTTTCCTAATGGACAAAGCATATTACTATATAAACTTGACTTTTGTATGAAAATTACAAATTTTTTTTAGTCTAATCTTTGCTCTTTTTTTAGTACAGTTTGTAATATTTTCCTTTTTTATTTTATTATAAATATTTTATATTATTTTTACCTTTTTATATTATTAATGTTTCAATTTTATTGTTTTTTTTTTTTAAATTTTACTTTTTTCTTTAATTAAAATAATTTCGACCAAAATTAGTTGAGAGCTACCCAAAAAGAAATATAACTTGTACTTAAGTTGGAGTGCCCCCACTCTGACCACTTGGCTTTGTGGGTTCCTTAAGATTATGTTAATTACTTACCTCTTTTTAATTACTCTACCGCTAGTACTATATATTCCTCTATGTACTCTACTTTATTTGTTTTGTTATTTTTACTTATGGAAATAAAGATCACTATTATTTTAATTTGATTTACAAATTTGTTTTATTTTATTTTTATTTAGTTTTTATTATTATATTTGTTAACTTTGGTTGAGATTTTTGTTTCTATTGTATGTAGTAAGTTTGTTATGTATATGACTTGTTGAACCTTGTTAAAGCTTTTCAATAAATAAATAAAATGAAATTCAGAGCCCATCTGTTATTGTAGTCTGCACCTTTGCATACATTTTTCAGCTTTAGTTTGAATAGCCATTTCCTTCTTTTCAAGTACTTATTGTAGCTGACCATCATTATTTTTAATAAATCTTTTATTTTTCAATATTTACATTTTTTTACAATTATTAAACTATTTACACAAAAGAAGTTATCATAAAAATATCTTTATCAAAGTGAAAAATCCCACAAATCCTAGGATTAAGTGTGGGGGGGGGGCTGTGGGGGAAACAATTATAATCACAATTTGGAAAAATTAATAGAAAGAGTTAATTATTATATTAATATAATGTATATATACATTATATTTATTGTTAAGTTTATTTAGTTGTTTTTATAGTTATTTAACAATTATTATCCAAAGTTATTTATTATAGTCATATTTAGTTATTATATTATTTTTATTAGTTTTTTTAAAGTTAATTATTAATATTTTTATGTAGTATTTAAAAGACAGAAAATTTATTTATTTATTAACAAAGTATAAGATATGCAAAGTGAAAAGAAAAAAAGATTATAAAAAAATAGAACAAGTATAAAATTAGGTAAGAAAAACATAAATAAACTATCAACTTAAAACATGAAAACAATAAAATAAATAAATAAATCAAAAAGAAAACCAAATAAACTAAAAAAGAATCACAACTTGTAAATGTTTGTATTTTAATAGCTTAAGTTAAGTTTAAGTTAATTTTTATTAAATTGAGAACAGACAAAGTAAAGTTGGAAGAAGTTAGATATACTTAATCCTATTCTTTAATTTCTTATTGTTATTATTATTGTTATTGTTCTTATTGTCTTATTTATCGTCCAGTTCTGAGGAAACCAAACATTGGATCTTCAGACATAATAAGCTTTCATGACCTTAACGAATAAAACCATTTTTATAGTGGGGAGTTTCTAAAACAATTAACAAAATATATTTTCAATTAAATATTTGTAGATTTTAACCATAGATATGCTCTGTTAATATTTCTTCTAGTGTTTTAAGCAGTCTACATGTATAGTCTATCGTTTAGTTTAAAAATCCCCAAAGTCATAAGTATTTTGGGGATTGACCAATCGGAGAAGCCGCTGCCAACCTCTCATTTAAAAAGAGAAAAAGAATCCCTACCACAATAACCGCTGTAGGGAAAAAAACCTTCTTCCCGGCAATCGTTCACTTTGTTTTTGGTTCTTCTTTTGATTACATCGTATTGAAAACTACTTTCAAATTAATCTTAAAAATTATATTTTTAAATAAAACTACACAAAAGAAATGTAAAAAAACATTGCCAAGAAAATACGGGTAAAATAACCTGATTTGTTTACATAATTTTTTCCCGCTCTCTTCATGCAGGGATTTTTTTTCTTAAGAATCAGTGGTGTCTAAACTGACCTGTCAAGATTTTTAAACTAAACGATAGACTGTAATCTTGTTTTTTGTCTGTTTAGGAATTACTGAAGCTGTTTAAAAATAGTTTGAGCACAGCAGTGAATACTGCGCCTTTACCTCAATATAAGCGAGTCCAAATACCTTGTCCTTGGGGACATATCTCTGGTTTGTATTTTATCTTTCAATACTTTTTTATATTATTTTTTTTACCAAATTAGTTATTTTCCTAATTTTTTAAGCTACACTAGTCATTTGATATAAATTAAACTAATGCTGATAATGTCATGAAACTTTGCACATATGTTGGTCTTATACATGATCGCATGTGTGCTAAATCTCATACGTTTTATGAATTTTCAAAATTTTGCTGATTCATTATTGTGGATTAATGACGTCAAAAAAAAATCTGGATAGCACAAGTAGACCTAAAGATTAATCTTTGGCAAGTTTCAACTCTAGCATAAATACACTGTGAGATACCATGATAACAGACATACACTCGTAGACAGACAACTTTGTGATAACCACTTATGAGCTTTTAAAAACACCTTAAACTTATAATTCTGGTGACATCCCGATTTACAATTTTTTTGATAACTCAATACTTTTCCTATATACGAGATGTGTTCAAAGAGTATCGTGAATTTTGTGTTTTTTCAAAAATTATTTATTTATTCATGAATATCTATTTTGTCCCCTTCAAAGTAATCCCCATGAAATATTATACACTTGTGCCAACGGTTTTTCCAATCTTCGAAGCACTTCAAAAAATCATTTTTTTTTTTATCTTGTTCAGCTCCTCCTTTGATGCCGTCTTTATCTCGTCAAGCGTAGCATAACGTCGTCCTTTCATGGGCCTCTTCAGTTTAGGGAACAAGAAAAAGTCACAGGGGGCCAGATCTGGGGAATACGGTGGCTGCAGCATCATTAGTGTGTTGTTTTTGGATGTGTGAGCAGGGGCGTTATCGTGGTGCAAAAGCCAATTTTTGTTCTTCCACAAATCCGGGACGAATTTCGCGGCGACCCGTCTCATGCCCAAATCATTGATAAAATTCGAATGGCATGTGCCAATGGATATGTCTAGGTCCTTAGCAACTTCTCTAATGGTGATTCGACGATTGGCCAATACCATTTTCTCCACTTCATTAATTTTTTCGTCTGTTGTTGAAGTGCTCGGGCGTCCGGCACGCTCTTCGTCGTTCACATCTTCTTGGCCTTCTGAGAACATTTTGTACCACCGATAAACGTTGCTTCGGTCCAAGGTAGCTTCTCCGTATGCCACAGTCAACATTCGGAATGCATCCGCACACTTAATTTCGTTTTTCACACAAAATTTGATACACGTTCTTTGATCCATTTTTTTGAAAAGGTAAAAATCGAAGACGTTCCTAAACACGTGCAAGCAAAGCAGCTGTCAACAATTAAGTGAATATTCAAAATGGCCGAGCTTGTCGGCATAAGTGAGAGACATGAGTACCAACATAACGCCACAAAATTCGCGATACTTTTTGAACACATCTCGTACCTGTGGTGTAAGAGAGGAAAAGTAAAAATACTAATTTCTCACCTGTCATTTCATACTTAGTTGAAGAAATTTTTTTGCAGGTATATGGTGGGGTAGAGAGGACGTACAGCCAGTGCTTGCTGTGCACGGATGGTTAGATAATTCTGGTTCATGGAAACGCTTAGCAACCCATTTAGTAGATGACAACATATCTCTGCTAGCTTTAGACCTCCCTGGAACAGGAAAGTCTTCACATCTACCACCCTTCTATAACTATCACTTTAGCAGCAGTGCTGCCATATTACGCAGGGTTCAGAAGCATTTTAATTTCAACGATCTAATATTGTTTGGTCATTCCGGTGGCTCCGCAAGTGCATTTTTATTTTCTGCTTTATATCCAGAAGTAACTAAAGGTTATTTTGCAGTTGATTATTTACTTTATTCTTACAAACATCACAATAATCGCGCTGATGCGACGGGTGAAGTTATAGATGAATATATAGATTTAGCTCTTAAAGGTAAAAGTTCAAAATTATTTGAATATGAAGAAGCTAAACAAGCTTGGATACAAGGATCGTTGTTAGGAGCTACTAATCCGGAATTAATTGAAGATTTAATGCAAGACGGAATGGACAAAGTTAAGGATAAGTTTTCTTTCTCAAGAGATCTAAGATTACGACAGTTAAAAGCAGTTTCAGTCGATTGTTTTTCAGTTCCTCAAGCCGAGGCACTAGCTCGATCCATCTCCTGTCACATTTGTTTAATCAAAGCCACGGATAGTCCGTTTTTGGAAATGGGTATAAGGAATTTCCCTCATATTTATGAAGTTCTAAAGGAAAATGCTGAGTCATTTGAAATACACGAATTGAAAGGGCAGCATCATATCCACATGGAGCATGCCGACCAGGTGGCTGTTATAGCTAGGAATTTTATTAATTCTTTAACTTAAATATTAACTTAATATTTTTTATGGTAAAAATGCTAGTCATTAAATTAATATTGAATCACCATTCCCTATTTAATCATTTGGTACTAATGAAAGGAACGAAGAAAAGAGTCTCTCCACAAAACATTTTTTTTTGTGGAGAGACTCTTGACTTGTGGAGAAACTCTTGTGGAGAGACTCTTTGACTTGTGGAGAAACTCGAAGAAAAGTCTCTTCACAAAACAAATTTTTGTTTTGTGGAGATACTCTTTTCTTCGTTCCTTTCATTATGAACAACTCCACTAGTGCTCATTCAAATTCATTTGGTACTAAGTTATCAAGGTAAAGCACAGGTGGAGTGTATTATAATACGAAAAACTTATAACTTAAACTTGTAACTTTGTGGAGAGGCTTTTTCGTGTTGATTATTTGATACTGGTTTATCTTCTTCAATTTATCCAAAAGTTATTTAAAAAATTAAAGACTATTTAAAATTACCATGCACAATTTTTATTTTTCCTTCCGTATTTACTTTTATATATTTTTTGAGGAAAAAGTATACATTTATGTGTGATTCGTTGGGTCGTTATTTTAATGTTAATTTTATTTATACAAATTGCATTACATGAAAAAAAATTAAGTTATATTCACTATTTTGCTTATAGAACCGCTGTTAGTTAAAAAAAAAAGTTTATTTGCTTGTTTTATGGATTATTGAATGTAATTATAACTTGTTGTTATTAAAATATTTATTTTTTCTTAATATTGATTTATTGATTATTTTTTATGGTTAATCTTCTGGTATGATAAATCTGTAAACAAATTTCACAATGCCAGTTTATAACTTTTGCTTCTATCTTCACTTTTCCTCATTTCTACCTTAGGTAAATAGGTAAAGTATTAAGTTTGTGTATAAATATATATATATATATATATATATATATATATATATATATATATATATATATAATATATATATATAACCACAATGTTTCCTCGCGTCACATAAAAATGAGCGGCTGATTTTTGTTCGAGTGACTGACCTTAGGATATAAAGATGACAACCAAGGGTAATAATGAAGACAGCAATCCGAGTTTTGTTAGATTAATTTATTTCATCAAAGCTTTCGCACAAGCGATGCTTGGCATCCTCAGTGAATCTAATAACAAGTAAACAAAACCATAAACCAATTACAAAAAAAAAAACAGAAATAAAAAATACATACCAAACAAGGCAAAAAACAATTCAAAACAAATGCAAGTTAATTTTGAATTGTTTTCTGCCTTGTTTGGTATGTATTTTATATTTTTGTTTTTTGTAATTGGTTTGTGGTTTTGTTTATTTGTTATTAGATTCACTGAGGATGCCAAGCTGATGAAACCACTGAGGATTTATTTCTGATGAAATAAATTAATCCAACAAAACTTGGATTGCTGTCTTCATTATTACTTTTCCTAAGTAAAACAAGATGGCTGCGCCCATAAGAAAATTTGAGACAGCTCCCTGGTGGACAAAATGTGAACTACATGCCAGGTCAGACAGAAATCGCATTTGTTTCCCTACTTTGTTTATATATTACTTTAGTGGTGGGAATATTTTGGCTATTATCAGAGTTTCTAAATCATTGTGCAAGTTTCACGGAGAAGATTCAATCCATTCTAAGCTAATACAGGAAAACAGTGGTTTACCCAAGATCTTGATGTAGCTCATGCTAACGGCCCTGTCATTTTCAAATCTACACTTTTTTAGGTGACTTCCTTTGTTCTTTAATCTGAACTATCATAGTTTTCCTTATTCCTTAGTTAATTCTTTCAAAAGGATTAACAGCGTTGCTCTTTACTTTATTCACTTACACAATTTACTTGAATAGAAAAAAAGGAAACCCTGCGCCAATATTACAACTACATCAATTTTGTAGCCGCTGCGAAATTGCAAGCAGTAAATACGGACATAATAAAATAATAAGTAATAAAACAAAATTAAATATAACATTGTTAAAATTTATTACACATAAAATTAATAATTTATAAAATACAATAAATAATATTCTCACAATACTTTGGTGAAATCCAAGTCAATATTTCACAAACTTATTAAATGCAAAGTTTTTTAAGGAAAATATAAAACCGTTATTGTTTTAGATTAAAATGGTATATAATATCTTAGAAACTTGAGTTATAGTTAAAATTATTTCTACAATATTTACCAATAATTATAGTATCAGTTTGAGTTTGACCAGTTGTGGCGTGGGGAGGGGTCAGCTGAATAAGCTAGTCAAATTGGAACCACAATGAAAACAATTTTTACTGGGCCGTCAACTGATCAAAACATTACATTGTGAAACAGAAGGCCATATAACTTCTTAACAGATAGAATATTTATGACAATAACTTTTAAAAATATACAACTTTACAAAGGCTTCAGTAAATACAAAAGCTACAATCCATATAAAAATAAATTACATTAAGTTCAGCAATTAAAATGTATAACAGTTAACAAAAAGGCACTTATATATAGCACATATAATTTAATAAGCAACTGAATAAGTCCAGGTTTCACCCTAATCCATGGATAAATGGTACAATGATTAATACTAATAATTCCAATCATATATATACATACACACACACGCTTATATATATATATATATATATATATATATATATATATATATATATATATATATATATATATATATATATATATATATATATATATATATATATAATATATATATATATATATATATATATATATATATATATATATATATATATATTATATATGGACTCATGCCCAGGAATGGAGTGTAAAGGGACCTTTCAGCAAGGTTTTATACGATTTTTGCTATTGAAGATCATTTAATACTTTCATGATTTACAAGGAGATCTCTAATTGTTAAATCATGAAGAAATCGGAAGACAAGATCAGAAATAGTAGAATAAGTTAGGCAAATCATTTTAACACTGAATGAGTAAAATTGATTGGATGCAGTTGTTACAGAGTGTCACCATAACAGAAAAAAAAATTTTTTTGTTAAAAACTTTTTTCAGAATTTTTTGAAAATACAATAGTTATAAAAATTGTAAAATGTTGCTGAGTCACCATGTTGTCAAGCCCCTGAGTAAAAAATTAGACTGAAGGTTTACTTAGTCTAGACTATGGTCCATTAGTTTGTACCTTCTTTAACAAATGACATTATCTTGTACCTACTTTAACAAATGACATTAGCTTGTACCTACTTTAACAAATGACATTATCTTGTACCTACTTTAACAAATGACATTAGCTTGTACCTACTTTAACAAATGGCATTAGCTTGTACCTAATTTAACAAATGACATTAGCTTGTACCTATTACCCGATGTTACTCTTAGATAAGGGTATCATAAGTATTTACACTGAAACCTGAACTTGTTTTATAAGCAGTTTTAGAACCAAAATATCCAATTAGTACAAAAATGAGGTATATTAATTACAATTAGCTGAGTCATTTAGGTTATTTGGTATTTTTAAGGATTTCATAATCTTTTATTAACTCCGTAGCTTTGGATTTGACCAATCGACAGCCTACCAAAAATTAGTAAGGGAAGGCATTCTATTGGTTCATTCTGTGCCCATCACTTAGAGGGTGTAGTATACACCTATAGAATTCCTTCTCTCACTGATTATTGGACGTCGACTAACCATAACCAAACCTATCTATTACAATAGCCTTATCACAAGACTTGTTTCTAAAAACTCTAACGATCTCTGAAAAATTATTGGTGTACTTGTTTTCTTTACAATGACGATTTTATTTATGCACCAATTATTTCACCTAAATTTTATTAATTACGTCATTTCGTTTTTATTTTTATCTTGATCATCATAGTTTATTGTTCCAGACACTGATGATGATCTGCAAGACTGAAAGTCAGATTTGTTAGTAAATATAACCAATTATTGAGGAGAGACTGTTTTCTTTTAATTTCTATTGTAATTATCTAGTCAACTAAGTAATGCTGCCAACCTGACAACAACATATTTTTTTTGCTTTTATGTTGCCATCCTTACATAGTTGGTGTGCTAGCCCGCCATTATTAAATTTTTTATTAGTTCCTGTCGTATTTAAATATTTTGACTCCCCACTATTATAAATTTAAATATTGTATGATAGCAATACAGTAACAATGCAAGTATACAGTTCTGACGTCATACAATAGTCTCATATACTATTTTTTGAACACAATGATACACATTATTATTTATTTCGAAATTTTAATAGTCGATACTTATTAGCACAACAATAATAATAATGTCAGTTTAGAGTCTTGCAGCTCATCAGGGATAATCTCTGCAGGAACAACCTCAAGTGGTAGTGGTAACTATTACCACTTTTTTAAAAAAACAAGAGTTTTTTAAAGTTGGCAATAATTTATTTGACAAATAGTCTTATATAAACTGAGAGCATAACCTGGGATGTGAACTCCAGACCTCCAAGGTGTCAAAGGTCAGTATAAATACCGACACTTGAAGGAGGACAAAGGCGGCCCTTATAAGCACAAGCAAATAGTAAACTAACAGCAAAGCAAATAAGCATTAGAAAACATATATTTCTTAAAAGTTAACATGGAGGGACATGGACATAGGAGTACTTTTTTATGTTTTAGAGGTTGCTGATTATGAATTTAAAATTCATTAAAAACTGTTTTATATATATATATATATATATATATATATTATATATATATATATATATATATATATATTGTGTGTGTGTGTGTGTGGTGTGTATATATAATTTAATATAAAAATACAGATATACTATAAAATATAATATGCAGGGCACTGTGTTTATACTATTAGGCAATACAAGCTTATAATTACAAAATACTGATATAGAACTATCTAAGGATCTTTAAAGAAATCACAAAAAAATATGTTCTATAGTTAACCATTGTCATAAGTAGTTGTCATAATTTTTAATAGAGTGAAACAACTACAAGTTAAAAAGATTTAGGCTTAAAAAGTTAGGAAGCTAAGGCTCAGTTGAAGAAGGAATTTTAGATAACGAGCTTCAGCTGAAATATACAATTGCTTGATTAATAAGAATAAGATAACTGCCAAGGTTCAAATAATTGCCGAGGCTTAATGTTATAAAATTACTACTTAGGCTCATTATTAAAAATGATTCAACCTCAGCTGAATAAAATTAATTATAGGATAAGTAGAATAAAATAACTGCCAGTGCAAAATTATATAAAATTACTGGTTAACCAGAATAAAATAACTGCTGATGCTCACTGACATAAAATGACTGCTGAGGATCAGCTGCATTAAATAACTGAAAGGCTTAGTAGAATAAAATAACTGCCAATGCTCACTGACATAAAATGACTGCTGAGGATCAGCTGTATTAAATGGCTGAAAGGCTTAGTAGAATAAAATAACTGCAAATGCACAGTAATATAAAATAACTACTGAGGCTCAGATGTATAAAATTATTCTTTAGGTTTTGGCCAAAATAAATAAAAAACTGCCAAGACTCTATACTATTAGTGACTGCTAGTGCCAAGCAGTATAGCATGACAACCTATGCTAAGATGTATAAAATTACTGCCTAGGCTCAGCAGAAAAAAATTATGGTTTAAGTTCAGCCAGAAATACAGCTGAAGTTCAATTTAACTAACAAGGTTTATAACAGAGACATGTTAAACTTTAGTTAAAGATTCTATAGATAGAGGAGAAGCTGGCAGACTTGTTAGCTGAGGAGATAACTGCTCTGCAGTGGGCGATAACTGCTGAGGCTCAACTGAAGGCTGTATCACAGATATCTGTTGTTGTAATTTCTCTCTTGCAGTTCGTTCACAAGCTATATCACGATGTAGACTGGTTAGTTTTGTGTCTAATTTAGCTAACTGATCTTGTAGACCAACCACAACATCTGTAAGAACTCTGTAACAAAAAGCATTTCTTATTAAATGTAAGTCAGCTAATTGTTTACCCCCTAGAAAGTAAAAGATTTTTCATGCATATTTTTCAAGTAATGGAAATACTTTTTAAGTCCTTGTAATGAAAAAAAGGTTTTAGCTATGTTCATAGGTTCTAAAGTTACTATTCCACAACCAACCTCTGAAAAAACATTTTACAGTGTTTTATTTATTTTAAAATTTGCAACTATCTCAAATATCTATGATTCTGATTACGATAGTTTACTGAACTCACTAAATATGGTGTCTATTAATAAGAGAAGAATTGCTCACGATCTGATACTCTTTTTTAAGATTATTAACAGCAAAATAGACTGTTCATATCTATTAAATTGTGTTAGTTTCAATGTACCAACTTACAATACCAGATCACCAAGAACTTTTTTCATCAACCAACATAATACCAACTATGGACTAAATAGTCCAATAGATAGAATGGCTAGAAACGCAAATGCTCTTCCACAGCTTCAATTTTTTTCATCTTCTCTTGAACAATTCAAATTTCAAACTAAAATTTACGTTTAAATTTTGCTTCAATCTCAAATCTGTTTAATGTTTGCATCTTCACCTTTTTACTTAATTTTTTACTCTAACTTCTTAAATATTTTACTTTTAGTAAATACTTAACTTACTTAAATAACTTTAGGCTACATTTTACTTTTAGTAATTATATTTTAATTTAACACTTAATATTTGCATGTACTTTTTAATTTGTAATAACTTATTTGTTTTTAATTTTTATGTTATGTAACTCATTATTATGTATGGTATGGTTTATCCGTAATAAAAGTCTTTATTTATTTAAAATGTTGGCAGAAACAACCAACTTCCTTATTACTTAAAAAGGTACTTAGGTAAAGCTTACTTCTCTAGAGACATCGAGGCAGAGTGATCCTTGGCTTTGATATGTTTCTTTACACCAGTCAAACTTGATCCTGAATCTACACAAATAATTATCTTTATATAACATTTATATTTACCAATAATGGGACATTTTTGAGCTTAGTTTTGGCTTCTTTTAATGTAAATACATTTATTTGTGAAAAACACACCCAGACAGACAGTGATTCAATCCCGGTCTGGGCCTCAAGGAACAGAAATCCTTTCACGAGCCGTCCCTCAAAAGTGACGTTAACCCGGTGATTCAGAACATGTGCAATGTCAGATTCTCGTAAGAGATCCCTAACACAAAGCAAACCTAGGTTTATGAAAACTTTAGGACCCTAAATAGTAGTTTATATAAAATATAAGTACATAATTAAGTGATGTAAATATGAGGGATTGGCGGTAGAGACAGTGTTCCGACTCCCACCCTTTTTCCTATAGCTGGTAAGATGGACCAGCTTTTAATCAAGGAGGGTCTAGTTTAACTACTGTGCCGAAAGTCAGCGCCACTTGTTCTTACATCCCACTTTGTTAAAAGACATTGCTGAAATAAAATGTTTTAAATCAAAAAACCCATTTATAATTTATGAGAGTTTTTAATTAAATAAATAATTACATCATGCATTGTTAAGTGTATTCTAATTATTTGATGTATTCTATTAAACTATATATATAACCTCAAGCTATTGTATATTTTTGTATACTTATTGGCAAATAAAAATATTTTTTTTTTATTTCTTTTATTCTGTCGATTTCTATCTATTGCTAAGCAATGGTCAACAAGGAGTGCCATTTTTAAAATTTTCTCTTTTATATGAAAGAAAGCTGCTTGAACCAGTTATTATAGCTAGTGAAAGTTGGCAAAGTTAGAGGATATGTGGAGTTACAATGAGGAGAACTATAAGTGACAGAATTTGGCGGAGTCAGAACACTGTCTCTACTTTCGACACCTCATTTTTACATCACTTTAGTACATATGTTTCTACCTAATGGTTGCCACAAAGCTTAGCCTGGCAGTGAGCCTTACGTTGTTTCTAGAAGATTCTATTGAATCTTATCATAAAGACAAAGCTCTTCTGGGGATTAGACACAATAATGTCTATACGAGAACTTATAAGCCAATATCTTTTATCTAGGCTAGTAAGCAAAAAGGGCCCAACAAAAGCTCAACAACATGATCTTCTAGCTAGGTGATCTATCACCACTCCCTAATTATTATCACTATTTAATAGGTGAATTAAAACAGCTTTAGAGATGCAATTGGGTACAGGCAATCGCATCGCTTAGTGGTAGGGATCTCTTACGAGAATCTGACATTGCACATGTTCTGAATCAACGAGTTAACGTTACTTTAGAGGGACGGCACGTGAGAGGATTTCTGTTCCTCAAATAAAAATCCTAGAGGCCCAGACCGGAATTGAATCACTGTCTGTACAGGCAGGTATGGGGATACCTCAGTGGTTGGTACGGGGTACCTCAGAGGCTGGTACGGTGTACTACAGAAATTTTCCTCTTGATTTGCTCATCCTTACTACTTCCAATGCGCTTCACTTGTCCTCAGAAAGTACAAATCATATCATATTATGAAGACGAGCGAAACAGGTACAAAATATTGAGGATAAGTTCAGGGGAATACGATAAGGAGAGGAAAAGTTCTGAGGAACCCTGTACTCATTTTTTTTTTTTTCAAATTGTTTTTTAAATGGGAATCTTGAGGCTGTGAATACAGCTGTAATGATTTAGACTAACAAACTCTAATCATTTAAATAATAAAAGAAAAGAAGTCTCTCCACAAAACAAAACTTTATTGGCAAAGCGCCAACTCTAATGGAGTCTGACTCTAATACCTAGTAAGAAAACATAGACTCACTTTTCTACTTCTTTAATATCTCAACGGTTTTGCACTGATGATGGCCTCTAGTTAGGTTGAAAGCGCTTTGCCAATAAATTTTTGTTCTGTGGAGAGACTTCCTTTCTTTTATTATTTAAAATGGACTCCATTCACGCTCATTCTACTAGTATATCTAATCATTTAAATCTTTCACACAATATTTTGCCCACAAAATTATCAACAGTACTCATGCAAAATAAATCACAAACAACTCCGATGTAAGAAAGATGGCAACTATTACATAAAAGAAAGAAAACAATAATAAATCACACAAAAGTAATTAATCAGACATGTTAATAATTACAGGCTATAGTATAACACATGGTTATAATTAGTTGACAGCAGGGGGAAAATAATGTATGGGAGCCAATGAAGTTAGTCCTGGGTGTTAAACAACACCCACAATTTCATATCAGGCAAACCTTATCGGTTCCTAAACCCTATTTTCTCATGGTGTCAACTGATAATAACCGTGTGCTGTACTATAGATATAAACAAATAATTAAGAATTATTAATTTATTGTTTACTGGCAAGTAGAGGATATTTAGAATAATACTTGTAAAGGAGGAGCGTAACCCATGGTAAAATGTTGGGCCGCAAATCTAACTATATAAAATATATATCATAAATATTTCATTCGATTTTTATAATTATATACTATTTATTAAAGACTGAAGTCATTAAAAACTGTTTATTTTTAACATTATATTATCACTTTTAGCATGAATAAATAAATGTTAACGAAGCAATTATATACATTTTATACAGTTGCACACAGTTATAATCAGTTGACAGCGAGGGAAAATAGTGTTAAAGAACCAATGAAGTTGGACTGATATGAAATTGAGGGTGTGGTTTAACATTCAGGACTAACCTCATTGGCTCCCATGCTGTCAACAGATTTTAACCATGTATTATACTATATAGCAGTTTTTTATGCCTTGCACCATATTTGAGTCAAAAAATGGTAGGATTGTCAACACCTTTTTACTTTTAAAAGTTTCTTACTGTTTAACATGGCAACACTGAGTAGTCATGTTTAATTTAAATTAAATTCACTAAAAAAAAAAGAAGAATATAATATATATATATATATATATATATATATATATATATATATATTATATATATATATATATATATATTATGTAGTTTCTACCCAAAGAGACTAATACTTAGAGGGAGGATACAACAGCTCTTATCATTGGGTAGCATAAATATATTTTTTATTAACAACAATAATTAAAATTTCATGTAAATATTTTTTATTTATTCAAAAAATAATATTATTTTTTGACTATTTTGTCTTAAATTAAGTAAAATTAATTGAAAATTAATTTTAATCATTATCTATCACATATATTTGTTAACTAACGAATACCGTTAATTAACGGGTTGTGTAAAGTGATTTTATGTAAAGGCACTGAAAAATCCCTGCCGTATGTAGGATGGGTTATAAACAAGTGCTAACATAAGGGTTGTAAAAGGATGAGAAGTCTCTAGTCTCCCTCAAAGGAGACTAGTAGGAGTTAGTTCTGGAAAAGGATTTACTTCTAGACCTTTTATCACTGCGTTATTTTATGCAAGTTTTCCCTCTAAGTATAAGTCTCCTTTTTTCTACCCTTGTATATGGGAAACGATAACTCTGGAAGGGTTTCTCAAATCAACACGAAACATGGCATATGAGGAGATGTTCAGAATGTCATTTTGTTTGATGCATTTTTAAATTTTTTGATGAGTCATTATTGCAGATTAATGACTTCACTTATAAATTATTTTCCAAATATGACAATTAGATAAAAGTTTCAACTCTCTAGCATAAATATGTTGGGACCTACAATGATAACATGCACACACATATATACACACAGAAAACTTGGTGAAAACCACTCTTGAGCCCTTAAAACACTTGAAATGGATAAACACCTTCTGAAACGTTTCGTTGCAAAAACAATACTTTTCCAATGTAGTTTGGGCTAAAAATGAGGAAAAGTAAAAATATAAAAGAAAACTCAAATACCTACGTACGATTTATACCCTACTTGCTTCATATTTTTGGAACATGCAAATGGTTTAATAATAAAAGTTCACACAACATTAATAATGTAGAGAAATGAATTACCGTTCGAGATGTCTGGAAATTTGTTGTTATGTGATTCTTCCAGCTTCCGATATTATTTCCTTTTTATTTAATAGTAAGCATTAACATTACAATACAATGATAAACAAGCAATCATGAAATAACAATAGAGGATGTGGGTATTACAATAAATAAAATATAAATGTTCAAAATTCCAGTGGACTGGTACAAGTCTGGTGATTTTATTATTTTTTTTTAAATGCATACACATGTGAGTAAGTCTTAAGTAGGGGGCAGATAAGATACGGTAAAAGTTGGATATTAGCATATTTTTCCTTTAGCCAAAAGAAAACTGAGGTAGTTATAGTACGACACATGGCTAAAATCAATTGACAGCGCGCCAAAAATCTGTGAGGGAAAGAATTCTATTGGTTCAGACCGACCCTGCTCTGAACCAATAAAAGTTGGAAGCAATCATGAAATAACAATAGAGGATGTGGGTATTACAATAAAATAAAATCTGGCATGAGGTTGGCATGCCCTCCACCTCATGCCAACCTCGGTATAAAAAAATACCTTTTTTGTAAATAAAATCATAAAAAGGTAACACTGGTTGTAAATATTTGTAACCTCGCGTCGCTTTTATTGTGCTCATTGATCTGCGATTCGTTTCGTTTCATTTCAATCTGTTCAATTCATCCAATTATTGCGAAGTTGTAATATGATCTGAGTGCCTATATTTGACGCATGGACATTGACGTATTCTTTAAGCATTTCTTGCTATTTGAGTACAGCGCAGGTTCTGTGCTCTGTCAACCAAAAGACAGCATTTTTTTTAAATGCCACGTCTTTCAATAGATGACCGTCTTGACTTTTTTAAGTTTTGAATGCATATTGTGTCATATTATTTTTGAACGAACGTAAGTGAGTTCTTACATTCAGAAGATTGGGACGGCGCGTATGTTTGTTTGTATGTTTGTATGTTTGTGTGTTTGTGTGTTTGTTTGTACGTGTCGCGATAACTGCCGTAAAAATTGACCGATTTGATAAATTTTGTATACAGGTAAAACTAATTATGTGTCAGAGCTGTATAGTTTTTGGGTAATATTCCGAAAATTTTCAAATGGCAGCCAAAATGGCGGACCAGATAAAAAAAATTTTGAGCGAAAAAATCGTGTTGTATATCGTTTCAAAGCTCTTAAAGAGTAGAAAAAGAAAATATATGTTTCATGGTCAGCATTTTAAAATTTTTTGAATAATTTAAAAATGGCGGCTAAATAATGAACTCAAAAAATTTAAAATTAAAGGAATAACTCGAAGTATATCGTTGTAAAGCTCTTGATTAGTAGAACAAAAAATGATATATACTAAATTTCGAAAAATTCAACATGGCGGCCATAATTTAATATATAATTAGTTTTTACTAATTTTATAAGAATTTACAAGATAAGATCTATTGTAATATACTTTAGATACTTTTATACAAGTAAAATTAACTATATGTCAGAGCTGTTAGTTTTTGGTAATATTCCAAAAATATTTTCAAAATGGCGCCAATATGGCGGACCGGATAAAAAATTTTTGAGCAAAAATCGTGTTGTATATGTTTAAAAAGCTCTTAAAGAGTAGAAAAAGAAAATATATATTTTACATGGTCAACATTTCAAATTTTTTATAATAATTTAAAATGGCGGCTTAATTTAAAGCGAGCCTTTTAAACTATGTATTATTATAAACATACGCAATCAAGCGAGCGAAGCGGCCTTTTTTATACACATAATATTAAACATAAGCAAAAAAAGCGGCGAAGCGAGCCTTTTTTTACATTATTTTTTTAAACATAGCAATCTAGCGAGCGAAGCGAGCCTTATTTACAATATATTTTATTTATATATAAGCAATTTAGCGAGCGAAGCGAGCCTTTTTTGCAATGCATTAATATTAAATATAAGCAATCTAGCGAGCGAAGCGAGCCTTCTTTACTATTTATTATATAATACGCAAAAAGCGAGCGAAGCGAGCCTTTTTTACAATATAATTTTATATAATATAAGCAATCTAGCGAGCGAAGCGAGCCTTCTTTTCTATGAATTATTATAAATATACGCAATCTAGCAAGCGAAGCGAGCCTTTTTCTGCATCAATATTAAATCTACGCAATCTAGCGAGCGAAAGCGAGCCCTATTAAAATATTTTATTATAAATATAAGCAATCTAGCGAGCGAAGCGAGCCTTCTTTTACTATGCATGAATATAAAATCTACGCATCTAGCGAGTGAAGCGAGCCTTCTTTTACTATTTTATTATAATTATTTATACGCAAAAGCGAGCGAAGCGAGCCTTTTTTACAATATATTTTATTATAAATATAAGCAATCTAGCGAGCGAAGCGAGCCTATTTTAACTTTGTATTATTTTAAATATAAGCATCTAGCGTGCGAAGTGAGCCTTTTCACTATGTATTTTATAAATATACGCAATCTAGCGAGCGAAGCGAGCCCTTTTTAACTCTGTATTATTATAAATATAAGCAATCTAGCGAGCGAAGCGAGCCTTTTTATCTTTGATTATTAAAATATAGCAATCTAGCGAGCAAAGCGAGCCTTTTTTTACTATGTAAATGTTTAAGATACCTAAACTAGCAAGCGTAGCGAGCCTTTTTGAGTTTATACTTTAAAATAGTATAGCATCCGAAGGTTTTAATAACTCATTTCGCTTGCTTTAAATAAATATTTTTTATGTATTCTTCTTTGCCGTGAGTTCTTGATGCAACGCATTACTAGTTATAATATGAACATACGCATTCAATTAACAAACTTGACACAAAAAAAGCAGTTTGTTTTGAAAAAAGTAATTATAGCTGACAATTTATTTAAATCGTCATACTTTTATCGAAGAACTATTATGATCCATTGCATTACGTATTAACAACTTTAACTCACTTAATCATACTTCCCGAACAAATTTAAAGCAAGATTAGTTGGAAAATTTATAAGATACAACAATATTCCTTCTTAAAAAGTAAATAACTAATTTTTAAAAATACGATATCAAATAAAAACAAATAATAAAATTCAAAACATAACCTGACTTTCAGTGTTGCCAGAGTAGGGAATTTTTTTTGTTACATAAAAGAAGGGATTTTTTTTTTTTAAAAAGAGAGGGTTGAAAGCATTGAGATTTTGGCGGGGTGTCAATCGATTTTAGCCGAGTGTCGTATTATAGGATGTATTTTATTATGGTATCCCAACAACAATACTTATCATAGTTATTTACGTACCAAGGGAGGAAACAGAGTCATTACGCCCTGGTTTTTTGTTTGCGAAACAAAACGATTGAAACGATTATGTTTAAACCCAGAGGCATAGCCGAGGGGTACAAGTAAGTTAACTCCCAAGGCGTAGCCCAGGGAGGAAATTAAAGAGGGGTGTAATGACTATTTTTTCCTGTGGTACGTACAAGATTTTTCCTCTAGAAGGGAAACAATTTTAACAAATCAAATTTTTATTTTATTTAAATATACAATCTTTTGCATTATTTAAAATCTTTAACTAGATACTCACATCAATAACACTAAATACTCATAAAAACCACTAAATTTATTTACCCAACAACAAATGAGAGAGTAAAAATAATAAAAAATCATAGATAAATAAAAAGATAGAGGTCATCTTGCTTAGTCATTCAATTCAAATTAACAGGAATGCCAACTTAATTTTACTTTTAATTAAAAAACAACACTGATTTTTATCCAGGATACTTTGCAACGAACAAATTTATCTAGTATTAATATCTATTATTAGTATCATAACCATTATTTTCATGATGTATATTCACTAAAACAACAAATAATATGAAACAACAACTATCTGGCCACTTTACAGTCATAAGGAGGCCTACGAACCTTGGAGCAGGTGACATCGCGTGGCGGGATACGGGCTGAAGGCCTGTATCTTGTAACAACATTTTCTAAAAAGCATAAAAAGAATACACATAGATCTGAAGCACGGACAATAAGTTTTTATGTTTATTCAGAACACAATCCTGTTCTGAATTCTCAACTGTTCTGAATTCTCAACTGTTCTGAATTCTCCTGTTTCTCATAACTCAACTACATCTTCATATGTAGTGGTCAAATAGTGTTTTTAAATTTTATTAATTTCAACACTATCCAAAGGCATTTATGTTTACTCTAACATGCATTATATATTTTTATTTTTAATTTATAATAAATAAAAAAAAACTAATAAATTAATTTAATCAAAATTAACTCTAAGACATAAACTAAAATTCTATTTTTTTTAAGAGTAATTAATCCATTAAATAACAAACATTAAATTAATCTGTTACATTACAAAAAATTCAATAAATATATGTTAAAAAATGCAAAACGTTAATAAAAACAAATAATAATCATACTATGAGGAATTCACATAACTTTTACTTTTAAAACGAATGAATGCCCATTTGTTTTGTACCAACATAACAAAAACGCAACATATTTGTACTTTAGTTCGTACTTGAACTGATTTCAATACAAGTATATCTACGGAGTAATAATAAAATAAAATAACTAAAATAAATAAATAAAATAACTCTCTTGACTGATGTTATTAACATTAATAGAGAGAGTTATTTATTACTTTGATCATGATTAACTCCTCTAGCACTCAATTTTTTTAATTTTATATCTATAGGATTCCATAGATATCGATTTTGTTGGATCATAAAAGTTAAGCAGCACCGAGCAGGGTAAGTGCCTGGATGGGGGACAGCTGAGGAAAAAACCTATGTATTTACTATCTGAGGATGAGTGTAGCGGATCTGATACGGAGAGGAATATTTTCGAGGTACCCGGTACCTGATTTTTTTACCTTTTAATCTCTAGCTACAATAAAAATAAAAAAGCCAGTTAGCATAGTGAAAACCACTCAAGAAGTCACGTAATACATAAAATGGGTTGTATGAGCCAATAGTTATTTATGCACCAAGGGAGTAAAGAATGCTATTATTTCCCTGAGCAGTTAGTTGGTTCCTGAGGCTTAAGCCGAGGGAACCATGTCTTTAACTCCCGAGGTGAAGCCAAGGGATTTATGTGTTTAACTCCTGAGGCAATGCCGAGGGAGTTATGACTATTAACTCCCGAGGCGAAGCCAAGGAAGGTTATTGCGAGAGGGAAAATAGCATTTTACTCCCAAGGTGCATACAAGATTTTATCTCCAGACGTTGATTTTATTTTTACACGTTTTGTTGTATTTTATTTTAATTTTTTCGGGTCATACCCCCTTGTAAATTTAGGGGGGCGGCCACTAAAAATTTTATTTTTTTCTCCAAACAACTTCTTTTGACGTGAAACGGATGTTGAGTAATTTTTTTTGGGTCGGCTCCCCCTTATAAATTTTGGGGGTGCCCCCAAAATTTCAAGGCCCCCCTCCCCGGGAACATTACAAAAATTTATCGGTGACCGGGATAAATTTAAAAATACCACTCCCCTAAAAAAATGATATACTTGGCTCTAATAACCCAATAATAGGAAACACTTTTCATTCCCAAGGGAGAAAAAGTTACTTTTTACTTCCAAGGGAGTGAAAAGAAAACTTTTTCTTCCCTTGGGAAAGAAAAGTGCTTCTTTACTCCCTAAAAACTAGTCAATAAACTTTACATTAAACACCGTCTGAAGATAAATATTATTTTTCATTTTTAGGTTCAAGTACTTCCTCCAGTACTTCCTCTATGTGAAAAAAAAGGGTCAAGGAAAATAAAAATAGTAAAAGAGCCACAATAGAACTCATAATAAAAGTCATAAAAATTCCTCATAAAATCATTTCAACTTAAAATTACCAGTTAAAAATTATCCATGTCATAGAGATAAAATTACGATAGAGGTGAATTTGGAAACAAGGAATAAAGTAACCTAAAAAACTTTGACTATTAATATTATCAAATAAACATTACGAAGTTACAGTGACATACATAATAGAAAGTTTAAAATAAAAAACAAAGCACAAAGTGTGAGGAAATGACAATTGATTGATTATAACTCCCTCTTAGAGGAGGTTTCAATGATGTTACACAGAGTCCTCGAGAGCCCCAAAAAATGTCAAACCTCTCAATGTATTGAGATAGGGTATGCTCACTCTAGTAATATATCTCTATGATCAAAGTGATATTGTACAACAATCTGTCTGCTCAGGGGTTTCACTTAAAATTAATTAAAATAGTAAATTAATGATTATTTGCTCTAGAGGCCAAACAAGAAGTGACAGGGGTTGACACAAATATAAACACTAATAGTGCGTATTCGAAATTCTACATATTGCCAAAGTCAGTATAGTAAGTAATCAAAGTGGAATACAATAACAAGTGAACAGACTGAGCGATGACAGGTTTCTTTTCACAAATAATCTTAGAATAATACTATGTATAGAAGGAGCACTACTGACAACACAAAAGTTGTTTCACTGGTGGTCTTAAGTAATGCTGCCACCCTAACAATATACAATTTTCTTATAACAAAGTTGGCAATACTTCCAGTTGCTGAATTATTTTTTTTTTAAATTTATTTAATAGTTACACTGCATTCTATTACGTACATAGATGCTACAAGTAACATAGATGATAAGGTTGTTGATGCTTGTTAGTCTTGACGGAGAGGCTACCCATGGGTAGAACTCCTTGGCGTATTTTTTTTCTTCCCTTTACAATGTGCCCACTGTCTGTTGACAGAGGGCATTTCTAATATGTTCTATTATTAATTAATTATTGATTATTCATAAAATACTAATATAAATATCGGTGCATTACAATGTTTTAAGCATTTTAAATTGTAGTTTAACGTTTTTAATTAAAATTATATTAAAAGTAGTCTTTGTCAACTAAATGTAGATTCTTGTATTCCGCTACCCTTTTGCCATCTAAGACTGGTTTTGTTAAATACTCAGCAGGTGTTTTAAGTTATTATATTTGTTCTTTACGATCTTTCTTCATTAATGAATATTTATAACACATATTTAAAGTAATGTTTTGTTGTTAGAGTGGTACCCCTACTTATGACCACCAGTCAACCGGCTTCAGTGTTATCAGAGTTACATTGTGTTTATGGTCCTATGCTCCTTCTATATTAGTATTATTCTAAGCTTATAATGAAAAGAAGTTAACAAACCTGTCAGATTTCTATTCACCTAAAATAACAAGAGACTCTTAGCAACTCCCCACACCTGTTGTCCTATATAACTTTGTTACATTACTAGTTTATATAAGTGAAATACTGCCACGATATAGGTCAAATTTCCAAATATAAAAGTAAAAAATATAGTTGAATAGAATCAACAAGTGACTTTACTCGTGTATTTAAAGTTTTCAATATGACTGGAAATGTCAAAAAAATTGTAGCCACAACTTGATTACAATAGTCGCTAAATTGTGAATTTAGCGATTATTGTAATCAAAGAGAAGTTGAAATCAAGGATTGTAATCATCAATTTGTTTGTTCCGTAGCTGTGCCAGTCCTCCAAACTAGTGGATACAATAGTAAGATTGTCGGTTATAATCGGTTAGACTCATGTATTTCCAGTGTGACAGAAAAACTCGAGTACACATTGTTAATTTGGTTATTAGATATTTCTTATTACAAATTTCACATTTGTAAACGTTTGATTGAAAAAATTTCTTTAAAAAATTCCATTTAATTTTACTTATTAAATCCAATAAAGCATAAGTACATGCTTTTACTATTTGTGTTAGATAAATCCATACTATAAATTTTAAATACAGCAGAGCACCAAATTTTTGACTCTGTAGTGTGACATTTTATTCCTTTGACACATTTTTTATTTATTGGAAATAAAAAAGAAAGTATGCTACTCTGTACTACTTTGTGATGTTCCAATACAGCTAATTTGTGCCAGTTTCCAAAAGAAAAACTGCCTCCGTGGCCAAGGTTGTTAGTCTTAAGACTGACCTTTGACACCTACGGAGGTCTGGGGTTTGCATCCCAGGTTACACTCTCAGTTTATAGAAGATTATTGTTTAGATAAATTGTCGCCAACTTTAGAATACACTTTGACCTTAACAATTGCTACTAATACCCAAGGTGGTTCCCGAAAGGGTTATCCCTGATGAGCCGCAAGGCTCTAAACGAGCATTATTATTATTATTCCAAAAGAAACTGACTTAAGGGAGAGACAGCCCATTGAATAAGAGATAAAGAGTAAACTAGTTCACTTCACTCTGAAGTACTAGTAGGATATAATAATAATAATATTTTTTTTCTTTCACTTCTTGATCAGCCTGTAGATTGTCTAGTTTGTAACAATAAAATATCATAATAGAACGAAAGAATAAAAAGTCTCTCCACAGTTATAGATTTTATTAAAAGTAAAGCAGAGCGCTTTCGACCTAACAAGAGGTCATCATCAGTGCCTATTAAACAAATAAGATAAAAAAACTGCCTTTTCAACACTTATCTCAGCTCAACGGTAATACTTCTATTTATTCATTTTTAATTAATTAATTTATTTATATTTTATGTATTTATTTTTATTTATTTATATTTTATTTATCACTCCATTTCTGTAATTGATCTGTTTTCTTTGGTATAATTTTGTATAAGTTTGTTTTGACTTTTTTTGTCTTATTTGTTTAATAGGAACTGATGACGACCTCTTGTTAGGTCGAAAGCGCTCTGCTTTACTTTTAATAAAATCTATAACTGTGGAGACTTTTTATTCTTTCGTTCTATTACAATGGACTCCACTTATGCTCATTCTCAAACAAATAAAAAATCAGTTAATATGTGGTTTAGTGATGGCTTTAAGGACTTGTGGGAAGGTAGCACAGCACCAGGTAGATGCTCTATGTGTGCGAGGCTTGACTAAGGCATATTGTATCCTATCAGACTTCCTAGCTACAGACCACTCAGTCCCGCTAACTCTAGGGATGTCTCTCGCATCTTGTGAATACTGACTGTTGAGGAGAGGTTCTGCTTCAACACTATCACTTGCCAAACTGTTGCAAACTACAACAATGTTTTCTCATATATACAAGACACTCGTCTGCTTCTGATTAGTTTTTATAATGTGTGTTCTATAATAAATTAGCAGTTAATGTAAAAATTATTTTAACAAAAGCAAAAAAAAAAAAACAAACTTATCTTTGACACATACTACATACACACAGCGTATTTAACAGGCTATCATATCACATTCTTATATCTTATTCATATATAATAAGAATAATAATAAGAATAATGCTCTCACTAAACTTCAAAACATCTTGCAAAAAATTTTTCGAAGATTTAAAAATAATGACTGTTGTAAACATATTTATTTATAAATCCCTGTTGTACATAAAAATGAATGAAAATAAGTTTTTAACTATCAGTCATAACTACAAAACTAGATCTCATAAAAATATTAGTGTACCATATCACAGACTTAGTAAGTCAGAGGTCGGATACAAATCTCTAGGAATCAAGTTGTTCACTCATCTAAGTGTATCATATAGAAACCTTACTTTTAACATATTCAAAGAGAAAATTAAAAATATTTTAACAGACAAAGCCTTTTATAGCCTTGATGAATACTTCAATGCAAAAATATGAATTATTTTAATATATAACATGTTTTGACTTTTTCTGTTGTTTACGTGTGTAAATTCATTAGAAATAAAGATTTATTTATTCATATTCTGAATGTTGCACAGTATTTGTTCAGTTGAGTATGATGACATGGTTATAAAGAAATTAAAAACAAAAAATGGAGTATGAGGGACCTCGAAACTTCTTACCACCTCAAAATTCACTACCATCATCCTCTCTCAATCACCAAATTTATTCTGCAACACATTTTTGCATTAGCTTGTTCTCAGACTATAAATAAATTTGCTTCATTGATACTGCTTGACTTTTATGATGCAACAAAAACAGTAGATATACTTGCCGTATTGAAACAAAACTTAGTGTACTTATTTATTACATAAAGAGATACGCTTGTACTTAATTTCAACTTAATTGAACCATTTTTTATTTTTTTATAATTATTAAAGAAATTTATATAGGTTATTCAATTGAACTAATGCTGATAATGAGATGAAACTAGGCACATATGTTGGTCTTATATATGACTACATGTGTGCAAAATCTGAAATTGACCACATTTTTCCAAGTTTCATGAATTTTCTGAAATTTTTGCTGAGTCATTACTGCGTTTAATGACATCATGTAAACATTATTTTCCTGATAGCACCCTCAAGCATAAATCCTATCCTATCTCCTACACTAGAAGATAGGATGATAACAGATACAGATACACACACACACACATATTGACAGATAGCATTGTGAAAACCACTTAAGAGGTCTTAAAAACAACTGAAACCGATATTTCAGGTGACCTCCAACTTTTCCTATATCTCTCCATAAATAAGGAAAAGTATAAATATATATTTGAAAAGTTATTAAAAAAAACGGTACAATTCAAGTGAAATAAAGTAATTGTCTCTTAAGGTGGACTTAATTCCATCTCTCTTGTTCTGCGAATGGATTTCTTCGACATAGTTCATACAGCACATTTAACTAGTGTACTTAATATGATCTTTAGATTTGATACGCTGTGTGTATGTAGCAACAGTTACTGAAGTCCATGCACATCACTAATTTGAATTTGTAGTGTTTGTATAGCCATAATATAGACAGTCAAAAATTAATTATTTAATACACTGTTGAAGTCTACATAATATTGCAATAATTTATCGTTAGGGACACTAAGAGACTAATTAAAAGTCGATAATAGTTATTTATGCCATAAGGCTGAGAAGTGTGTCTTTATGTCACGGCAATTAGATTTACCGACGAGCGAAGCGAGTCGGGGAAAAATTGCCAAGACATAAAGACATTCTCAGCCGGATGGCATACACTATTTTTTTTGAGGTAGCACTCATTAACTAAAGCATTCATTAAAAAAAATAAAAAATAGCACTCATTAAACTGCGCTATAAACTTAATTGAAAAAAACAAACTTCCAATTATTATTAACTCCATATTATCGTCGTCATTAAATTCATCCATAGCTTCACACTTTTACTCAAAAATGTAAAAGCTTTACAAATAAACACACAAAAATTGTCAATTAGAACATCTTTTAAAAACGAAAAAAATTAGTCTACGAACAAAAACAGAAACAAAATGAACGTTTTTAAAGAAAACTCATGAAGTTTTAACACGCTTCATTACAGTAATGGCGGCAACATATGAATTACTTTTAAGTCCTAGGAGTTTTTTTACATTCATTATTGTCCTCGGAGGTGAAAAGTACTAAATAACCTCCTAAGACAATAATGATTGGCTTCTCATCCTAAAAACGGTCCAATAAAGTGCTCAATTACGTACTACCTCAAAAAAAAAACTTTAATTCATTATTTACAATATTTATCTCCTTTCCTTCAAGGATATTCATGTAATATACAGAAAAGATAAGTTAGACCATATTTGACTGCGTCAGATATTAAAACTAGGATACCATACTCTACATTTGACAGAAAGTAATTTCTCCTTAGCCACACTTTTAAGTTTATAGAACTCACACATTTTAATAAATTAGTGAACTATTAATGACTTTAGTTCTATAATTATTATAATGACTAGCTAACAATTATTTTTGTGTAGCAATGACATTTCACCCATCACTGTGGGCATCATCAGGCTTAAAAACTAAAACTACATTTAAAACACTTATAACAAAACAAAGAATGAAAGCACAAAAACATAATAACTTTACTAGAAAGATAAAATATCACAGTATTAGTTAAAAAAATTAACTCAACAATAAATAAAAAAAAATAATAATAAACTTTTTTTTTATTATTTTTATTTATTCTTGACAAATAAATTTTTTTAAGCTAATACTGTGATATTTTATCTTTCTAGTAAAGTTATTAATTATGTTTTTATGCTTTCATTCTTTGTTTTATTATAAGTGTTTTTAATGTAGTTTTAGTTTTTAAGCCTGATGATGCCCACAGTAATGGATGAAATGTCATTGGTATACACAAATAATTGTTAGCTAGTTATTATAATAATTATAGAACTGAAGTCATTGATAGTTCACTAATTTATTAAAATTTGACAGAAAGCTTTGATTAATTAATTTATTGTTATTATTAATATGACAAGATGTAAATTCAATATTAACACCAATAAAATTGGGGATGGTGTCTTTAGGAGCATATACTCGGTATTCTGACACATTTACGGCATGGTTGAGCTTTCTGTCAAGTGTAGAATATGGTAGCACTTGTTTCAATATCTGACGTAGTCAAAGAGACTTATACTTAGAGAGAAAACTTAAGTAAAATAACACAGTGATAAGGGGCCTGGGAGTGTGGCAGTTTCCATTAGGTGCCATAACTGTACTTACTCCAACTAGAGTCTCCTCAACCCTCTACAACCCCTATCAGGGCAGACATTCATAATGCACCTTACTAACAGTAGGCATTTTTAAGAGACGTCACATTAAAAATAACAACTAAAACTTATTCAAATTCATTTAAGACAAAATAGTCAAAAAAATAATGTAATATTTATGTTAAATTATGAAAAATAATTAATATTTACGTTAAATTATGAAAAAATAATCTAATATTTACGTTAAATTATGAAAAATAATGTAATATTTACGTTAAATTATGAAAAATAAAAAAACACCACAGTTATGGTACCAAGCTACCCAGGGAATTATAAGAGTTGTTGTATTCATTCTTTAAGTATTAGTATCTTTGGACAGAGTAATAAAACATCTGGACATAGTTCAAAACAATCTAATTTATCTGTTCTACATGTTACATGAATATGCTTGAAGGAAACAAGCAAAATATCGTACATAATTATATAAACTTATTTAACAACTTTTAATTAGTTTCTTCATTGTCCCTAATGATACTTTATTATAAAATGAAGTCTTTCAAAAGATATTTAAGAGTAAAAAGACACATAGTTATTTGCATGGCTCAACAATACATCCAACAAATGTTAATACAATATTTTAGACAAAAGCATATTGTTAATTTTAATTATTAAAAAATTATCATTACAAAAATACACAAGATTAGTTATTTAATCGATTACAATGTCGTGGATTGTCCAAAAGAATTTATGATTTAACTTTCCCAATATTTTCTAATGAAGAGCTATATAAACAGCTGAAGACACATAATGGCAATCATAGAGATATATTACTAGAGGGGCACTATTGGTTGCATTTTGAAACATCAGAAAAATAACCTGACCACCTTCGACTGACTACCAATCACGGCTCACCGACATCGTTGAGTCGAAAAAGAAGAGGAAGAATATTACTAATTCTATTTAGTTTTTACGTTTATAATGTCTTTCTTTTAGCTGTTTTCTTATAATTATTCCTGGCACTGATGATGGCCTCATGTAGGTTGAAAGTGCTTTGAATAAATTTATAGTTTTGTGGAGAGACTCTTTTCTTCGTTCCTTTCATTACCAATATAATCAAATAAACAGTACGAAATTGTATAAGAAATTAAATTTCTTGACTTATATAGTTGATCATTGAAAATATAAATCAAATCACAAACAATGAGCAGTAAGCCGAAAACAATTGATTTATAATAACCTTCATTCACTCTTAGAAGAGGTCTGGATGAGGTTACACAGAGCCCCTCAGAGCCTCAAAATGATGTTTCAGGACTCTTAACGTATTGAGATAGGCTATGCCCCTCTAGTATATATTCTCTATGATGGTAATGTAAGTGCCGAGAAAACATGCTGCGAAATTCAGCACACTGTCGATGTGGTTTATTCCGCTGTACAAGGTTATGTTTATAACACTGGTTTTTACACACTTTTTACCTTCTTTTTTGGGGTTTAATTATTTGTTACATCCTCACTACCAAATAAAACCAAAACCAATCAGGAGGTTTAGTTAAAAAAATTATAACCTCAAATAGCAATAACCTCTATTCCAAAATGAGGTAAGTGAGATTTTTGTAGAGCTGACAGGATGCAGTGCCAAGACAACATAGAGATAATATTACTAGAGGGGCCCTATTCGTTAAATTTTGAAACATCAAAAAAGTAACCTGATCCCCTTCACAACAAATACCAAATAATCAGTACAAAATTACTGTAACTTATATAGAAGACGTTAAAAATAAAAATCAAAACACAAACGATGTATGGAAAGCCGAAATCAATTAATTAATAATAACCTTAACTCCCTCTTGAAGGAGGTTTTAATGAGGTTAAACAGAGCCCCTGAGAGCCCCAAAACGATGTTTCAGGCCTTTCAATGTATTGTGATAGACATGGTTAAGAATGAATAAACACACTTGAGTTTAAAAAATATTTAATTGTCAAACCACAATAATTACATAAAAAGAAAACTCTACATAAAAAGTTTTCTTTTTATGTAATTATTGTGGTTTGACAATTAAATATCGTTTGAACTCAAGTGTGTTTATTCATATAAGTGTTTCTTCATTGACACAATATAATTGTGTGAGAGACACCTAGGAAATGTAACAAGCAAAATGCAATGCTACATCTGGGAACCATTTCCATCATTCGTCATCATTGATGGCTCGACATAATGTCATGGCCATCAATGATGACGAATGTCGAATGATGGAACAGTTCCCAGATGTAGCATTGCATTTTGCTTGTTACATTTCCTAGGTGTCTCTCACACAATTATATATTGTGTCAACTATTCATGTTTTGCAAAACTCGGTAGTATCAAATGATATATGTTTATTCATTATTAACCATGTTTAGTATATACCACAAAATCTCAGTCAAAACAACTAATATATTGAGATAGGCTATGCCCCCTCTAGTATATATCTCCATGCACGACAAGCAGCATCATTTTAGAGTTTTTTAAAATCAGAAAAAAATGTCTGGTTGGAATCATAATATGCAATGGACAAACCATGACTTGACAAAACATGCTTTAAGTAGAATATTAATACATTAATCCTAACCTTTAACTGTTATGTTTCATAACATTACACTATATTAAAAAGTTTCTTTTTGTGGACTTATAAAAAAATATATAAATAAAAACAGATTAATTACACAAAAGTCCTATATTTTTTAATATATAATAATAACTAAGCTTTCAACTAAAAATTAGTCATCATCAGAGTTTAACAATTATACAATAAAAATACAAATTTACAAACTACTTCATATTGCACTTTGGTATGGTTTGGTTAGCCATGATATAGCTAACCAAACCATACCAAGTGCAATATGAAGTAGTTTGTAAATTTGTATTTTATTTTATATTTGTTAAACTCTGATGATGACTAATTTTTAGTCGAAAGCTTAGTTATTATTGTATATTAAAAAATATAGGACTTTTGTGTAACTAATCTGTTTTTATTTATATATTACACTATATAATCAGAGTAAAGACAACAGAACAATTTTTAAACTCTCAGCCATGATGTTAAAAAGAGGAATGTAGTTAAAAAAAGCAAAAAGTAATTGCATTTTTCATACGACTAAACAAGTTGGGTAGCGGGTAACTCGGATCTATCTCTCTTGTCACTGGACTCACTCAAATACATCAAATTTACACAGCAGAACATCTCGAACTCTCTTTGCTAGTCATTACAAACATCTGTTTTAATCTTAGCAACTCACCGATCCAGGCAATGGCCTTGATCGTAGCTGCTTAACATAAGAGATGCAGCAAAAACTTTAGATATTTATTATATGATGGGATACACATAAATAAAACTTCTTGATGTTTTGGTTTGATCAAGGTGTTTTTAGCTCTATAAAAAGTTTTGAAACATTTATTTAATTATTATTTATTTAATTTATTCATTTTTTTAGACCTAAGTGGCCTTTATCAAGCCTAAGATGAAGTTCTATAAACTTTGCAGAGCTACAATAAACAAAATATATTGATTGGTAATTATTTCTTTAAAAACGTACACAAGTCGTACTTATTATTAGATAATAAATGAACTAATGCTGATGAAATAAAACTGGGCACATTTTGCTGAGTAATTATAGCTCATTATTGACACCATAAAAATTATTTCTCGGACAACTCAAGTAGACCTAAAGATTGATTTTTGTACCAAGTGTCAAGTAATAAGCACACTGTAATGATAATGGGTACAGGTACACGTACATAAAGACAGCCAACTTTGTAAAAACCACTCAGGAGGTCTTAAAATAACCTGAAATGGATCATTTAGATAAAATTATATAATATAATAAATAATGCCCGTTTAGAGCCTTGCGGCTCATCAGGGATAACCCCTGCGGGAACCACCTCGGGTGGTAGTAGCAACCGTTACGCTCAAAGTGTATTCTAAAGCTGGCAATAATTTATCTAAACAATAATCTTCTATAAACTGAGAGCGTAACCTGGGATGCGAACCCCAGACCTCCGTGGGTGTCTCCCACCACGGGAGACACCTCGGCCACGGAGGCGGCCGAGGTTTAGATAAAATTATCCTGTTATAAAAGCCCAGTTTTGAATTTTTAAATTCTAGGTTTCGTGTTAGTGCAAACACAACACTTTTCCTATATACCTATGTTATACGGGACGAGGAAAAGCAAAAACAAAAATTATATTAGGCTGTATTAAAATGGTTTTACTAATTTTGAAATCGAAAAAGATGGGGGAGAGGGAAAATGGGTGAGAGTGGGGAGAAAACTGCACTTAGGTGTTGATGGACATTAGAAGGAGTTATACCAAGAAAAATCTATCACTCTCACAAAACCCGCTCATACAAAAAGTCAATTTAAAATAAACATTTATTTTATACATTAACTAAAATCAATTAGGTCCAATTAGTTGAGTTGTCTTTACTCTAATTAAACAAATTTTATACAATCCAAAGTGCTCAGTGATTATCTTGCACATTTCCAACCGTTCTTCAATTTCAATAAAATGCAATCAACATATTACATTCAGTAACAAAATAACATGCAACGCCACATATTTATTTCTTAATCCAAATAACACAAATTAATAAAATTAATTTATCTTGATAAACAAAGAATGAATATAAGTGAGGTAGCTTTATTTTTTTTACCCGAAACATATGAATGCTTGAGCAAGTGCTAGTTGAGTGTAAGCAGACGTTTAATCGTAAATCTATTTACAATTTTATTGTAAATTGCAATTATGTTGGATAGTAATAAAAGCTTTTTTAATTTATTTTTAAATAATTAAATTAATGACTTATATTCGATAATATTTGTCTTCTCTAATCTACAAAATAGCGATGATCATTTCACCCATCACTGTGGACATCTTCAGGCCATCAAAAATAAACTAAAACACTACATTAAACAACAAATTAAAAAATACACACACAACATAAAAAGACTAGAATTAAATATTTGTTAAATAGAGTTAAACATTTTATTTTGTGTGTGTTTTTTAATTTGTTGTTAATGTAGTGTTTAAGTTTATTTTTGATGGCCTGAAGATGCCCACAGTGTTGGGTGGAATGATCATCGCTAATTTGTAAATTACTGGAGAAAAATATTATCGAAAATGAGTGAGTTCTAAAAACTATTTATAGCACTATAACTATAACACATTTATGTATATATATTATATATATAATAATATATATATATATATATATATATATATATATATATATATAATTATATATATATATATATATATATATAAATGTGTGACTAAGGAGAAATTACTTTTTATTTATTTATTTTTTTTTTATTTTATTTAATTTAACTCTTTGTTAACTGCAAAACCTTCAATGAAACTACAATTTTCTATCCAATTTATATTACTACATTTATTCAAGTTACTTACTTTAACAATAGTTAGTTTTAAGTCCATGCAAAAAAAAACAAACATTAAAAATAGTAATAACAAATTACAATATAGTCAAATAGGTTATAATTATAACATATTTTAATTTAATAAAATACAAAGATTAAAAACGTGGATCATATTATTTTTGTGTTAATTAAAAATAAAAAGTTATGTTATAATAATGACATTTGCATTCAAAAATAGTAAATTATAAATATAAAAAAGATCATATTAGTTCACTCTTAGAGTGAAAATATAACAGTTATATGTATATTAAATTTAATGCATACATTTTTCAACTATTAACTGTTGGCTCAATAAGTAAATAAATTCTAAGGAATATGTACTATATTTAGATACTCCACTGTCCAAGGATGACATAAGTACAGGTCATATAAACAACATAAACATTTTATTTAGCCAGGTCTTGTATCAGTCCTCAAAGTAAAACAGAGGTTTTTCTAGGTGTAGTACATACTCTAGGTGTAGTAAAAACTCTAGGTATAGTACAGACTCTACTCTAGGTATAGTACAAACTCTACTCTAGGTATAGTACAGACTCTACTCTAGACTCTACTCTCTAGTACTCTACTCTATAGTACCTAGGTATAGTACAGACTCTACTCTAGGTATAGTACAGACTCTACTCTAGGTATAGTACAGACTCTACTCTAGGAGTAATACATTATAACTTCTGTATATTATACTTGCCCTTGTCAATAATTATAATCTAAGATTATGTACTGAAACCTTGAGAGGAGTATGTACTATACCTAAAGGCATACTCGAGGTGTAGTATATAGTCTACTCTAGATGAGTATGATATACATACTCTTAGATTATAATTATAGACAAGAGCAAGTACAATATGCAGAAGTTTTAATTACTTTTTGAAATTAAATTCAACGCTATATATTTGACTTAGGTAAAAAATATTAAACACAAATATCTCATATTTATCTGAATTTTCATTAGATATAATACTATTAAATACCAAGAAAGAGTAAATGTAATTACCTGATAAGAACCTGTTGATATGTGTATAAGGAGTAGAACAGTAGGCTTCTATAACTTGAAGTATTTGAGCATCTTCTTCAAAATTGTCTTCATCTTAACAAAAATAGTAACCATAAATTACATTATGTATTAAATGTTAAAGAATTTCCAAATAAGAAATGATCTTATGAGATTGGGGTTATGGAGCGGGTGAGGTGGTTGTTATGACGGAGGCTAGCTGATGTAAATAAAAGTCTTTCCACAGATAAATTTCAACCAATGTAATAATGACAAAATCAGCTTTTAACCTAATACAGGTCATCCTCAGTGCCAGTTCCTCTTGAGTCTTTGAGATTTTTTAGTCTTTTTCTTTTAAGTCTTTGAGAATTTTTCCTCTTGAGTCTTGTTACAAGATTTGAGACTGGATGCAGACTCTTGTAACAAGACTCAAGAGGAAAAATTAGCTTCTTCTCACCGGCACTGAGGATGACCTGTATTAGGTTGAAAGCCGGTTTTGTCATCGTTACATTGGTTGAAATTTATCTGTGGATAGACTTTTATTTACATCCTTATGGTATAAAATCTACTAGCGCTTATAATTATATATAATATATATATAATTATATTATATATATATATATATATATATATATATATATATATATATATATATATATATATATAATATATATATAAATATATATATATATATATATAAACAATCTTATAATAATAATGACTTCTAGAAGGTAAAACAATGAGATTTGAGTTTTTAAGAATTTTTGACAGATGTCTTCTTCGGTCAGGTTAGGCTGGGAAGTCACAAGTGACATGAGGCAAATCCATAAAGTTTTATTGTGACCTCATGTTAGGTAGTCCGATAGGTGGCAGATCTTAGCGGCACTGAACTTAACGACTTAAACCCGTGCGGATTTAATACAAAACTATGTGCAACAAACAAAAATGTCATCAGGAATAGGAATAGGCAATAATAAAGTAACGGAAAGGAATAATAACAATCATTAAGACAAAATTAGGAATAACACAAACTTATAAATTTTAATAATAATAGAAGTAATTAAAATAAACGTAATTGTAATAAAATAAATTGTAATAATAAATAAATGTAATAATAAATTTAATAAAAATAAATTGTAATAATAATTGAAATAAAATAAAATAAATAAAAATGAAATAAAATAAATTTAATAATGAAATAAAATAAATAATATTGAAATAAAATAAATTGTAATAGAAATTAAAGTAATAATTGTAAATAATAAATTGAAATAAAATGAGTAAATCATGTAAAATAAAAATTTATAAATAAATAATTAATTAAAAGGAATACTATTAATTACAACGTAAAAAGGGAGGTTAAAAGAGAATAACGTCATAATTAAACAACATTTATGATAAAAATTCACAAAACTATTGTTAGTATGTAACATTTTTCACTTGTGTTATTTTGCTTCTTCGGACTCTTAAAAAGTAATTGGTAACACTGATTTTTATGCTTACTAGAAGAGTTAGTACTGTTATTAGATGGCTGTATGGGGGGAGATGGCCTCAGTTTCATCACATTCCAACTGGAACTAACTCCATCCAATTCATCTCCATCTTTCTGTACAACAACAAACATAACAATTTTTACCAAGAAACTTTGTAATTTTGAAAAAAGTAAAACCTTGGAGCTGAAGGGGCGAGAGTGAATTAAGATAACTAAAACTTTGAAAAATGATTTATTTGCGTTCCAAAGTGATAGTTGTAAGGTTGGCAATACCAATGGCAGGAAAACCAAAGAATGATCAAAATGTTTTTTATCATAGGATTAGTATGGGAGCCGATCATAATTATTCATTTATATACCCACACACACACATTTTGACGCGTGTTTTCGTGTTGAATTCTCTTATTTTTGGTTTTCGATGGTAACTTTTTAGCGAATTCCTTTGGAAATTCGGCTAATGGATAGGCGTCATGCGGAATGCGAAACCGGACCACGACACAAATCCGTTTCAGAGATCCCTAATGACGAAAAAATACGTTTCGCCGAGACTTTATATAATATATATATATATATATATATATATATATATAATATATATATATATAACATATATATATATATATATAAATATATATATATATATATATATATATATATATATATATATAATATAATATATATATATATATATTATTTATATTATGTGTGTGTGTATGTAATGTATATGTCCAAGACTTGTGATAGTTTGGGACAAATGAGTTAAAAATTAATTAAAATGAATATCCGAACATCAGTTAATTAAAATACCTGTTACAACTAATTTAAATAATTTAATGCAATAAAAATGTAATGTGAGTTTGTACAAACTAAAATTATTAAAGTAAAATTAATGATTTTACTTAACAAGAAATTTTTAACAATTAATAAATAAAATAACAATATAAAATTAACAATAAATAACATAAAACAATAAATTTTAAAAATAATTAACAATAATAATTAAAAAATAATAAAATTAAAAAAAAATAAAATAAAGCACTAATTGAGATTGTCAACATTCTTAGCAGTTTATTTAAAAACTTGTGACAAACCATTTAAAAGGTTTTTTTCCAATAAAAGAGTGGACTCACTATTTTAGTGAGTTTAAACACCCTGAAATCAATTAAAATAAACCACTTCAGGAAAACATTTATGTCAAAAATAAGAAAAAATTAAGAAACCCATAACATATTAAAACAATGATCACCCTTTTGTAATCAATTTCTTATCAGCAACAGTGGCACTGCGGACTTTGAATCATGGTTACATTTTGGTTAGTTTTTTTAAAATTCATATTCAAATTGGCGCTCATGTTATTGTGGTGGGGGGTCTGCGTCACTATACTCGAGAGAAAAAGGTTGATCATGTGACCTTCTTCTCCTGCCATCGCTGCCATCTTACTTGCTTCGTATAGTTGAAACCCTAAGTGTTGTGAGTGTCGTTCTCAGCCCCTATGGAGTTCTCAACCCCGTATTATTAATTTTAAAACTTCTAACTACGCCGAAGATCGCCAACAGACTACCCAGCCCATACACCGCTCTTGATGACTTGTGAGCTAATTATTTTCTTAAAAACTCATGCACTTTTAGCATCATGTCATCTCGATTTTGTGGGGCTGAATGAAAATTATCCCATTCGCATTGTTGCATTTGTGTTTTATTATAAAGAGACATAAATTAAGTTTTTAAGCAATATGGGAGTGGAGGAGGGGTGATTATTTTCTATGATTAACAAAACATAGAATAATTAATTTAATATAGTTATAACTAATAAAAAAAGTTTATTTTGTAAATCAAATTGAAAATAATATTCAAGCTGTAATGTCTTTGAATACATAGCTGAAAATTAGAAAACAAGCCAACTACATCAAGTTTCTGATACTATGATTATGTTATATCATTTTAAAGGGTATGGAATGAGCTGTTTTAAGATTTTTAAGGTATCAACTATGAGTGAACAAATATCGAAGATTTTGGCATTTAAAATTTTACATTTTTAGTACTAATAAAAATTTTATTTTATAATGCAATAAATTAAAGTTTAATTGTGATGAATTGCGACATAAAGTATACCATTTAAAGGGGAATTTAATTCCTTGAGAATAGTGAAAACCGCATCTCTTTAGCTTTAGTAGTTTTCAAGTTGAATCGTTTTAGAGAAATAGATAGTAAAGTATCGATATAATTCGATATATCGATTTTCTAGAGAACTATGAGAATCGACCCATGCTTACATGACATTTTTGTTCATCCTGGTCCATAGAATCAAGATTTTTATTTTGTCCCATTTAAGAGTAAGTCACCCTGTATACTGTTTGTAAATTCATATCTATCGAAACATTTTTCTTTTGATTTATACATTTTCAAAATTTGCTAAGTCATTATGCTGATAATGAAGACTTCATAAAAAATATTTTTTGGATAGCTCAACTAGAACTAAAGAGTGATTCTAGTACCATGTTTCAACTCAGCATAAATACACTGGGAGCTACGATGATAACAGGCACACCCGAACACAAACAGACAATTTTGTAAAAACTACTAGTTCAGGTAAAGCCCTGGTTAAAAATTTATTTTCCATAGACAATACTTTTCTTACATAACTACGGTATAAATGAGGAAAAGTAAAAACTTAAAAATTACAATTTTCCATCGTTTAAATGAATAATATTTTTATATTGTAAATTATATTTTAAATAAAAAAAAATAGAATTAATTATTATAAAAAAGTAGTAAAAATTAAAATAAATATAAGTGTATGCTAATTATGTATGTTCACAATCGATATGTTTAAGGTTATTTATTATAAGAGAACGAAGATAAAAACTCACGGAGTGAATAGTCAGAGGTTTAGCACAATAGTTGGCTGACTGTTGCCTGATTAGAGACACCCATTTGCCTTGATCATCTTTAGTTTGGCATACGGCTATTATAGTTTCTATCATGGGACCTAAAACAAACATTCTTCATTGAATAACAATAGACGTCAGGTCCAAAATTTAACATAAAACAAATGTCTCCTTCACCTCCATCTTTCTAACTAACAGTCTATCAATACTACAACTACGAAGACATAGGAGAATAAAATTAAATGAAGATAGTTTCAATGTGAATGGACATAGTCACGAGTACATTACTATGGGAAGAAATAAACTTTTAGTGCCGCAGCAAAGATTGCTGCAAATCGGAAGTGGCATGGGAATCAAATTTTTTAATAAGTTAAATTCAGAACTTGCAAGGCAACCTTTCAAAGTGTTTAAACGAATCTTAAAGAAAATGTTAACAGAGAAAGTGTTTTATTCTGTAAAGGACTTCTTAAATTGCCAGTTATAAACTGCTCTACTAGAGCAGTTTATGGCTTATCCTAATGTTTATTTTTTGGAAAAAACAATGGAGGCAAACTAAAACTAAAAACCTGAAACGGATGATTGAGGAAAAATCTTCATTTTGGACTTTTAATACAAACAATACTTTCTCTAATTTACTTACGTTATAAATGAGAAAAAGTAAATTAGTTTAAAAAATATTAGAAATAAACTGACCTGATATTTGAAAAGCATTTTTATAAGTTTCAGTATCCTCTAGCTTGACTACTTGGATACCAGTTAGAGCTAGTTTACCCTGTAATCATATTAATAATGATAAATTACAACACACAAAGTTTGCCTCTGTGACTAAGTACTCTCGGGAAGGTCCGAGGTTCACATCCTGGACATGACTCGTATTAGTAATAAAAACTATCTTGACTTCTCCAACATTTATAATTACTTAGAGCATAGTAGATGAGGCTCATATGAGGTTGTTTCTGAAGGGTGAATACCCTGTTAAGCTTAAAGGCTCTTAAAACAGGCATTCATTCACCACACACATAAAGTTCACAACTTCGCATATCAAGCATTAGATTAAAACTGATTACTGAATTACTGAACATTATATATAAACAGCTCATTATATAAAAAATGAGCTGTTTAAATTTAGCATTGTGAGGTTGTCAAGAGTAATTTTGTCACTCGGTTTGATAATAAAATCCTTTGAAATTAAAAAGTTTCTTTTTGTGGACTTATAAAAAAATATATAAATAAAAACAGGTTAATTACACAAAAGTCCCTTTATTGTTTAATATATAATAAAAGCTTTCAACTAAAAATTATTCATCAAGCAGTTTAAAAAAATATAAAATAAAAATACAATTTTACAAACTACTCATATTGCACCTTGGTATGGTTTGGTAAGCTATGTAAAAAACTGTGTTTTTAACGGTTTTTTTAAACATAGCTTACCAAACCATACCAAGGGCCAAATGAAGTAGTTTGTAAATTGTATTTTTTATTATATTTTTTAACGTCTTATGATGACTAATTTTTAGTCGAAGCTTAGTTATTATTATATATTAAACAATAAAGGACTTTTGTGTAATTAACCTGTTTTTATTTATAAAATTTTTTGATTTGCTTTGGATTTTGGATACCTAGGACGAATGGTTAATTGAAGAAAGTGGTTTGTTTCTTGAGAGATGTCCTTTGGTTGAGCTAATGTATTGAAGTGACGGCGTTTTCACCGATGCTGGTGTTGCTGGTTTGACAACGTGGTGCCGCCGTTCGGTAGCTGCGTGGCCGGTATTTAAGTCTCATTTAAATTTCACTGTCTCATTTTTTTTTATGATATCATTTATAAAACATGGTTAATATTTAATACACTTGAGTTTATAAAAAAAATTAATTGTCAAACCACAATACATAAAAAAGAAAACTGACCGGTTTCAACTATTAATTAGTTATCGTCAGAGTACATTTATAAACTTGAGGAGTTTATAAATAAATATAATAAATGTTATAATAATATATAAATGTTTGACAATTAAATTTTTTTTTTAAATTAAGTGTATTAAATATTAACCATATTGAATTATACCTTAAATATTGAAAACATTTTCCACGAGTAAAAATGTCTTATTATAGGCTTAATAACACAAATCATTCATAACATTTTCAATTAAAAGAAAATTTAGGGTTACTATTTTCCCTAAATCTAGCACACTAGATACATTAAAATAAGGGCGAGGTAATGAATGATTTGGTTTAAGTCAAAATTGGATTGCAATAGAAAGTACCATATACAGATATTAATAGGTGAATAAAATTATCAGCTCTATCTAGTTGGCAAGTTTGGCAAAATAACCAACAAGCCGGTAGTTTTTATACAGCTCACCAGCCTGTCGTCGGTCAAGTTCCTTGGTTTAAAGGCCAAGCTACTAGTAGATATTTTTCAACATTTACGATTCGACTTCGTATAACCATGGTATAACTGTAAATCTTTATTATAAACAAAATAAATTTAGAAAACGATCAAACTGCACTTTTTGTAATACAGTTGAGGATCTTGAACATATATAATGCCACTGCTCGCTATCTGCCTGCGTGCGAGGTAAATGAACTAATGTACTAAAAGTGCCAAATCAGAACTACATGTTACTAAAGTTATCCATCCTTGTTTAACTATAAGTCTATTGTTATCTTCAAGTCAATTGAAGTGTACAAAAAAAAAATATTTTTTTGCTATAAACTAAAAATTAAAATTTATTTTTTTTTTAATCTAAAATTAAACAATATCATACAATATTAATTACAAAATAAGTATAAATACACAAATTAAATTATTATTAAAGTAATAAGGTTTATCAACACATCTTACAAATAATATATAAAAAATTTTCAAAGAGTCCTAATCAAATAAACAATTTCCATGCAAAACAAATTTTCTTTTATCAAGATTTAAACTATATTAATAATAACTAATCCATAATATTAAAAGTTCTTTTAATCAATAAATTATTATTCTTTTATTTTTAATATTTTCTATCAACATTTTTAATAGTTTTTATTACTTATTCAAGTCATAAAAATATAAAATAAGTATTCCATGGCTGTATGGTCCTAGTAGACCAATGCCACAAAAAAAAGTCAAAATTGAGGCATTTATACTAGTGGTAAATTATTTTTAATACTAATACATTAGCTTTAATTTTTGGATGAAATGTCAAGAATGATAAAATTTACCTGGTATATAAAGGCGGAAGTCCTAGGTGAAACAGATAATACTAATAAAGTAGAGGAGAATAACACTAGATATCTTCTACACGACTGATTGACCCAAGCTACAGAACCGACGTGTAAGATAGGACCTAACTCAGACAGAGGACATCCTTCCCAACCTCTGACTCCTCCGCTTAATATCTCTTCTTCTAGATCTTTCTGTCTTCGAATACTTGTACAGCTAGTCTACAACAGCAATTATATTATATTGTGTGATGAAGTAGTTATTGTACTTAATTCATACATGTATTACATGTATCAATCGGTAGCGAGCGAGTTACCAGTGCGCCGTGGGGTCATCACTAGCCGAGTCTAAGGCCAAGAGTTCAGTCACAGAGCTATAAGGTCAAGTTATTTATAGTTTACCTGTAGAAACTGTAAACAGGGCTATAGTCTAGTATGAACTCCTGTATTGAACTGTATTCTCCAATCCCAATCTGTTTATATTAAACATAAACAATCAGGGGTTAGATGACCGGCCTGAAGGCGGTGGCATTAAGTGACCCCAAACAACGGTGAATAAAAACTAGACACAGGGACACACACAGGTCACTCTAAGTTTGTGCCCCGAATGTGTAGTACCACTCACGATGCTGGTTACAATTGAAACCAGGTACGATACTACTATTTACTTTACTTTATTTTATAAGGCAAATAATAAAGTTAAATAATAATTTATTATTGGTAATATATAATAATTATTTAATACAAATATAATAATAATGATGTATAAATTTTAATACATTTTCGTAAATACCTTCCTGAACAAGGATCTGCAATTCTGCCGACTCGTATCGGATGGGTGTCCCAGGCAGAACGTTTGACCCTAAAGTGCGTTCTGCCTAGGACACCCATCGATACGAGTCGGCAGAATTGCAGATCCTTGTTCAGGAAGGTAATTTACGAAAAATGGAGACCGGTTCCAGCCATTACACTTTTTATTAACAAAACACCCCTGGGCTCTTGGTCTAATAGGGGAGCGACAATAACACCATCTCTTGGCTGACATCATTTGAGTTTCTACACATCCTATACAGCATGAGAATTACCTTACATGTTAAAACCAAAGTAATATTAAAAACATTTGTCAGGAAATTGGAGGTCTTTCACCCCTTAGTCTGCTTTGGGGGTCTCCATATAGTTGCTTCACCCCATCATTGTAATCAAATCATTGTGATAGTTTAGTTTATTATTATATTTGTTTATTATGATGATTTATTTATTAATTTCATTATTTTTATACACCCAGTATAACTTAAGCTTTTGATAATTCTGTATGTACTTACTTCCATGTGCAGTAGTTATGCCTCTTGGCATATTATTTTGTTAAATAATAATAAATATGTAGTTAAAGAAAAGAATTAAGGAATTCCTCAGTGAAATATGACATTAATTAAGTAAAGTAAAATGTCCTTCAGAGCTGTTTCCATAGACTTCTGATCGAGTGAGGTAATATGAGGTGGCAAATATATTTATTATGTTTTTAAAAGTATTGAATTTAATTTCAATGTTGTTTAATGTAATATTTTGTTTTGAATTTTATAGCAATATTTTGATTTTATACCTATATCTTGTTTTTAAAGAGCCTTGAAAAAAAAACATTTATCTAGACATTCCATAATTCGGAACGTGAGTACAGCCAATTTTCAAAGAAAACGACACCTTGCCTCTTTGAAAATATTTGTTTTTCCATACATTTCCCACTTCAGTGGAAAAACAACAACATCATGACTGTAGTTTTCATTGAATTAAGATAAATTAAAAGTATTGATTATAATCCTCCTATCTAATTAATAATGCAGGAAAAATCTGAGACTGGCCAAATCACAGTTGAAAGTTCATTTGGCCCACCTTCTTTTTCTTTTAATTCTTTTATTTATCAGGGGTTCTAATAGTAAAATGAAAATAAATGTTTTTTAAGATTGGTGGTAACACTGTGTTAACTAGCATGACCTTGTTTTCATCCTGTTAAATGCTTTAAAGATATACATTTTGTGTACTCTAAAAGCACATCTTAGTTGTAATAAGGCATCCATACTAGTGTGACAAGCATACATACTATTGTAACAAGCATACATACTAGTGTGACAAGCACACATACTAGTGTAACAAGTATACATACTAGTGTAACAAGCACACATACTAGTGTGACAAGCATACATACTAGTGTGACAAGCATACATACTATTGTAACAAGCATACATACTAATGTGACAAGCACACATAATAGAGTGACAGACACACATATTAAACACTACACCACTGGGGGATCCCATCTTTTAAACAACTTACATATATTTGTTTATAGACCGCAATAGATCTCTGTGTGTCTCCTCTATCAGGATGAGACTCATCCATATGTCTCTCTAGCTCTTGCAAGTGATTACTATATTTCTCTAATCTTCTAAATGGTTTACTAAGTCCTCCTGTCAGACCAAGCATGTTATTGCCACATCCTTCTAACAGTGACTCAAGTTTAGCTCTAAAGACAAAGTAAAAAGATTAACATAGTACTAAGTTTTAAATAATTTATTAAAAAAATTATGTACAGGGCACCTAAAAACATTTCCATACCGCACTTGGATTCATTGTGTTGCACACCACATGGATTCACTATGTTCCAAACAAATGAAACTTACCATACTTATTTATAACATAAAGGGATACATTTGTATTATGCTAATGTTTTTTTTTTTTGAAAAAAAAAGAAATGGAGGAAAACTAAAACTATGTGATACATTGAGCATTTTAAAAAGTACGGAATTCTGACAGGACCATCATCGTACATACTTCATTCGGGATTCAAAGAGATAGTAGTAATGTTGGCAATACTAATGGCAGGAAAACGAAAGGTTGTTCAAAAAAGTTTTTATCATAGGATTAGCATGGGAGTTGATTGAAATTATTAATTTATTTGTTTTATTGTTACTTAATTTGTGATAAATGAGTTCAAATTAATAGAACTACCATCGGTGCTATAAAATTGTCAATTTTCATAGATAAATACTTTCGATTTTTCGAGGATTTTAAACATAGAATTAGGCTATCACTACATTCTTGGATTTGTTCGCTTTTTAAACTGGTATTTACTGGTATAAATATAAAACAAGGTTTTATATTAAACTGTGATTAAAATATTTGTTTAATATTAAATGTAATATGAAACAAAATTAACGCTTCATAACACTAATGAAAAAAAAACACAAAAAAGTTGGAAAATATCATTTTATCAGTTAATACCTTTTACAACTAATTTAAACAATTTAATTCAAAAGTGTAATTGTGCAAACTAAAATTAAATTATTCAAAAGTAAAATTAATTGACAATAAATAAAAAAAACCCTATATAGTGATTTTCACCTTCCTATCAGTTTACCTAAAAACTTGTTACAACCAATTTAAAAGGTTTTTTCACAATGAAAGCGTGAACTTGAATGAGTTTATTCGCCCTAAAATTAATTAAAATAAAAAACTCGAAGCAATAATTTAAAGGTAAATGGTCAAAAAATAAGAAACCCGTCTACATATCAAAACCTTGATCATCCTTTCGTTATCAATTTCTTATCAGCGACGGAGGTGCTGCTATGGTCTTTGAATTGCAAATTGTCTTTAATGTAAAAAAAATGTTATGCAGTGTAGAGTGTCTAGAACCCAAAACAGGATAAATCATTGGTGCATGAAGCTGTACAGTTGTAAACTCGAAAGTCTTCAAGGATCTAGAATTCAAAAGGTTTTATTGCCATGTACAAAGCTGAAAAATCAAGCTTTTTACTCACTGGAATAGTAAATGGAAGTTAAATTTTAATAAGAAGAGAATTGTTGAGTAGCAAACCCTTTTACAGGGTCTTTGATACCATCTACAAAACAGTTGTCACATTTTGTTTTTGCTCGTTAGAATGCTTCCCTCTCATATTATAGGAGATATGAAAATAATATAAATAAAAAATATACTAACTTGTGGGTATTAATGATGGCAACAGCCTTCGGATGATTCATGCAGTATTTATAAAGTATTTGTTTAACTTGCAAAGCGATACTCAACAGGTGGTTCCCCATCCTGTTTCCACTCTCTACACCGGACACCATAACCTCGCTTATATCGATAACATCCTCTAGATTACTCAGCACTTTCTTATACTCTTCATTGGTTAAACTGAAACACAAATAAAGTGTCATATCTAGCGATTGTTTGCCACTGATTAATTTCTGACATTACACTATTTATTCTTATTGCTTTTTCATACCCAATTATTATTATTATACAGTATAGAAGAAGCATATCTCTAGCTTTTCAATGCAACTTTCACTCAAAACAAATATAAATTTTCAATAATACATATAATTTAATTTAATATTTACTAATAAATTTTAATATTTTATAAGTATTCACCGACATAAGTCATTAAGCAAATAGAATATAGAAATGTAAAAGTAAACTAATAATCATATATTTTGATACTTTTACACAACCGTTTTAGGGTCCTAAGCATCCATCCTTGCAAAAAAGGGGTCTGAAACCACTCCTGTAGGCCCTGAACCCATATTGGCTATACCCAAAACTTTAGCCAAAGGTGTAGTTAAAGATTGGCTCCTAACCAATCACCTGCACCATTGGAACAAATCCTTTGGCATGATGCAAACTTATGTTAAAAGGACCCAATCCCAAGGTAATTGAGGATTTTTTCAGTCTAAGCAGAAGGGACTTTAAAACAGTAACTGGAATACTGACTGGTCACTGTCACCTCCGAAAACACCTCCATACCATTAGTATCTTTAAAGATAACCCAGTGTGTAGGCTTTGTGAATCGGAAACCGAAACTGCATCTCACATACTTCTGAGATGTGAAGCCCTAGCCTTTCAAAGGTTCTCAAACTTTGGTAGCAGCACTCTCACTAAGTTTGACTCTACCAATGAATCACTGGTCAAAAAGATCCTAGACCTAGTCAGGGGTAAAGGATTATTCTGACCTGGATCATTTGAGTGGATCGTACATTAGACTTCCAGTTGTAGCATAAATGGGCTCTATCCTCGACTCCAACATCAATAACTAATAATAATTAATAATAGAGTTTATTTAAACTTATGGGAAAATATCTATAGGGTATAGGTAAATAGGGTATTTTTTCGGGAATTGCCTCAGGTAGATTGCTTTTGCTATGTTCTGAATGTGAATTAAAGGTAGAAAAGTATTTATATTACAAAAACTATCTAGTTCTTGTTATATTTTTTAGTAGAGTGCTTATACCTCTACAGCCACTGGGACAGATTTTGCTCTAACAATGCTCAAAATTCACATATCAATTCATTGTAAATTTACAAAGGTATTAATTTTTTTAACTAAAAAAATTTATAAGATTTATTTAGATTAGTTGTACATTAATTTATAATTAACATAAACAGGTTTGAATTTTTTAAAATGATTAGAAAGCCACTGTATACTTACATATTAGATTGTTGAATAGGAATAAGATAGGATGACATAAATGTTTTAAGCTGTTTAATATGATTTCTTTCAGTGTCTATAAAATCTTTGATAACTACAGTTCTGTTAGCTTTCTGCTGTAGACACAAGTCCTTGCTGGTCTTTATTGGACTCAATCCTTCCCCTGCAACAGGTTGCCAATACAATAATAAGTTTTATTTAACAAGTTGTAATGTATCACCTTATAACTGATTTTTTAGGTCCAAAACCGGGATCTATAAGAGTTGAAATAGAGGCCTTTAACTCAATATAGACTTCACAACCAATTATAGTTTAAATAATTGTACAAATAAATACCAAGTAACTTTATAAAGGTAATTTTTATTTTATAATTTTGATTACCTGACTCAGTTTTTAAACATCGCTGGTTTTTGTCAATTTAATGAGTAACTCCAGTAAACTGGAGTATTTTTGTCTTATTAGTGCCCCATCATCAATTATATTGCAATCATGGAGACTAACACAAATTCTAATAATAATTTTATACGAGAGATTTTAAGGTTAATTTATTGTTTATGATACTATTTATCAGGTGTAGAGTAATGGATTGTCTTAGTTGTAAGTGTGGGTTAATTTTGTCAGGATAATAGAGTGGTATATTATAATCCTTGGTTTTGGGTCGTTTGACAGTTTGCCAAAAATCAAAGAGGAAAAAAATCTATTGGTGTAGAATTCCTACCAATAAGATGTGGGGTTAATTAGTACCAATAGAATGATTTCCCTTATTGTCCAGCTGACTATCAACTGATCTAAAACAATACTAGTTTCAGAAGCTTAATTGTTAATAAATAAATATCGTTTTAATAAATCCCATTATTAATAAACAAATATTATTTTTGTTAAATAAATAAATATACATTTATTAAAAATTAATAATACATAAATAAATATCGTTACTTAATAAATAAGTAATATAAACACATATTTTACCTTGTAATTTATACTCCTTGACGTAATTAGCAGGGAACCATCCAGTTTTATCATCTAGAGTTCCCTCCCACCATCCTCCTTCTTCTAGTTGAGTAATAGTTATTATATCTCCCTTCTTAAAGCAGAGCTTTAAAAACAAATTGCATTGTCATTAGTACAATTTATAGAAAAACATGACAAAAGAAACTTGTTTCAATTGGACATTTGGGCGTGAATCAGGAATGGACAATAATTATAATAAGTGTGTTTATCCAAATTTGTATACAATTTTTTACTTTTCCTTTTTTATAATGTAGGTATATAGGAAAATTATTGTGTTTGCAAAAAAAAACCGAAACCAAAAAATTGGATTGAGTGTGTAAGAATACTGTGAAACAACAATTAGTTCGTTCACACACACTATAGATCCGCGGATCGTATAGAATACATATGCAGTAAGGTCAACTAACTTCACGGTTCTTACAGCGTATTTGTTTAGTCGTATTGACAGATCGTATTCTATACGATCCGTGGATCTAGAGTGTGTGTGAACGTACTAAATATTAAAAGAGTTTAAAGTAAAAAGAAAGGATAAAAATCTAGTTAAAATACTTTGTTTTGAATAGAAGACACAAGATAAGATGCGATAGAGATCTCAGGTGCCGTGGGGCAGGTAAAATGACCTGATTCACCTCTACTTACAAATCACCCCCCCTTACAACTGTAGAGACCTTTTCTTCCCTTAAGGTGTGTTACAAGTATTGCATTTTCTCCCTTCCAGCTGATTTTCAGTCACGTGACCACATCGAGTATAGTGGCGCTGATTGGCAGTGTAACGGTTTAATTAGACTCTCTTAGATCAAAAGCAGGACCATCGCATCTATAGGGAAAAGGGTGGAAGTCGGAACTCTGTCTCTACCGCAAACCCATCATTTATTGAAATGAAATGTTACTAATAACTAACATATTAACATATTCTGAGCTCTACTAATAGAGAAATCAACTTTATAAGGCAGCTGCAATTGAAATTTAAAACAATTAACAAAAACAAATTTAAAAATTCCCACCTCATCATTATTAGTTCCTTTAAATGAATACAAGGCTTGAACGAGAGCAGGTTGACTTGATTTGAGCGACATTTTCAATCACAACCTGTTGCTATGTCAAACTACAATCATCACTTCTTCTTTATCACGTAAAAATATACCAATACAACTCCAAAACAATCAACATTAAACAAGACCAGCGACAGGAAATCAAATCAAATGTTAGATTTTCGTCCAAAGTGGTTCCAGGGGAACTCTGATGAATCACCAATACACCCAAAAATTTAAATTAATTCTTTCACACGAAGTTAAAAGCACTACTTAACAACAGTTTATTACCTAATAAAAATATAATATAACAAACTAAAACAAAAGGAAAACTATTAAAATAAATGTATAAAAATAGATTATTCTTGTTTACATGATAGAAAAATACCACTAAAAGTACAAAAACGGGAGAACACTGATATATATTTTTGGGGTAGTTATGTAAGTTCGGTTTTTAAGTTGGCCAAGCTGTAACTTAATAAAAACAGCAGGTTTGGCCATATTGGAATCTTTCTCATCTAGTTGTTCGCGGAGGTAATGTCGGCGTAGCTGGACTTTATTTAAGATTTTTGCATAGTTTTTTATTTGTAATTTATTGGTAAGTTGATTTATTGTTACCCTAATAGTACTCTATTGATTTGCGTGATAATTCATTTTATTGAGTGCCTGATGTTTGTGATATAGATGGATAATTCTTTGTCGTTGTACATGGATATCCACATGGACATGTTGGCTAGTTTCAGAAAGCAACCAGTATCAAGTTTATATTTTTTGCATTTATGAATTCAACAAACATTAATACAGCATTTATAATTGTTTAAGACGACGGTAAATTTTATGTGCAAGATTGACTTTTTTATTGTAGTTCTTGTATGTGTACATGCTGATCGGTGTTAGGTTACATGCTGACGGTTTAATTCAGTATTAGTAACAGTTGTGGAGCCGAACCTTGAGAGGGTCATTCATTAGTGCGTTCACTCACATTCTAAATCTGTGGATCGTTTTAAGTGCGCTATCTAAATACAGTTACATACGATGTAAGAACCATGTGGAAGGAATCTAGATGGGTATGCTAGAACTAGGGAGATTGCATCTAGATCGATACGCCGTATGTACCTTCCGAGATGATAGTATTTAACGGACAACCTTCTTGTCAAACTATTATTTGATTTAAATATTACTGTTTCTTGTCAAATAAGTTTTGAAATATGAAACATATGATTTGACCATTTTTACCTAGTGCATGGTAAAGTGCACTAGGGTAAAGATTGTAAAAATTAGGGGTTGGCAATAGAGACAGTTAGTACGTTCACACACACACACTTCTAGATCCGCAGAGGGGATCTGATCGCATACATAGAACTAGGGAGATGGAATCTAAACGGATCCCCCGTTACGCTGTTTGTACCTTTTGATATAAGCTTATTTAATGGACAACCTTTTTTTTTAAACTTTTATTTCACTTCAATATTACCGTTTTTGATAAAATAACTGTTAGAATATTATTTTTTTTTAGTGTAACTTTATTTAATAAAATATAATAAAATTTAATTATAACTTCAGTAAGCGCAGTGGAATTTTCTTCAATAATATCAACACCAACAACGTCTTTCCACTAAATTTAATTTAGTGGAAAGACGATGGTGTTAGTAATATTAAAATTTAATTAAATTCATTTTTTGTTTTAAACTTCCTTATAACCAATAGTGAACCTTCACTATTAAAGACGCAATGTTTTGGCGGGATCAGTTATCACGTAATCTCACTGAATCGAATAAACAAATACAGTGCAAGAACCTTATCGTATTTAATGTGTATCTAATACATTGCTTGTTAAATATGCTGTGTGTACGTAGGAAGTTACCAACTCTTAGCCTTCACATGGTTGTGAGCAAGTTTTGTCACTTTTAGTTCTCTGAAGATCTGCATTGCAGTACCAAATATTCTACCACCCTGCCCATTTTCACTTGCTATGACAACTGGTCCAAGGGGCATTCTTTTCTTTTTGTACAAAATGTATATCAGAGAAATCTTTGAATTATTAAAAATGGCTCTCTTGTTGACTGTTGCTCAGCAAAGGCAGGATGTAAGAACAAGTGGCGCTAACTTAGGGCATTGTAGTTGAACTAGACTTACATTGATCAAAGGACGACAATAATGGTCCATTTCATCCATAGGTAAAATGGTGGGAGTCGGAACACTGTTTCGCTTAGTGCGCGGTTATAATCAGTTAACAGCATGGAAAAATAATATTAAGAATCTTAATGAGGTTGGCTTGATATGAAATTTTGGGTATGGCTTAAAGGTTTTAACCACTCCTTTTAGTTCCCTGCATTATTTTTTTACGCTGTCAACTGGCTATAACCATGTGTTATGTTATCATGACTTATCAAAATAATTTTTTAATATGCTAAGAAATATGGTAAATCTTCGGTATACGGTGCACCCTGTTATCAATACTATATATCGATATATTTTTAGTTACGCGACACGTAAACGAGAACTGAGCACTTAAAAGATAAGCAGCGTCGTTAAATTATTAATTATAATTAAAACATTAAAAAAACCATACAACAAATAAATGAAAACATTAACAACAAAAATATAATAAAAACCCTGAAAACAACAAACACAAAAATACGCGTAACATAAAATTAGATGTGGTGTATCATCGATTATTCTTATAAAAACATAGTTAAAACATTATAAAAACATAAAAAAATATGAAAATAGTTATAAACCATTTTACAACAAATAAAAAAAACACAAACAACAAAAAAAACTTTTAAAAAAATAATAAAATATGTTCATAAACGTAAAAGAAAAGGCATATTTCGATTATTCCTACGTCACATCTCTAAACTAAAAATATATCGATATATAGTATTGATAACAGGGTGCACCGTATACCGAAGTTCAGCCAGAAATATATATTACTTTGTAAAATACTGCTTTGTGATTTCCATTTTTTAAATATCTTTATCTTGTGTTGTTAAGGCTTAAGCCATCATGGTGAACCGTCGGGTGCCCATCGTATACAGTAAGACATATGTCACTCCACGTCGTCCTTTTGAAAAGGTTCGACTTGACCAGGAGTTGAAAGTCATTGGTGAATATGGTTTAAGAAACAAGCGTGAAGTATGGAGAGTGAAATATACTCTGGCTAAGGTCAGGAAAGCCGCTAGAGAACTTCTCACTCTTGACGAGAAGGACTCTAAACGTCTCTTTGAAGGTATTTAAGAATTTTATGTACTTAAATGTCTATTATTATTATTACAAAGTGATATTCTTTTAAGAGAAATAGTTCTATTTTGGTTCATGAAAATTATGTTATTTGTTTCTATAATTTTCAAACATGTATCTTGTTTGACCTCTTGTCAAAGAAGAGGTCAACATGTGTCTTGTTTGACCTCTTGTCAAACAAGAGGTCAAACATGTGTCTTGTTTGATCTTGTTTGACCTCTGTTTCCTCATTAATATGTCACTCAAATGGAAGCCTACATATGGTGCTGGCAGTTTCTTTGGACCTTTTGAGGCAATTAATTAACTGTAATACAATCCCTCTTATAAAAAAATGTAATATCAACAAACAGGAATAAACCCATAAATAAGTAAACATGAATGAAAGAAAACAGTTACTAAACACTAGACTAAAGCAAAAATTATTCCCTCATTATTTTATTTGTTCACACTTTACACATTAAAGCTATATTGGCTATCTTGATTATGTACATAAAACATATTTCTTATTAGAATATTTTAAATGCAAATTATATTTACAAGATTATTATAAACCATTTTACACAGTAATCAGTATTGGAGCATTTATTAATTACTTACTTTGTTACTTCAACAATTGGAAGTGTTGCCAACTTAGTTAAGTTGGCAACACTTAACTTAACTTAGTTAAGTTACCTTACTTATCAGTTCGTGTAATTGTCACCTTGTTGGCCTTCGTGTTATCAGTAGTGCTTTTTTATGTATAGTATTACTTTAAGTGTGGTTTGGATTTTTAATTTGTGAATTGCTATGATGATTTTTTACTGACACCTCTTGTCCTAAATGATTTGTGAGGATATTTGTTTCTATTCAAATCAATTTATCTGATGTTTAAATCTATTCAACCTTCTTGACCTGTTACCTGACTTCAAGTGTTAATCGTGTGTATGTTATGTCTTTAGGTAATGCCTTATTGAGACGTTTGGTTCGTATTGGTGTACTTGATGAGAGTAAAATGAAACTCGATTATGTATTGGGTCTTAAGATTGAAGATTTCTTAGAGAGGCGTCTTCAGACTCAGGTATGGCACTTAAGTCCTATTTACCAATAAGCCATTATTAAATATTTTTTAAAACTTTCCAAGTGTTTTCACTCATAAAATTAGTTGCTGTGAGTGTAATATTGAAAATATAAGGGATTTTATTTACTAGTTACAGAAATAAATATAAAAAATGGACGAGGTTAGGCTGACGTCACAAGTGAGTTTACTTTCTAAAACCCATGACTTGGGGTTATGAATTTAAAACAGTTAAAGTTAGTTTTTTATCATTTTCCTGGTAATTTATGTTGATGTAAGTTTAAAATTTCACATCAATTTGATTCAATTGTGTGTGAAGGCTAAAAGTGGTTTTAGTGTGTTAAAACGAAGGATTGATGTTTCGCAAGATGTCAACAAACCTTGTTTCACTTTTAAATACATTTTTATTTGAAAGTTATATCTTATTATTAAAGGTAGTAATTTTTTGATAAATTAGAGTTTTAAAAGATTTTTGTATATTCAGTAGGTCAAAAGGTATTCAAGTTTTTATAAATATCACATTTATTATTAAATGCTGTAGGATGTCATATCTAAACATCATAGTAATTATTGATGATGTGATTGATAATGTGATTGTTGCAAAAATTTTAATAACTTTTGACTTACTGAAGCTACAAAAATAGTTTTGTACTCAAATTTATCTCAAAATTATTGTTTTTTAAAATAAAGTAATATGTCACACATGACATCTTATTGTCACTTTTAGGCCGTGTTTTGACTCATGGGTGAATCCATTTCAAGTGATCCAGAGATGTTGCTCGAAAAAAATGAAAATTGATAAATTTTTTTTCTGTGTTGGTCTTACCCATAGGTAGTCCAAAACGCCTAGTATTACTTTTTTCTACAGCCTCCTTCAATTTCAAAAATCACTTTTTAGTTCCCGAGACACCCAAATTTTGAGTTTTTTCGCCAATTTTGGAGGCTTAATATTTCGGCTTTGGCTTGACCTAGCTTAATGAAACAGGTCTCGTTTGAAAGCGTCCTCTTTGGGCTTTACACAACCAATATTTTTTGTTCTACTGCTGCTAATCTACTCGTGAGTTTTCATAATAAATTTGACCACAAGGACTGAAAATACATTTTTTCATTATTTTTTATAACAAGGATGATAATATTGAAAAAAATTAAAATAATTTTTTGGTTACTAAGATGACCATAAGGAACAAGAAAAAAAAAATATTTTAATGTTCCAAATTTTACCTTTCACAAAAATATACTGATTTCTAATGAAAATAGGGTTTATCCAGGGGTTTCTTTGCTAATAAAACATAGTTAAAGGTATATATTAATTTTTCATGGAAATAAATTCGACATCACCACCCAAAGTGACCAAAAAGTAAAAAAAAAAAAAAAAACGCTGTTCGATTACCGTAGAAAAAATTAATACTGGGCGTTTTGGACTACCTATGGGTAAGACCAACACAGAAAAAAAAATATCATTTTCATTTTTTTCGAGCAACATCTCTGGATCACTTGAAATGGATTGACCCTCATTATTTGCCTATGTATTTTGACTCATCTTCATTAGATCAATGTCTCATTTTTGATTCAAAACATTTTTAGACTTTATTTCCACGTCATTAAATAGCCATAAAATCATAAAAACTATTTTGATGATAACCTTAAAACATGTGTTGTGAAATTAACGTCCTTGTTGCGTCAAACCTAACTTGGACCATAGGAAGTTCAACATTAGCTGATATTTTAATCAATGTCGGCGTGTCTGTTTATTCAACTCCTGCTCACTGGTTGGTGGAATTAAATTCCTATTTTTTTAATTCCATAGTGGATTTTAGAGGCGTTACTTTTGGTGTTTAATTTGCTAAGTTTGTATATAGTTGCCTTTTATTTTGGTTAGAAATTCTGATTTTAGTAGGGATTTCTTATGCACACAAGGCAGAGAGTAATAAGAATTAGAAAGTGAATGCTTATGCTAGTCTATGCATTGGGATTCTCATACTAATTCAACATTTTGTTGATTAAGAACTGGCATTAAATCTTATTTAAAAAAAATATCTGGGTTATCATATATCAAGGGAGGACAACTCTATTTTGTTTGTTTGATATTTATTTAACTTCGAACCAGTCTTGTTTGATAATAATTAACAGTTTAACAAAAATAATTAATGTTTTTAACTATTTAATGGTGTTAATACAACTTAGGTGATCTTGCTTTTATTTGTGATGGTTGATAATCAAGGTCTTGTTGATGATAATCAACCTGTTCTTTGTTAAACTAAAATAAACTACCTGTTCTTTGTTAAACTAAAATGCAATCAACCTGTTCTTTGTTAAACTAAAATATAATCAACCTGTTCTTTGTTAAACTAAAATATAATCAACCTGTTCTTTGTTTAACTAAAATATAATCAACCTGTTCTTTGTTAAACTAAAATATTAGGGCTCTTCAAATGCTTTGTTTTGTATTTCACAAAATACAAATTCTGCCTTTTTAGTTTGAATTTTAATTAGCAGGTGATGCTAAAAAATTGGAAACTTTTTATTAAGGCAGTAAACTTGTTTTCCTTGGTAATATGTGATATTTTAATTAAACTTTGTTTGTTTTACATATTGAGAGATATTAATATATTGAGAAGCATATCAAATTTTATCATTGGGAGACTTCAAAAATTAATTTCTTAATTTTTTCTTGTTGTTTTGTAATATATACGTTCTATTATATTAATTAACTTACTTAAGTTATATTGTATTTATATAAATATTATTATTGATGTTCAAATTATTTTATATTTACTTTATCTAATTATTTATTCATTTACTTACTATTTATTTATATTGTTATTATGAATTTATTCAGATTACTTGTTGCAAAATTTTGTTAAGCTGTCTCTTCTTATCTCTATGATGTTACACACATTTCGCTAAGGTTATCTTTTAATGTTTTTTATTTTATTTCAGGTATTTAAGTTAGGTTTGGCCAAATCTATTCATCATGCTAGAGTTTTGATCCGTCAAAGACACATCAGGTATGCTCAATTTTATTTTAAGTTAAAATTTTATCATTTTTTGACATCAATTTCAATTTTAAAAAAATACTTAATTGCCAATATTATAAAAGATACATAAAAGTAAGACATTTAAATTAAAATAAATTTATATAGTATTGCTATAATTTGAGGCTTAACCCAATCAGCAATCCCACAAAGTCCATACGGACCTGTTTGTAGAGAATGATACATTTTTCATAACATGTATCGGAAAACAAAAAAGCCGTACTTATCAACTGCTTAATATCATTTAAGATTTTACAGTTGTAGTTACTGGGTGGCATGAAATTTATGTTCTACATTTATTTTATAAATTCATTTAACTTTTTTTTTTACAATTTGATTTCGTAGCAATTTGTAGTAATTATTAATGTAATATGATCATATATAGTGAATTATTATATGATTAACCTACAGTTATAGTTTTGGTTTTATTTTTTTGACCATGTGAATCTGATCCTACTTTTTGAAAGGAGCAGCATGAACGAACACCAGAAGCTGAAGCTGAGGAAACACGACTCATTTTGTTCTTTTTCAAACTAATTTCTTTTTTGAAAATGTACCATAAATGATAAAGTGACAACATATTTTGCCTATCCAGAGCAGGGGCTTTGATTTGATTGAAAATTATCAAAATTTAATAAACCATATCAAATAAGTTGTGAAACTGTGTCAAATAAACTAAATTAAGTGTTTATTCATCAAAGTTGTGGAACTACAATGAAATGTATGGCATTGGCAAAACTATCAAAAAATTATCAACTTTTGCAAAGGCAGCAAATTTCTTTTAAAGAAATGTACGTTTTGGACATTTTTCGGTCATTTTGAAAATGCTGTAACTTTAGTTAGTTGTGCAATTTTGTTGTATAAATACTCGATTTATTGAAAATTTTATCAGCTTTAAAAATGTTTTCTTTAAGTTCAAGACCTGCAGATCTGCTTATTTCGAGAAACCTAGAATTTGTGCAATTTTCTATAATTTTGAGTGTATGCAATCATATGAAGGCTCACACTCTTGATATGCAGATTTAAGGTATATTTACAATAAGAAATAGTTTGAAGCAGTACAAAATAAATCATGTTTTTCCAGATCTGGCTCCTGGTCTAATAGCATTTCTTCTTTATTGATTTCTAGTGAGCTATTACTTGCTTTAAATGGTGACCTTAGCTAATTTATTTTTCTGTACATTTTTACTGAATTATAGTTAATATTTATAGTAGCCAGTTTATTTGCTGTGATGACTTGGTTAAATACCAATTTGATGTGAAAATATTATGATCACTTAAAAGGCTTAAGCTTTACTGAGCAAAATAAACTTGGAGATTGCAGTAATCATGACGATATCATTCCAAATTTATAGCTAGATTTCAGTAATCATGACGATATCATTCCAAATTTATAGCTAGATTTCAGTAATCATGACGGTATCATTCCAAATTTATAGCTAGATTTCAGTAATCATGACGATATTCCAAATTTATAGCTAGATTGCAGTAATCATGACGATATCATTTCAAATTTATAGCTAGATTTGTTTACAGGTCTGACAATGGGTGACAATTGTCATTAACATGATGGATGTAGTTGATTTTAAAGGTCACTAAGGTTATTGGTACCTTACACCTTGCTATTTCTTATCTAAGGCCACTTGAGTTTTGACTCAACGCCTTTGTGAGATCTGAGTATTTGCAGTAAGCATTCGGTTGATATTTTAACTACATAAGGCCACTTGGGATTGACCCTACGCCTTGAAATTACCCGTGTGTAACTGTATAACTTAATTGTCAATGTCCGAAGCCTATTGGAGTAAGGATAGATACTTCAAACATCACCTAGTGTACTTACCACGTACACTTGCATTGGTCTAAGTTATACTTATAAAGGTCACTTGGGTTGTTGCCCAACACCTTGAAATCCCAGTTTAACCAATCAGCAACTGATGTGAGTAATAGTCGCCTTTTAGACAGCTTTCTTGATTGTTATATTAAAGGAAAGAAGAGCAATTGTAAAAGGATAGAGGTCTTTGATGGCATCTTGGCCACCTCATAGTCTCAGTGCTTTGTGTCTTGGCCCCTAAGTGGCAGAGATGCTCAGCAGCCCACATAGCTATATTCCTGTTTAAGTTCATTTTTTCTTTAGAAATCTGCTTACATATTTTAAAACCACTTATTTAATTAATTTAAATGTGATCCTGTTAAAATTGTCTTTATGAAATCTATTTCATGTAGATGAAATTTAAATATAATGCAATGTTTTGTCTTTCATTATGTGAAAAGCTAGTTCAGCTCTTTTACTGTCACATTTATTATTATGCTGTTTCAGCATGGTATCCTTAAGCAATTAAAAATATTAATTAATAATTATTAATAACAACTACGAAAACTTTAATACCTTTTGACCTGCTAAAGCCACAAACATCGTTTTGTACTCATATTTATTTCTAAATTACTGCCTTTAATAATATCAACAACTTGTAAATTTAACTCACTAATATAACTATCAGCACTTATATTTTAACTCATTTTAATCAAACCCGTGTCATATTTGTGACCCAAAACATTTTAGACTTATTTCAACATAAATTAGCTGGAAAAAACTAATTTTAACTGTTAAAAACTGAAACCATAATGTTAAGACAGGGGTTTTCAGTCTAACTTGGTCTACTTATATTGAATTTAACTTTTGACTATTGTGTTACACACGGTTATAATTAGTTGACAGCGTGGGATAATAGTGTAAAGAAACCAATGAGGTTGATCCGATATGACATTGAGAGCATAGTTTAACATCCTGGACTAATCTCATTGGTTCCCTCGTTCTATTCTCCCAAGCTGTCATTTGAAACTGTGTGTTTTCCTATAGAAGCTGTCTACTTAAACAGAGTTGAAATATGTTATGTGATACTTGTTTGAATTATTATACTTTAAGATTTTACTGTTAGCAATTATTAGTTGATTTATTAGATTTATTAATAGTTCTGACCAACAATTTATATTATATGTCATTTATTAACGCTATTTTTTTTGTAATGTTGTAGGGTTCGTAAGCAAGTTGTTAACATCCCAAGTTTTATTGTACGTCTTGACTCTCAGAAACACATTGACTTCTCTTTGAAATCACCCTTCGGAGGTGGCCGTCCTGGCCGTGTCAAGAGGAAGAACCAGAAGAAGGGACAATCATCCGCTGCCCCCGAGGATGATGAAGATTAAACTATAACTTTATAATTTTTTAACAATAAAATGACTCTTTTGTTAACTTAAGAAATTGTGTTTTTGTTTTATTTTGTGTTCTGAGGTTAACCATTAATACATTGAGGTTAGAGTTGTTGTTACTTCAGTTTTCAAAGATAATTATGCCAATATGCTGGTGCATTTAGTTATCTAAGTTGTTTGAGACATGAGTCCAAAGAAATTACTTTCGCTCATATTTTATTTTATTGCCATATTCTAAGATCATAAGTTCAAACCAGGGGGGTTAACTGGAAAGTTTGGATTCGATTATCGCAAGCTACTAAAAATTAGCGCTGCGGCGGACAACTCATGAACTAACCTCAATAGCTTTCCAAAAAGTACCGATTATATTTTTATAATTAAATTTATTAATACCATGGCCATTTTTGGTTATGTCAGCTACATTTATTGTTATTATAAAATGATTTTCTTTATTTATTTTTCACAAAAATGGTTCGCCATTGTCATGTTCTGTATTCAGATCCCAAAAGTAAATAGAAGTCTTTTTAAAACTTTCACCAAACGCTACTGATGGCAGGTAAGTGCCAATTTAATTTATTGATTTAGTCGACTTTATCAGGTAATTATATTTAATCACATGTTCGCAGCATCTTGCCGATGTAATTAAAATACTGGCTGCATTAAATGCCAAAATCTATCTTCTAGCACATGTAAACTTTAGCCACTGTTTTATTATTACCTGATTGAATCAATTAAATTAATAAATTACTTGAATGAAGAACTTAGTTGAGTAATCAAGTGTTCTGTGTCAGTTTAAAGACAACGAAAGCCTTGCGAAGGGCCACGTCTAGTTAGAAGTATGACTATACATACAAAGTATAGAAATTGAATTTCAAGCTGACTGGGCCAAAAGCGGGATATTAAGCCACGCCCACTCAATTGAAAGGTAGGTCCCCCACAGTGCTGGTGTTGACCGGAATCCAAATTTTCCCACCATTGATTCGAGTCTTACTGTCTAAGTATCTATAGTCTCTGATTCAAACCTTTAGCAACTCTCCTTTTAAAAAATTAGATAATGATATGGGTAGCATACAAGGAGTGGTTTAAATCAGTGTAAAGGTCCCTAACCATGAAAAAGTACATTCTGTAAAACTTAATTTATATAAATTTTAATATCAATTAAATTAATGAAGACAGTCCTTTTATCTAAAATTATTTTATCCCTGGGCAAAAGCTCTTCAACAATTTATTTTCAATAAATTTAGATTGAAGGACTAATGTCTTCATTAATTTAATTGATATTTCAATTTGTAATAGTCCAAAAAGCTCTAAAGTTATATATATTTTAATTGTCATAGATATATATACTAGATAGAGGGAGCATAGCCTATCTTAATACATTGAGAGGCCTGAAACATTTTTAGTGGGCCTCATTGAAACCTCCTCCACGAGGGAGTTGAGGTTATAATTAATCAATTGTTTTGGGCTTTCCACACATTGTTTGTGTTGTGATTTGTATTTTAAACATTCTACTATATAATTTACTGTTTGTTTGTTCTGTTTATTTGATGATAATGATAATCGAATGTGGTCAGGTTACTTTTTCGATGTTTCAAAATTCAACTGATAGGGCCCCTCTAGTAATATATCTCTATGTTAATTGTAATGAATTGATCTAATATTACCAACTTAACTTTTTTTACCTTCAGTTATATATATATATATATATATATATATATATATATATTATATATATATGAACTTTCATCTTATGCAAACTATAGAATCTTTAATACTTGTAACGGTTACTTCGGTTGTATTTTTCAATAAAAATGTTAAAGAGTCATTCATTGAGTTCCTTTAAATATCTTCTTGGAAGTTTCACTGAAGTCTGCATATCCGTGCAAAAACTCATCAAAATACTTTACTTTATTCGCGATTCAAAGAGATAGCTGTAAGGTCGGCAATACCAATGGCGGGAAAACGAAAGGGTGATCAAAATTTGTTTTATCTGCTCGCGGTAGGAAAATTAAGCATTAATGAACTAATTCTATGCGAGAAAGTAGCATTTCCCAGATCGGCTAGTAATTAGACATGAATGACTGCACTTTACCTGCCTAGGCAGGAAAGTAGCATTTCCCAGCCGTCCCTGCCTATGCTGGTAAAGAAAGTTAATAGATAATTTTTGTAAACATGATTAGTTAATAATAAAAAGCCTATTGAATTTATTTAATACTTCATATAATGAATAATTACATCATTTAACTAATTAAAATAAAAATTTGTAATGTAAATCTTTAATTAGAAATAAATTTTATTGATCATATTAAAGGCAACACTTTTTGTCTTGGGTTTATTATCTCATCTTTTTTTTTGTCAAGTCATTTACTACTTTTATCATACGATCCCGTATTTAATACAGTTTAAAAGTTAGTTTATTCTATAGCGATTCTATAGTGTTTTGTGAGGAATATCGTCGAAGATATAGACGAACTTTTCGAACATACCCCGCCGGATGTTTTGGAAATAGCTACAAATGTCAAAGAGAGCCTACTACCCGGCAAATCAGGAAGTAGGTATCTCAAAGCATATGAAGTGTTCAAAGAATGGTGCTCAGAGAAATAAGTAAAGAATGTAAGTGAAAACATTGTGTTAGCGTATTTAAAAGAACTGTCAAATGATGCTAGTTTTGATTTGTTACTGTTTGCAGATAAAATATTGTGTGGAACGAGGCAGGAAAGGAAACATTACTGACTCGTATATTTGCCTTCCTCAGCTTTGCCTCTTCAGTCAAATTATATATTACCTTCCTCGGCTTCGCCTCGTCAGTCAAAATGAAAATTACCTTCCTCGGCTTCGCCTGTGCAGGTAATTTAGATAGCACACCCTCGCTTTCGGCTCAGGGGCTATCTTCGATACTAGTCAGTAATATTCCATTTTCCTGCCTAGTTACACAAATAACTATTATCATAGGATTAGTATGGGAGCCGATAATTGGTTTTATTTTATTTCCTTATTGTTTGTTGATTTGTGATAAATGAGGTAAAAACTAATAGAACGACCATCGGTGCTAAAAACATTACCAATATTTCATAGATAAATACTTCGTTTATTCCAGGATTTTAAATATAGAATCGAGCTCTTATCACTATAGACTTGGATTTGTCCGATTTAAGCCAGAAATAATAAAACCTAAGCGAATAATTTAAACAAACATTTTAGAATAAAGTGAATTTATTGAGATATTAATTATTTTAGTGTGTAAATAAAATTGATTAATAAATTATAACACCATTACGGTGAAAATCAGCTTGTTATCAGTTAATTTAAATACCTGTTACAACTAATTTAAACAATTTAATGCAATAAAAAGGCAATTTTGTGTGTTTGTGCAAACTAAAGTTAATTAAAAGTGACATTACTTAACAATAACTAAAATAAAACACTATATTGTGATTTTCACCTTCTTATCACTCAATTTAAATACTCGTGACAACCCATTAAAACCCTATTTTTCAATGAAATAGTGATTCTATTGAGTTCATACGCCCTAAAATTAAATAAATTAAAGCAAATTGTTAAATATTTAAAGAGATAGATTGTTAAGCACGGAAACAAGCATTCAAAAGGAAAAGGCGGACCACCATGCCAGATTTTTTTATCGGTATCTGATGAAAGGTTGACAAATAACGAGACCCATTTTACTGCAAGGTATCTCTGTTCTTAAAAGGAGATAAGAAGCTACAGAGAGTATAGACTAAAATGTGATGCGTTTATAATGTTGAAATTACCTTGATAGCTCCTCGATTTCGCTATAGCAATATTAATGCCTCCTTAATATGAAATTAAACTACCTTTTCGCTTGACTGGGATATAATACAACTACAGTAATGATCCTGTGGAATTATGATCTCGGGAGAATTACACCACGGGAGTCACCCGTGGTGTAGTACTCGGTCCGTGGTGGTTAAGGTACGCGGCCAATACACAGAACGAATGGACTATAAACTTCCGAGTTTATTTAATCATGGGTTCAATGAATGGTCCCAGCACGGACCTCTGGGATTTTTATAAGAGGGATAAAAATTCTGCGTACCACGTCCTTCATAAGGGACGTAAAGCCGGTGGTCTCGAGCCTGTGCGTTGTCAGGTACTCGTTAAAGATCTCTTACCCTAAATGAAACTGCGTAAAATTTAGGACCCTCATAGTAGATTCATTATAATGCTTTAGTGTGTCTGCCTTGAGTTTAAAGTGTATGGAGGTTTGGTTTAACAGCGAGGGCACGTGTTGTTCCTAGTTTTCCTTAGACCATAAGAGTCAGTGTATGTATGATTGCTTGAAAAAAGCATTAGAGGAACCATAGAAATCCACTCTCTTCTGTTTAGATTAGATGAAATATACCTACACTTGAAATTAGAAGGAGTAGAACACTATCTTAGGGAGCTGGCAAAAAGGGCCCAACAACGTGGCCTACTTGCCAGGTAGTTACTACCACTCCCCCCTATATTACTACTACTATTGCTACCTTTTCGCTACATCCTCTTAAAAACAGGGGCTAATTAAATAAACAAATTTAAAAATAAAACAAAGGCATAATGATTTTTGTCTAAGCGTATCTAATTTTATTTATTAAATAATTATTACTAAAATAAAATTGAGTTTCCTACTTCCATGATATCATTCGACTATGTCATACACAAATGTACTTTGATTTAGTATATCCTTTTAAAAGTAAGGCGTTTAACCCTTTATAAATGTATTTTCAAAAGATATACTCATTTCTATTTTACCCCTCTACTCGTAACGAATAAAATACGTAAGATAGTTATCTATTCTGTTAAGATAAGAGGGATACTACTTGTTTTTTTATTTTAATTATTTATTTTTATTTTTTATATATTTTTTTTATACATGTGAAATAGTTCGTTAATAAGGTATAAGGTGGAATGCATAATAATAATAAGAAAAAGCCTCTTTTGATTAAATCTAATCAAAACGGGCTTTCAACCTAAATGGTCATCATCAGTGCATAAAAACAATGAATAAACATTGTGGAGAGGCTTTTTCGTATTGATTACTCTCGTGCTAAAAGTAACACATTCTTCATGAATTTTATTTCGGTGTTACAGTGAAAAGGTTTTGTAAGCAAAATAGGCCACATGGTCAATCAATACCCTAGACGTAGGAAAAACCCAATTATCTGTTTTAAAACAAGAATATAAAAAAATATAATAGGAATATCACAGATTAAACTTACAACATAATATCTATGAGAATATTAAAGATTTAGCATTCGATAATTATTTGGCCTTATTAATTAGATAGAGAGATATGACTAGAGGGGACATGCCCTATGTCGATACATTGAAAGGATTGAAACATCTTGTAGCTCCTTAGAATAATACTATAAATAGAAGGAGCACTACTGATAACACAAAAGGCGGTTCACTGGTGTTCTTAAGTAATGCTGCCACTCTAACAATATACAATTTTCTTATAACAAAGTTGGCAATATTTCCGGTTGCTGAATTATTATGTTCTATTATTAATTAATGATTAATTATTCATAAAATACTAATATAAATATCGGTGCATCACAATATTTTAAGCATGTTAAATTGAAGTTTAACGTTTTTAATTAAAATTATAATAAAAGTAGTCCTTGTCAACTAAATGTAGATTCTTGTATTCCGCTATCCTTTTGTTATCTAAGACTGATTTTATTAAATACTCAACAGGTGTTTTAAGTTATTATATTTGTTCTTTACGATCTTTCTTCATTAATGGATATTTTTGACACCTATTTAATATAATGTTTCGTTGTTAGGGTGGTACCTCTACTTATGACCACCAGTCAACCGGCTTTCGTGTTATCAGTAGAATTACATTGTGTTTACGGTCATATGCGCCTTCTACATTGGTATTATTTTAAGTGTAGCTCTCAGGGACTTCATGTAAAATTCTTCAACCTCCTCCCAGGGTATGTTAAGGTTTTAATGGTTTCAACATAGAGATATTACTTGAGGGGCATAGTGAATATCAATACATTGAGAGGCCTGAAATATTTTTTGAGGCTCACAGGGGCTCTATGTAACCTCATTGAAACCTCCTTCAAGAGTAAGTTGAGGTTATACTAAATCATTTTTTTTCAGCTTCCCGCACATTGTTTGTGTCTTGAGCTGTATTTTTTAACGTTCTACTATAAAAGTTACTGTAATTTTGTACTGATTACAGGATTACTTATAAGAAAAGGTGATCAGGTTACTTTCTCGATGTTTCAAAATTTAATCTATAGGGCACCTCTAGTAATAATATCTCTAATCTCTATATAAATTCCTAATTAATAAGGCTAAGAGTTTTTTTTATACAAAGAAACCTACATGTTTAATCAATATCAGCTGTTATTATAGACAGGGGTGAAAATTTCATTCAAATTCCATTTAGACTGTCAAAAAGTATTTAAATACATGTTTAACACATTTAAATATAAGTAAATAGAGTATATATTTTGCCTAGGTCTGATATATATATATATATATATATATATATATATATATATATATATATATATATTATATATGTATATATATAATATATATATATATATATATATATATTATATATATTATATATATATATATATATATATATATATATATATATATATATATATATATATATATATATATATATATATATATATATATATATATATATATATATATATATATATATATATATATATATATATATATATATATATATATATATTATATAAAGAATTTAAAGCAATAAAAGCAATAAAAAAGCAACTTCTTATTTGTTTTCATAATGGCATTTTGCTGCAGACCATATTAAGAGCCATATTAAATTTTTTATCATAAAATTTTAATCGTAATCACACTTCGAAAATGTAACTGCTTCAGAGGATAGAAATCTCAAGTTCTCTCTTTTTGTAATTGCCTCAGAGGATGAGAGTGTTAGAGCTCTCTTTTTGTAACTGTCTAAGCAGACAAAAGTTTCAGTACTCCCTTTTTCTAACTGTCTCAGCAGACAAAAGTCTCTGTACTCTCTTTTTCTAACTATCTCAGCAGACAAAAATCTTTGTACTCTCTTTTTCTAACTGTCTCAGCAGACAAAAGTCTCTGTACTCTCTTTTTCTAACTATCTCAGCAGACAAAAATCTTTGTACTCTCTTTTTCTAACTGTCTCAGCAGACAAAAGTCTCTGTACTCTCTTTTTATAACTATCTCAGCAGACAAAAATCGTTGTACTCTCTTTTTCTAACTGTCTAAGCAGACAAAAGTCTCTGTACTCTCTTTTTCTAACTATCTCAGCAGACTAAAGTCTATGTACTCTCGTTTTCTAATTGTCTAAGCAGACAAAAGTCTCTGTACTCTCTTTTTCTAACTGCCTCAGCAGACAAAAGTCTCAGTAAACTCTTTTAGTAACTTTGTCAGAAAAAAAGTCTCTGTATCAGTACTCTTTTTGTATCTATCTCAGGGATACAAGTCTCAGATCAGTACTCTTTTTTGTAACTATCTCAGGGGATAAAAGTCTCAGATCAGTACTTTTTTTTTGTAACTATCTCAGGGGATAAAAGTCTCAGATCAGTACTTTTTTTTTGTAACTATCTCAGGGGATAAAGTCTCAGATCAGTACTCTTTTTTTTGTAACTCAGGGGATAAAAGTCTCAGATCAGTACTCTTTTTTTGTAACTATCTCAGGGATAAAAGTCTCAGATCAGTACTCTTTTTTGTATCTATCTCAGGGATAAAAGTCTCAGATCAGTACTCTTTTTTTGTAACTATCTCAGGGAATGAAAGTCTCAGATCAGTACTCTTTTTTGTAACAGTCTCAGGGATAAAAGTCTCAGATCAGTATTTTTTTTTGTATCTATCTCAGGGGATAAAAGTCTCAGATAGTACTCTTTTTTTGTATCTATCTCAGGGGATAAAAGTCTCAGATCAGTACTCTTTTTTGTAACAGTCTCAGGAGATAAAAGTCTCTGTATTAGTACTCTTTTTACTTTTCCTCACAGTTACCCAAGGTATATAGGAAAGATAAAGATTTCGTTTTCTTGGTCTTTGTTAATAATTTACAGGTATGCTAAAGGGAACTTAGTGAAATCCAATATTTCAGAGGATGCCTCCTTATTAATGAGTTATATGTTGATTAGGAGGAATCAAATGTGGTGGTATAAGATCTCTCCAGTAAGTCCATGTGTTATTGTATAAGGCTGGATTAGCTATGGACTCCACTCTTAAATTTAGTGGAGGCACCATTGTCTTCCTTAACTCGTTTAGCCGTCTCTCCATTTCAGCAACCTAAAAAGAAAAAACCTTTACAAAAGAATGTATGGGAAGTGTGCTTAAGAAGTAACGATAAGTTGAAGTAATAAGAGGTGAACTCTCTCATGCATGTCATTACCCTTAAAGAAAGCCCTGTCACTTAAGTAAGTAACTGCCCCTTAAGTAAGTAACCCTGTCACTTAAGTAAGTAACCCTGTCACTTAAGTAAGTAACTACCCCTTAAGTAAGTAACCCTGTCACTTAAGTAATGATAAGTTGAAGCAATAAGAGGTGAGCACTCTCATGTCATTACGCAGAAAAAACACTGTCACTTACTTACACGTCTTGATAGTAAGTAAGAAACGTTACACTTCATTTCGGTTAACACATGGTTCATTCAGGGTTTCTTTAAAGGAGGTTATTACCCCCCCCCCAGAATTTGTTAGTTTAACTCCCGAGGCAAAGCCGAGAAAGTTATTATTATTAATTACCGAGGCGAAGCCGAGGAAGGTAATTGAGAATGGAAAATAGCATTTTACTCCCAAGGTGCATACAAGATTTTATCTCCAGACCTTGATTTTTTTAATACGTTTTGTAATAAATTTAGAGGGTGCTGTCTCCAAAAAAAAAAATCATTGCTCCAAACAACTTTTTTTACATGTAACGGATTTGGAGCCAGTAAAAAAAATGTTTGGTCGGGTCCCATTTATAAATTTTGGGGGTAAAATTAATAGGAAACACTTTTTATTCCCAAGGGAGGAAAAGTTACTTTTTACTCCCCAGGTAGTGAAAAGTAACTTTTTTCTCCCTTGGTAGAAAAAAGTAACTTTTTCTCTTTTTCTCTTGGGAGTGAAAAGTGCTTCTTTACTCACTAAAATCTAGTCAATAAACTTTACATTATACACCGTCTGGGGATAAAAATAATTTATTAACTTTATTTGCCAGTTTAATTAAGTTTGAACTATTATAAACATCGATAAGAACTTAGATTGATTTTTTTCCTTGTGTTCCTTGACCAGGAGGAAGGCAATTTTAAAATTGCCCTCCGTTCCTCAATTCTAAGGGAAAGGTCAAAGGACAAATGGCCCGTCCTATCATTTTTGTTGCCCGTTTTAAAAATAAAATTAGAATAAAGGTGAAACCATAATTCTAGGCTTGCGTCAGGCTGTCCAGAATTCAAATTAAAAAAAACTATGAGAGAAAAAGACTAATTCTGCCGCAGAGGTCGCCAATCTATAATTCGTCACTTGCTCCAACAAAATAAGCGACTGTGGATAATTATATTAAATTTTATAAGCAAATAATAATTTATAATTCTAGTAATACAGTAATTACTATTCTTTGAAAGTACATGTATTGTTAATTAATTTGGCCATCATTCAAAATCTAACAAAATACTAAGCCCGCAAAACTTGCTCGTATATGTATGAAGTACAAGAATAGGGTTGCGGGATACTAACCCTCAATTTTTTAGGGATCAAAAAGATCGAGAAACGCTTTTCTGGACTATTCATTTTTACTGTATGAACCTAGGCAATGGACTGGTATGACAAAATATAATAACTAGGCATGTAAAAAATAAGAGAGAATTAAGGTGCATTCACAATACTGCGGTAGCGAGGCGTCTGTCCGGTGCGTGCGGTGACAGCTCATATTCCAACCTATGTAATCGTATGGGACATTCTTAAACAGCTTGCGGTAGCGTTGCGGAAAATGGAAATTTTCGCAATCCTGCTAAACCCGCACAAATGATCCAGTGATTAGCATTTGATTGATTACAAAACACCATAGAGACCTGACGCGAAAGAAACCTTTCCGTATTCAAAGGTTTGGAATTTCCTTTTTGGAATTTTTCTTACCCCCCCTCTTCCATACATATACAGAATACATTTGTTTTGTTTAGGGTTTGATTCTTGCTGTGCTTAAAGTCGTTTTATTCTTAATTATTTTAATAAAAGAGTTATGTTTTTTTATCTAAAAAATGAATATTATCTTGTTATTAAAACACAATATTGTTATTTTATTACTTTTGTTTGTGCTGTGTCTTTTTAAAATGTTTAATTTTTTCTTTTAGTTTTAATTAGTTAAAAGTTTTTTTTTTTTAATTTCTATTCTTAAATCAAATTTATTTCTTAATATTCTTGGTGTTCGTCAATTTGAATGTTATAGTTTTATTATCTTGACCAGTTTATTTTATCTTAATGTAATTGTTCTGAAATTTGATACATTATTTCTGTTCGCTTGGTTTTATAGTATTTAGTATTTTATACTAAACGCTTGGTTTTAGTTATTTAGTATTTTTTGTAGAAGTATTTATATTCGCTGCCTAAATAGTATTTAACACAAAGTTTTATAAATAGAACTTTATAGAATTTTATAGACTTTTATAGAATTTTATAAATAGTTCTATTTATAAAACTTTGATTTAACAAGTAGATCCCAGAGTTAAATGGTTTTTAAACAAACAAGACTATTAATTACATTTTATAACAAGTACATTACAATATAATAAACTGAACAAGATAATACTTTGCCGTTTTGATCGGGTTAGTCAGTGAACAAATATTAAGACCAAAAAATATAGTTTTAAACTTAAACCATATGAAATTTAAAATAATTCCCATTATCATCAGACATGATTTAAAAAAAATTTAAAATAATGAAGAAATTTAAATAAAATCTTAAAAGACACAGCACGTCTACACCTTTTCTTGTTCGTCTTTTTTATTTTCTGTTAAAGAAATATATTGTTATCTTCAAATTCGGAACTAGAGTGCTCTGCGTTAGCGGCTTTTGCGGCCGTAGCGTTATTATTGTGGAACAACCATTTTCCGCATCGCAATGACCGCTACGCACGGACGGACACATCGCTACCGCAGTATTCTGAATGCACCTTCATATATTATTGAGGAGGCTTTTGTTGAATAGCAATTTCAAAGCTTCTATCGCATGACGTAATTTAAATAAACATTACCTTATGAGGAAGAGATTTAGCTAAGTTATTGGTTTCACACGGATCTTCTTGTAAATTAAACAAGCAAGGTTCTATGAGAGGATCGCAAATTAATCTTTTCATCTTTCTAACCATAACATCACTTCTCATCATTATAGCTGATGACCTGATTCTTCTTATCCCTTCAGTTGTTGATTCTAAATCTGCTTGAACCTTGTCGGAACTATCCTTCCAGCCTGAAGTTTGTACATTAACATTAGATGCTAGGTCGGACGATTGTTCCAAAAAATGTGTTCTTCCGTTAGATTTTTCTAAATCTTCATTGTATTCTTCTTCTTGCCATACACGAGTGACATCCACACGAGGGAAATTGGAACTGCAAGTGACTAACGCTTGTGATCTTAACTTCATAATCTGCTGTGATGTTATCCCAGTAATCATTCCAGCTTCACTATTAATTACGGATTTATGATCGTATGAAACATTAGAATCTTCTACTAATCCAACCCAGTCGTCTAAGAAGCCGTACAGAGTTGTTCCTGAAACAAATTAAAGTTTAGAATTTAGTATTGGAAGAACCCAATGAATATTTAGATAAAGAAAGATGGTCCAAGTATTTATTATTTAGGACAAGTAAATGTTAGTTCCGTAGCCAGTAAACAGGAGCGCCAGTATGCAATTTGGTAGTTTCACTATGCCAACTAAGAGACTGCGCTCCTGTCGTCCTGTTCTTTTTAGCAAACCACTCCTGGCACTTTACTGATTCATCTAAGTATTTTCTTCTTATAATAATGACCAATATCAAGTAGATTCTCGTGCCGTTAAGATGGTAATAAAAAATGAGAATATTTTTATAATAATAACTTAAAAGTGGGAAGAAGTTATGGAGGATTAGTTTCAGAACTGCCGCTAGAGACCAGCACCTAGTTTACCCCTACCTTCTATCCACAGGGCAAAAAAATAAAAGGTAAAACAGTGTCGCCACCGTTTTCAAGGAAAGTGGACGGGCATAGGATAACTTCATAGAGATATATACTAGAGGGGGCATAGCCTATCTCAATACTTTAAAGAGTCCTGAAACATCATTTTGGGGCTCTTAGAGGCTCCGTGTAACCTTCGTCATTGAAACCTCTTAACTCACTTTTAGAGTTAAGGATTTTGATGAAACAACATTTGTTTTATAGGACATTTTATCAGCTTTAAAAATGTTTTCTTTGTGTTTTGCCCACAGGGAACCACTAAATACTGCGGTAGCGATGCGTCTGTCCGGTGCGTCCGGTGGTCAAATTCCAACCTATGAAATCGTATGGGACGTTCTTAAACAGCTTGTGGTAGCGTTGCGGAATATGGAAATTTTCGCAACCCTACTAAATTATATAGTGAACCTAAACAAATGATATAGTGGTTAGCATTTGATTGATTACAAAACACCTTAGAGACCTGACGCGGAAGAAACCTTTCCGCTTTCAAAGTTTTGGAATTTTTCTTACCCCCTCTTCCGATTTTGAGAAGAATACATTTGTTTTTTTTTTGGGTTTTGATTCTTGCTGTGCCTTTTATTCTTTATTATTTTAATAAAAGAGTTACTTTTTGATTAAAAAAATAAATATTATCTTGTTATTAAAACACAATATTGTTATTTTATAAGCTGTGTCTTTTTAAAGTGTTTAATTACTTTTCCTCACCTTCTTATACAGAAGGTATATAGAGGAAAAGTATTGGCTTCACCCAAAAAAATTTATTTTTCCTTTTAGTTTTAATTAGTTTAAAGTTTTTTTTTATGTTTCTATTCTTAAATCAAATTTATTTCTTAATATTCTTGGTGTTCCCCAATTTGAATGGTATAATTTAATTATCTTGATCAGCTTATTTTATCTTAATGTAATCGTTCTGAAATGCTATGCATTATTTCTATTCTCTTGGTTTTACTGCCTAAATAGTATTCAAGAATACTATCTATATTCCATATTTTCATATCAAATTCCTTCTTTTTGCAGATGATCTGAAGCTTTACTTCAAAATCAAAACTTTGCCTGATTGCCATAACCTACAAAATTCTTTAAGTCTTTTCTCAGACTGCTGCACAGCAAATGGTTTGAAACTAAATATTAAGAAACGTAAAGTTATATCCTTTTATAGAAAGAATACCCCAATCATGTTTAACTATTCTATCAACAACGAGGCTCTTAAGCGTGTGTCCACAATAAATGACTTAGGTCTTCTCTTCGATCACCAACTTTTTTTCGACCACCATATCCAGCAAACAGTTAATAAATCATTCAAGCTCTTAGGTTTTATTTACCGCTGTTCCAAAGACTTTTCTTCAATTGATACATTTAAACAAATTTTTGTTTCTCTCGTTCGTCCCAGTCTAGAAAACGCTTCCTCTGTCTGGTCTCCCCACCAAACTACGTATAAAGAAAAAATTGGCTTCTGTTTATTTAAAATTTTTTAGGATGTGTTGTTATCGTCTAGGTCTTGATTATTCTAACACCCCGTATCTTGAGATCCAATCTCTTCTTCATCTCACTCCTCCTTCAGTTCGCCGCTTTTCTCTTGATCTGTCTTTCCTTTATCGTTTAATTAATTCTCTTGTTGATTGTCTTCTTTCATCTTTAATACCTCATCACAAACCTTACACTATAAATCTTAGAAATCAACAAATTTTCTTCATTCCTTTTCTCCGAACTAACTACCACTTCAATTCTCCTATATGTCGAATGATGCATCTAGCAAATTCTATTCCTGACTTAAAATTAACCGTTTCTATTTCTAAATTCAAAACGTTTGTTACTTCTCATCTTCTCTCAGTTCTATAAAGTATACTTTTTAATTGTTTTGGTTGCATATGCTATATTATAATTTTAACTTATTTTTAGTACTCTACTCTTTTAAGTGTTGATCCGTAGTGTAGTCCTTTAGGATTTTATGTTTTTTTTTAAATTTTTATTTTATGTTATTTATAATGTATACTTTTTTTTATTATTTATTATCTTTTATTTTATTTTATATTATATATTATCTTTTATATCATTCTTTTATTTAACGTAAATTATTTGTGTGTATTTTTGTTATCTTTCTCACCATCATAATCACACATTTATCACTAATACTTTGATGTTATAGCTGTTTTTTTCTTTTTTCCCCATTTATTTTCCTCCTTTATGAATGCGATATTTTTCTAAAGTCTTGTAAATTTTTCCATTTTGATGTTTACCACTAATTTATACTGTAACTTATTTTTTTATCTTAATTTTGTAATTTTTTTTTTATTAATTTTTGTATATTGGCTCACGCCGTAAATTATAAATAAAAAAGCAGTAGATCCTAGAGTTTAAATGTTTTTTGAAAAACGAGACTATTTATTACATTTTATAACAAGTAAATTACAATATAATAAACTAAACAAGATAATACAATACAATACAATACAAGATAATACTTCGCCGTTTTGATCGGGTTGGCCAGTTAAAAAATATTTAAACTTAGACCATATAAAATTTTAAATGAAAAAAATATTTTGAACGAGAAGAACTATCATTTATATAGTGTGAAAGTTCCCATTATCACCAGACATGATTAAATAAATTAAATATTTGATACAATGAAAAAATTAAAATGAAATCTATAAAGACACAGCTCGTCCAAATCAACCTTTTCTTCTTCGTCGTTTTTATCTTTGTTAAGAAAAATATATTTTTGTTTTCAAAATTCGGAGCAAGAGTGCGCTGCGTTTGCGGCCAAAGCATGGCAATTGTAGAACCACCATTTTCCGCATCGCAATGACCGCTACGTCCGCAACGCACGGACGCATTGCTACCGCAGTATTCTGAATGCACTTTTATAGTAAGAAATCTGGAATTTGTGAGATTTTTAATATTTTGAGCGAGCGCATTTATAAGAAGGGTTCCACTCTGGATAGGCAGACTATGTTTTTCCTTTATAATTCAAAGTATATTATCAGAAAAATTTGGTTTGACCCTTCAAACCAAATTTTTCTGGTTTGTACTACAAAGGTACTACTGCACAATATGAGTCACTTTTTTTAGACCTGGTTCTAGAACTATAAGTGCAAGAGAACGAGATATAGTACTGAGACAGACAAGGAGTCGAGTCTAACATACATCCCGTAACAAGAAAACTATAGTGCCGAGTCTAAGGTGTACTCAAGCTATTAGCCTATAGGCTGTAGCTTCAAGTCATTTGTTGCCTCAAAACTTTAGTATGACAACGACGATATACTTGAAATAAAGCAAAAAATATTACCATTTATGTATTTGTAATTTCCAATCCTTATGGCTGAGTATCTATAAATATCGTCAATATTGTGTAATATCTCTTTCCTAGGTGAGATCACGTCGCCGTTGATATAATCCCATTGACTAACTCCATCAACTCTATCCAGATTTATGGCATTACCACCTGAAGAAAACTCTTTTCAGTCAATATATCGATGAAAAAAATCACAATATTATATATATATATATATATATATATATATATATATATATATATATATATATATATATATATAATTATATATAATTTGTGTGTGTAAATATATAATTTGTTATTGGACACTTGTGCCCGTGTGTGTAAGCGTGGTGTAAATAAATAAGATAAAATATATTACCTGCAGCAGTGTACAGGGTTGGCAGCCAGTCAGATATATGGATCAAACCAGTAAGAACTTTAGCTTTTTGTTTTAATTTCTTACTCCATATAAACGAAGCTGTTCTCAGACCTCCTTCCCAAGGAGTTCCTTTCTCCTGTAAAAAATAAATACGGAAAAATAATATTTTATTTATTTTAAAAACTGATGGCAGATAATTAGATAGTTGAGTTCTCAGTTAGATGTTAGACACATTCATCATTAGATCATGGATCTGACGGGTTAACTTGATTCCTATGAGTGGTGCCCTTAGAATAATACTATATATAGAAGGAGCACAGGACCGTAAACACAATGTAATTCCACTGATAACACGAAAGCCGGTTGACTGGTGCACCTAAGTAATGCTGCCAACCTGACAACAAAACATTATTTTAAATTTGTGTCATAAATATCTAATCGTAAAGAACAAATATAATAACTTAAAACACCTGCTGAGTGTTTAATAAAACTGGTCTTAGATGGCAAAAGGGTGGCGGAATACAAGAATCTACATTTAGTTGACGAGGACTACTTTTTATATATAATTTTAATAAATACGTTAAACTACAATTCAAAATGCATAAAATATTGTAATGCACCGATATTTATATTAGTATTTTATGAATAATCAATAATTAATAATAGAACATAATAATTCCATTGCCAGTATTGCCAACTTTTTTTTAGAAAACTGTATATTGTAAGGGTGGCAGCATTACTTAGGTGCACCAGTGAACCGGCTTTCATGTTATCAGTAGTGCTCCTTCTATATATATAGTATTATTCTAAGACAATGCCTAAATAAAACGCTCTCGAGTTCTAGACCCTTGACCATATTATGATAACATGAGAAAATTTACATGGTAACTAATTTTTTAAGGCATTTTGTATTACAAAAAGAAGAATCATTTATAAAATCGGGTACGGGGTACCTCGGAACATTTCCTCACTTTATCGTATTCGCTACGATCCTCCTCCATACTTCGGACTCGCTTTGCTCGTCCTCAGAATATACAATTCGTTAAATTTAAACTGCAAAACGTATTTCCAAATAGAGCAACTACAACTATAGACTGATTTTCCAATAGAAAGTTTCAACTCTCCAGGATAAATACACAGTGAGCTACGATGATTACAGACGCACACACACATACAGACAGACAACTTTGTGAAAACCAGTCAAAAGTTCTTAAAAACACCTAAAACGGATAATAAACGGTGACATCTCGGTTTCGGATTTTTTTGCAAACACAATACTTTACCTCTACCTACGGTATTAATGAGGAAAAGTAAAAATATTTTGCGGATAACACAACCAGAACTAAAGATGATAAGAAAAGAGCATATACTCGTATAGTAAGTTTGCTGAATTTTGTTGCATTTTGGTCATGGACTCAATGAATTTACTAAAAAACAGGAATTTAGGTATTCAAGTTATTAGACCAAGAGCCCAGGGGTGTTTTGTTAATAAAGAGTGTAATGGCTGGAACCGGTCTCAATTTTTCGTAAATATCTTCCTGAACAAGGATCTGCAATTCTGCAGACTCGTATCGGATGGGTGTCCCAGGCAGAACGCACTTTACAGGTCAATTTTACCACCCAAGTTAACAAACAGTGCCTCCTTATAAAAATGCCTCCTTTATAAAAGATCCTTGTTCAGGAGAACAAGGATCTGCAATTCTGCAGACTCGTATCGGATGGGTGTCCCGGGCAGAACCTTTGACCCCTAAAGTGCGTTCTGCCTGGGACACCCATCCGATACGAGTCGGCAGAATTGTAGATCCTTGTTCAGGAAGGTATTTACGAAAAATTGAGACCGGTTCCAGCCATTGCACTTTTTATTAACAAAACACCCCTGGGCTCTTAGTCTATATTAAATAAGGAGATATGGAAGAGCAGGGAGCGCCCATATCATCTCCCTTTTTTGTTAGAAATCTTTTTTAAGTATTACAAAAAATAAATCATTATTTATTTATAAATATTTTTATTGCATTGTTCTGAAGTCAGGCACAAGCTGGCTGGGGCCCCCTCAGGAATAAATGCTTAAATGTAACTCATTTTGTCGCTAACATTATGTCGTCTTAATAAAACATATGTTTACGAAGCCTTCCTACTTACTCCTCTAAGTGGATAATTAGATCCAGTATTCTTATGAAGTCCTCTCGTAGCAGCTCCATTATCAGAGCAGAATACTATAACAGTATTATCTAGCATACTTTTATCTTCTAATGATTTAACTAACCTTCCAACACTCTGATCTAGCTCCCATAGCATACCTAAACATCAACAGTCATGAGTTATTATGAATTATTTGGTCTAGGATTTAAGACAAGGAGTATATTTATACATATCTATAGATACTCCTTGTTAAAGATTCTAAAAGCAGTTCTAGCAACTGCACAATGTTGGTCATCAAGGTTATCATCTTACCTAATAGCCTACTGTTGTCTATTAGAACCTTACATTCGCCAATTATTATCTAGTAATGCAATTTAGAGTTTTTTTTATCCCTAGATACCCTAGCTGTCTACATGTCGATAATACGTCTACGGCTGTCTAATTATCGTTGAGAAATATCTGGGAAATACCTCAAAGATAATTTCACACCTCAAACCTAAAACCTCAAAGGTTTCGCATCTATAGTGTGTATGACATTCTTTAGGCGAAACCTTTGTGATTTTAGGTTTGAGGTGTGAAATTATCTTAGAGGTATTTCCCAGATATTTCTCAACGATAATTAGACAGCCGTAGACGTAATAACGACGTATGTTGACAGCGATGGTTAGGTTAAAAAACCTCTTAAGCATCTTCTCGAAGTATGCATCACCCTTATGGTTGAGATTCACTTAGTGTTAGTTACAGTAGTTTAGAGGGATAGTGCAATAATCCATAGATAACCTTTAATGATGATAATATTTTTTTTATAGAACTCCCACATCTTAATAAGAAATTTAAACACAACAGCTTAAAGTTTTATAATAACAACAAAAACTAATTATTTAGCTATATATTTCACCTAACATTGTAGGCATCTTCAGGCATCACAGGTAAATGTTTTTATTACAAAATCATAGTTGACTAGATAATTAATTAATGTATATAATTAATTTAATTATCTAGTCAACAATGATTTTGTAAAAAGAATTACCTGTGATGTCTGAAGATGCCTACAATGTTAGGTAATATATATATAGCTAAATAATTAGTTGTTGTTGTTATTATAGAACTTTAAGCTGTTGTGTTTAAATTTCCTATCAAGACTTTAATGATGAATTGCGGATGGTCTTGATGCGCTGGTAAGTTTAAAACAGCCAAGTTTACCATAGCATAAAGGATTAATGCAGCTGATCTTCTCGCACCAGGAAACTGCTGTGATGTTGACAAGGATGTTGAATAAAGGGGATGACGCACTAAGTCGAATTGCCATTCAACAAAGTGACCCCATCGAAAATCAAAACATAGAGAAGAATTCAAGACGAAACACACGTCAAAAACCAACTGCAAATGCTTGGTACGAACTGCGCATGCTTATGATCCTTATAACAGCGCAGGTCTTAAAATTTAGAGGCAAACTTAACTCTCAATGGGTTTCCCATTGTTTTGCTTGCGAAGGTTATAAACAAATAGAAAAAAGTTCATACTTTTTAATTGTTTTTTTTGTTAATATTGCTTAAAATTAACAACATTAAAGAAAATTAAGAACATTTCAACCAAAATTAAATCTTGAAAACTAGCAAAAAATTTCACTAGGCTAAAAAAAGACAAAATATTAACACATTTAACTTACTCTCTATGAAAAGTAAACAGTAAAGCTTCAATTACTCTCACTAAAGTGGCTACCTAGAGTCCAAAATGTAAAATATAAGCACAAATGACTTGACAAGCCACCAACCAAATATAACAATAACGAAAGCACCGAAGAAAGTTGAGAAGCAAACTCGACAACTAAGAATTGCATAAAAACTTAGCTACATAACCTATGTTTGGCGCCTTTTTTAATTATAACCTAAGGAAAGGTAAGTTTGCTCCTATTTCTCTATCTCATACAACTTCCATGGGGTCAGAAATGTTCCTTAATGCGTCATCCCCTTTATTCAACATCCTTGGATGTTGATGTAAGACGATCTTGATGTCAGACAATCTAGGATTTGTGGACACAGAACCCCGCTAAAATTTGGTTTAAATGTAACGATCATCCATTCACAGTTACAGCTCGTTATGCTTAATCAAGATGTTTATTATTTATCAATTTAATTCAAATGTGACCTACCTAGATAAGTCCTCCTTTTGAGAGACATATTTGCGCTGAATCTTCTAATAGCGGCTTGAGGTGCTTGTAATGGTCTCTCCCATGATCCAGCGTGTACAGCTAAATGCGCCATGTAAAGGAATAATGGTTTAGTGGAGTTATGATTGGTTACAATCCTTTCTGCTTCCTGACTTAAAAGTCTAGTTGTATATCTACCACTACCTTCCCAGTCTACTTCCATGTTCCGACGTAGATCATAACCTTCGAATGGGCTAAACTAAACAGACAAATAGGGAATTTCAATAATTCTGGCATTCCACAAGACAGACCTGAAAAAATTGACTAATTTTGTATAGCTTCAAACTAAATTCGTTTTTAAATAAACCATGAATGTTGAAGATATAAAATAATCTGCTAATCCAAAATGGGGGCATGCATATAATTGCTCACGCTCAAAATTTTAGAAAATCACACACATTTTAGGATTCCTGAAATAAGAGGTTTCCAGTTGGTCGTATGAAAAAATTGGTGAATAAACGTTCAACAAAATCGTATAATTATAACCAACGTTATAGCATTGGGAAAACCACTAAAAACATTGTTCATTTTTGCAAAGTCAGCTAATTTCTTTTTAAAAAATGTCTACGTTTCGTGCATTTTTAAGTCAAGTTTTGCCCTTGTCATTACTTTGGTTTTATAGTTATACGATTTTTATGAATAAACACTCGAAATATTGGAAAATTTATAATCTTCAAAAATGTTCAAGGTTTCCACACGACTATCAGGGAACCACTTATTTAAAAAAACCTAAAATTGTGTTACGTGACACCCTGTCCTGATTCTACGTAATATCGACACCTATACTAGTGTCGAGTGTTTGTGTACCCAAACGGGTCTGGAAGTATATTTTTTTAATATTATCACTCTGGCAGGATTCTACGTTGTATCGACACGACGTAACATCGACACATGCTTTAGTTAAAGTGTCGATACAACGTAAAATCCTGCCACGAAAAGTGCCGACGTTATGAAGTGTCGAGACATCGTCGTGTCGAGACTACGATGCGGTACCGCCGTTCGGATATCAGTATAAAATGAAGTTTTACTTGATTGTTGTTTACCTAACGTTTCGTTCAAAATATTATATTATTGCTTAGAATTGGGGTAAATTATTATTATTTTATTAGTCTGCAATATTTTTTGTAAAAAATCACGCGAATAATTGCTAGTTTTAAATTATTTTTTGTTCAGATTAAATACGTACATATATCGTTTTACAGTTGGGACGAGTGAATCCGATTTTGAGCAGTATTCGGCGTTGAGATTAAAAAACAAAAACATGCCTTTTTTTTAAAGTAAGTAAGGTAGTACATTTTAATTAAGGAATAACCTCAAATTCAATGTAATAATTTTATTAATTAATTGAAAAGTAGGGTGAACAACAAGCACTTGAAAATTTATTACTGATAGTTTATTATGTGCACAAAACATTTTAAAACACAAAATAACCACTAATATTTCGTTTTAATTATTTAAAATGGCGTAAATATAGTTATAATATTATAATTAAAAAGTTGAAATACACCGATAAAACATAAATTATTGTTATCGCATGTGATAAGAGTGATTTCCCGCCAGAACTTGAGTTTACTAAAAAAACTGTGAAGCGGTTTTGCAATAGAATGAAGCAGCTAGGAATCTGAAAATAAAAGGTACGTTAAGGAATAAAATATAACCCACGAATAGTTCTAAATAAATCCGTTATGGCGCGGTCTCACGATGAACAACACGCCCCAACAACAACAGTAAATTTTAACTGTAACTTCCACACTTTTACTCTTTCATTCAGAGCCATGTATCCATTTCATCGAACGTTTCTCAAAATTTCAAGATTTTCGAGAGCTGTCATTTGATTGCTCTTATCTATGTAGTGAAGAAAGGCAACTTCATCTGGAACGCAATTGTTTTATTTGGCTAGCGTGACGATAAAACTTGTTAGGGCCTTTTCGTGCTCGAAAAATCTAGAAGAGAAAGCCCTTACTGTTTGGCCGACATATACACTTGTGCAGGTACCGCATTTAACAGCAAAGACCGCGATTTTGTTATAAGATGAAAGACACACTTTATTTATTTATAAGCTTATTCCACACCCCAGTAACATTAATATTCGGTTAAATAAAAAATATTAATCTAAGATCTACATCTACATGGAACTAACAGATGCCTGAGTATAGTGTGAATAGTAATCGTGAAACCCGTTCCAGAGGCCATAGTGAGACTTGAACCCTCTATACGTCGGCGTAAAGTTCTTCTGATAGAATCCAAGATGCCATTTTCCAACTGCATGAGATTCGTAGCCAAGTGGAGCTAAGTACTGCGGCATCAACTTTTCTGTTAGTGGTAGACCCCAAGGGGATGCTTCTAGAATTACGTTGTGTTGTGTGCCTGCAAAATAGTATTATTTTATGCTATTATTCTAATTAGCATATGTACAATGACAACCATTCGTAGTACTTAAAGTATTTTTCACTCTCTACTACATTCTGTACTAATGAGTTTTTTTTGTAAACTAACTGTTATCTGGTTATTTAACCTGGTTATTTAGGAGGGTTCATGGTTGCAAAACCTAATAAACTGGTATTACTAGATTATTAATCTAGATAAACAGAACCAACGCCACCTTTAGCTTCTCCGTTTTTTTGGTCAACTTAGAGTAGTCTTATCGATTCTTGACCAGTTTTATTTGATTCAGCGCCCCAAAATACATTAATTAAGACTTTTTCCCCGGCAAAAAAATTAACCTTGAATTTTGCACATTTTTCGATAATTTGCTGACTTAGCCAGCCAAGGTAATGACGCTGCAATAACCTGGTTTTTAATAAGGTTCGTGTCCCCTCCAAGGTTGATTTTTGTACCTGGTTTGATTTAAAAATACTAGTAATGTCTTGCATCAAGAACTCACGTCAGAAGAATGCATCTAATAACAATATTTATTAATAGACTCGCTTCGCTCGCTGAATGGAGTAAATTGGGAAACATTCGTACGTTAGAATTATTAAGTTATTTATTAAGCAAATTCAAAACATTATAAAAAGGCTCGCTTCGTTTGCTACATTAAGTGTACTAATAATTTTGTAAGAAATAATAGGGCTCGCTTCGCTCGCTACATTACGTAGAATTTAACATACTGAAAAAAGGCTCGCTAGATTACGTATCTTTAGAATTTAACATAGTAAAAGAAACTTGCTTCGCTCGCTAGATTGCGTTGAGGTACAATAGAGATTAGTTAAGAAGGCTCGCTTCGCTCGATAAGTTGCGTGAAGAACGATAAATCAGAGTGAAAAAGGCTCGCTTTGTTCGCTACATTAAGTGTACTCATAATTCTGTAATATGAATAGCACTCGCTTTGCTCGCTAAATACATTTGTTTATAGTGTTACATGCTAAAAAGTGTCTCGCTTCGCTAGCTAGATTACGTATCTTTAAAATTTAACATAGTAAAAAAGGCTCGCTTCGTTTGCTAGATTGCGTATATTTATAATAATACATAGTAAAAAAGGCTCGCTTCGCTCGTTAGATTGCGTATATTTAGTATATAATATGTTTAAAAGGGCTCGCTTCGCTTGCTTGATTACGTGTAATAATATTATGTATAAAAAAAGGTCTCGCTTCGCTCACTTGATTGCCTGTAATAATATTATGTAAAAGAAAAGGCTCGCTTCTCTCGCTAAGTTGCGCACGTTTATAATTTTCCATACTAAAAAAGGGCTCGCTTGTCTCGCTAGATTACAAATTTTTAAAATTTAACATAGTAAAAAAGGCTTGTTTCGCTCGCTAAAATGCTTATACGGGGTGTGTTCAAAAAGTATCGCGAATCTTGAATTTTGGCGGGTTACGTATATTTGAATTTCGATCTTTTTGAACACACCTCGTATTTATAATAATACATAATTATATGTTTTTACGCGTTGTATGAATTTCTGGATTTTTTGATGAGTCATTATTGCGGGTTAACGACGTCATAAAAAATATTTTCCGGGTAGCACAACTAAACCTAAATATTGATTCAAGTTTCAATTCTAAATCATAAAAATACTGGGAGCTACGATGATAACAGACACTCATACATCTGACAGAAAACTTTGTGAAAACCACTCAGGAGGACTTAAAAACACATGAAATGGATGATTCAGGTAAAATACCGGTCTTGGATTTTGTTGCAAATACAATACTTATCCTACGGTAGAAATGAAAAGAAAAAACCCATTAAAAGAATAGGTTTATTGTCACTCTAGTGTTTTAGCATCTAAAGAAGTATTCTAATGACTTTGAGGAATATTTCTGTTACCTGTGTGTATAGGATATCTTCCAGTGAGTAGCGAAGCTCTCGAAGGAGTGCATAATGACTCCGAGTAGTGAGATGTAAGTATTAAGCCTGAATACGCCAGAGCGTCTAGGTTCGGTGTTGATACCTCATTAGAACCGTGGAATCCAACGTCATTCCAACCCTGTAAAACCAAACTACATTCACTTTCGTCTACATGTAGGAATAAGTTTTAGCTCCAGGTGACTGTTTTGTATAGGATTTAACATGGCAAATTCTCTACTATACCAATAACCCAAGAACCCATAACAAAATTCGTGAGGAGGAGGACCCATAGGTTTGACTCCTTGACCAAAGTTGTCATTGGTCACACTGTAATAATCATAGAGATATATACTAGTGGGAGCATAGCCTATCTTAATACATTGAGAGGCCTGAAACATTTTTAGTGGGGCTCTCAGGGGCTCTGTGTAACCTCATTGAAACCTCCTCCAAGAGGGAGTTGAGCTTATAATTAATCAATTGTTTTGGGCTTCCCACAGATTGTTTGTGTTGTGATTTGTATTTTAAACATTCTACTATATAATTAACTGTTCTTTTGTTCTGTTTATTTGAGGATAATGATAATCGAATGTGGTCAGGTTACTTTTTCGATGTTTCAAAATTCAACCAATAGGACCCCTCTAGTAATATATATCTATGGTAATAATAACGACAACTATTGTACAGCTTCCTTATCTCTTTTAGGAATAAGGAAGCATAGATAGGTACTGAAACACACTTTATTCGTTAAATGACTGCGTTTCAGAACAGATGAAGTCCAAAATTCATGGTCTTCAAACCTATGGGGGAGGACCCATAGGTTTGACTCCTTGAATTGACCATAGTTGTCATTGGCCACACTGTAATAATAACGACAACTATTGTACAGCTTCCTTATCTCTTTTAGGAATAAGGAAGCATAGATAGGTACTGAAACACACTTTATTCGTTAAATGACTGCGTTTCAGAACAGATGACGTCCAAAATTCATGGTCTTCAAACCTATGGGGGAGGACCCATAGGTTCGACTCCTTGAATTGACCAAAGTTGTCATTGGTCAATTATCACACTGTAATAATAACGACAACTATTGTACAGTTCGATGTTTTACTTCCTTATATCTTTTATGAATAAGGAAGCATAGATATTATGGTACCATAATACATGAAATAGTTAATTTGAAATAAACTAATATCTAACACTTAGATGGTGATAGTATGAAATCCCGGCGCTTACTAACATTATATAATAAATTAATTAAATCCTAATATATTAATGTTGATATGAAAAGTCACTGAAGCAGAAATGTTAACTAATAAACAGAAAAGATGAAGATCTTTCATATAACATTACAACATTATCACCATTAACATAATTCAAAACTCTTTTACTTAATTTAAATAATTTAAGTTAGATATAAATAGTAACGTACATTTATCAAGTAAAATACATTTCAAAATATACTATATCACTCGACATAAATAATCCTGAAATATAAAAAAAACAATTGCAGGTAAAGCATTTTATAGATATATTAAGTATCAGAAAAAGGACCCTGTACCTTGAGCAGTTACTAGCCGTAAGAGGGGAGTTAGACATTACCCATGTAAGATTATTATACTTTAATTTGATAATAAATAATAAAAACAAATAAATAAATAAATAATATAATAGATGTGTGTGTGTATGTATATGTATATATATGTACGTGAGTGTGTATGTGTGTATATATGTATATGTATGTGAGTGTATGTGTGTATATATGTAAGTATGTGTGTGTATATGTATGTATGTGTATGTGTGTGCATATGTGTATATGTGTGTGCGTGTATATGTATGTATGTATGTGTGTTTGTATATGTTTATGTACAAATAAATAATACAAAAATACAAATAAATAAATTTATTATAAAAACCATTGAATTATATTAAATTTATAATAACATAGGTTAAGTTTATGTCTAGATTAAGTAGTTACTAGTGCTAAAAAACTATCTATGTACAGAGTTAAGGAACTCCCTCTCCGCAGCGCAAAGCGCAAGCTTTATAGCGGAGAGGTAGCCTTGTTTTAATAATTATGTATGTCATATAAATATTGTAAAAAATCATTATTATTTAATAAAGGCATTAAAAAATAAAATAAAATAATACAGTACCAGTACCATAGTTTTATGGTACTGAAACACACTTTATTCTTTAAATGACTACGTTTCAGAACAGATGAAATCCAAAATTCAAAATAAGTTCGTTATTGTATAACTGTAAATATTTCTTGTTTGTAGTTTAAACAATTTTTTTTTATTTTTTCTTTCAGATGATTTTAGGAGACAATAGTCAACTAGTGTAATAAAATCAATGACATCTGAGTGGCTTATTCAATCTTAATCCAAACAACTTTGCTTGTGGCTATCAACTGAAGTAAATAAGCGAGACGCGTAGTGCCCGGTGAATTTTGCCTTTTATAATTAGAAATATAAAAGCTTAGCTCTAAATTTGACAGTTTGTTTGAATGGTTTAGCATTGCGGTTAAATTTGCCAACAGCTCTTAACACTAAAAGCAACATTTTTATTTATATATAAATTGTTCATTATTGTATAATTAAGAGTATTTCTTCATAAAGAAATAGAGCTATTGTAAGTGAGAGAATAGTAGGAGTATAGGATTATTTATCAGGACCTGCGCAGTATACCACTACATAACTTGCTTTATAACAATTCTATGTAAACCCCCACACTAAAGTAATTTATAAACCAAGTAGGGAAACTTCTATACTGACACATGTAAACAAATTCAGATCTGCCCAATCATCTAATAGCTGGCTCATAAATTAAAAAAAAATAGCTAAAATTAGAATGACTGCGCATGCGCCTTTTTTTTGGATTTAGGTACTTTTATTTAATTTTATTGGCAACCCTGATAACATTAGGTGAGTTTTTTTATCGTGTTTTCGTACTTTAATATGTACGTGATAATTCAATGATTTTGTATTAAATTCTGTTAAATAATTGTTATAATAATTTAGTTAAAGAAAAAGAGAAACTATAGTAAAGGTAAACTACATGTTTTTATTAAGATTTTGAAGAAAATGCAGACGACAATGTATTGCCTTAAATATAACTTAAATTACGATTGCTTTTATTATATTAAAAAAAAATTAGGTTAAATTTGTTAAATTACTAATTACAATTAATATGTGAAGGGGAAAAAACAAATGTCATTTGCAAAAATGTACTAAGTTAAGTAGTGCGCATGAAAAAAATAAGTTTAATTAGCCGTCATTTTAAGTAATTTAAACAAACCTAGTATTTAAGGATTCGGACTTAAACTACTATTGGATGTGGTGAAATGTTTTTCTTACACAAATTATTAATATTTTAAACTAAACTGTTCATATAAATGCAATAAAAACAAACATTTTGAGTACCGTAAATAGTTTTTACATTTACTAGGGTAAAAAAATGGCCATGCCCATAGGAAAATTTGAGTCAACTCCCTGGTGGACAAAATGTGAACTACATGCCAGGTCTGACAGAAATCGCGTTTGTTTCCCTACTTGGTTTATAATTACTTTACCCCACACAAAGCAAAAACTTTTCCATTCATGTAGAAAAAAATACCTTACTGCAATTACATTGCATCCTACTCTTAATCTTAATTATTTTTTTAGACAATTTAAAACTAGAAAAGGTCTGTTATGACTTTAAAAATGACGATTTTGATGGTTTAAATAATTTCCTAAAATCAATTCTCTGGTACATTATTGTACCATACAATATTGACCATTATGTTGATATTTTTACCAAATTATATTTTATGGTATTAAAAAATTCATTCCCAAAATTAAAGCATCAAATTTTAAATCCTCTCCTTTTCTTGGTATACCTCAGAGCTTATAAATCTAATTTTTAAAAATTCCGGCGCGGTGGTCCGCATGTCGGGCGAATTTCCTGTGGATTGCGTGTTTCCGTGCTAAAACATTCCTGGTTGGAAAGATAATTTTTATAGTTTTTTACATTATATAAGTTTACAACTATTAAATAAATAATTCCGGCGCGGTGGTCCGCTGTCGGGCGAATTTCATGTAGAATGCGTGTTTCCGTGCTTAAAACAACCAATTCTTGCTTAAGGTCCGGTTCATGCTTTAGAACCTAAGCAGTTTACTTAATTGTCAAGCACTGATCGTAACTAATTTTGTCTGTATTTTTCAAAGGAAATGCGCATAATTATCCAGTTGGTTGTACAAAACTATGCCTCTAAAATTAGAAATACGCACTATTATTTGCACTAGTTTAAATCTTTATTACTATATTTAAGCTTAGTCAGTTATTTGAAGGTTTAGCGATTCCTTTGAAAAATACAGACAAAATTAGTTATCGACCTAAATTTTGGGTTTTGGTAATTTACAATGGTTTTTTTCGACTTTTTGGTCATTTAGAGTAGTCGTATTGACTTTGGACAGGTTTCATTTGATTCAGCGTCTCAAAAAACAGAATTATTGACCTTTTTCGCGGTGAAAAATATTAACCCGGAATTTTGCCGATTTTTTGAAAATTTCGCTGACTCAACAAACCGGGTTAATGACGTCTCAAAAAACTGGTTTTCAATAGGGTTCGTGTCCTCCCGAAGATTGATTTTTGTTCCAAGTTTAATTTAAAAATAATAAACCGTTCGAAAAATAGAGTGTTTAAAGAAAATGTCTAGAAATACATAATATATAATATACACACACACACACACACATATATATATATATATATATATATATTATATATATATATATATTATATATATATATATATATAAAGTCTCGCAAAACGTATTTTTTTCGTAATTAGGGACATCTGAAACGGATTTGTGTCGTGGTCCGAGGTTCGAATTCCGCCATGACGCCTATCCCATTAGCGAATTTTTTCCAAAGGAAATTCGCTAAAAGAAAATGAATCACAATATATACAAAGCTACAGGGGACACCAAATTTTAAATTTTTGAATTGAAAATTCGAAATTCGCGATACTTTTTGAACACACCTTGTATCATAGAGATATATACTAGAGGGGGCATAGTCTATCCCAATACATTAAGAGGTCTGAAACATCTTTTTGGGGCTCTCGGGGGCTCTATGAAACCTTCTTTATTAATGAGGTAAGGTTATAATAAATCAATTTATTGCGGCTTCCTGCACATTTTTGTGTTTTAATTTGTATGTTTAATGCTCTATTATATAATTTTTTGTAATTTTGTACTGATTATTTGATTATGTTTACAACTGAAAGTGGTCAGGTTACTTTTTTTATGTTTCAAAATTTAACCTTCAGGGCCCCTCTAGTAATAATATCTTTATGCCTCGTATCCCTAAAAACAGGTATTTTTCCCTCCTTACAGAAGGTTTCATTTGTGACACCATTAACTAACAGACCCATTTCTATTTAAAGTTGCATTGCTAAATTATTTGATAGTATTATTTGTGAATTTCTTTTTAAAGATATCCATCCTTGAATAATTTCTGAACAGCATAGTTTTTTCCCTAATAGCTCTATTTCTACTAACCTATTCATTTTTAAAAAGTATATATTGGAATAATTGTGATGGTTCGCAAGTAGATTGTGCGTACACAATTCTGTATACACAATCGTATATACTCAATCAAATGCTTTAAATTTAAAGTATTTAATAAAATTTGTATTGTTTTGTTTATGGCCAAATTGAAATCTTTAGGGTTTCATGGTCCTATTATATCATGGTTAGAAAGTTTCTTAACTCCTCGGTATCCCTTTTAGCGAATTTCCTTTGGAAATTCGCCTAATAGGATAGGCGTCATGGCGGAATTCGAACCTCGGACCACGACACAAATCCGTTTCAGAGGTCCCTAATGACGAAAAAATAAGTTTCGCGAGACTTTATATATATAATTATATATATATATATATAATATATATATATATATATATATATTATATATATATATATATATATATTATATATATATGTATTTCTAGACACTTTCTTGTAAACACTCTATCTTTCGAACGGATTAATATTTTTTAACCAAACTTGGTACAAAAATCAACATTCGGGAGGACACGAACCCTATTGAAAACCAGGTTTTGGTGACGTCATTAACCCGGTTTGCTGAGTCAGCGAAATTTTAAAAAAATCGGCAAAATTCAGGGTTAATATATTTTGCCGCGAAAAGGTCAATATTTATGTTTTTTGAGGCGCTGAATCGAATGAAACGGTCCGAAGTCGATACAACCACTTTAGTTACCAAAAAGTTAAAAAAAAACACAAAAATTATAGAAAACCAAAATTACGGTCGTTAAAAATTAAATTTCGACTAGGGTGTCGTTTTCAATGTTTTTTGGGCCTCTGAGTTGAATGCCAGTGGTTCGGAGTAAATACGACCACTCAAACGCTGGGTACCTGGGTTCACATCTTGGAAGGGTCGATAATTTTGTATCGTTTTTTTTCTTAATATAAGTTTACAACTAGAAAATAGTTCTGGCGCGGTGGTCCGCATGTCGGGCGAATTTCCTTTGGATGCGTGTTACCGTGCTTTTTACATTATATAAGTTTACAACTACTAAATAAATAATTCCGGCGCGGTGATCCGCTGTCGGGCGAATTTTCATTTATAATGCGTGTTTCCGTGCTAACAACCTATTTCTTGCTTATGCAAGAACCATGCCATTGCGTGGTTCCGGTTCATGCTTTAGAACCTAAGCAGTTACTCAATTGTCAAGCACTGCTCGTAACTCATTTTGTCTGTATTTCCAAGGAAATGCGCTAAAACCTTAAAGATAACTGACTAAGTTTAATATTTAAAGTTTAAAGAAAGACTTTAAACTAGTGCAAATAATAGTGCGTACTTCTAATTTTAGAGGCATAGTTTTGTACAACCAACTGGATAATTATGCGCATTTCCTTTGGAAAATACAGACAAAATGAGTTACGAGCAGTGCTTGACAATTGAGTAACTGCTTAGGTTCTAAAGCATGAACCGGAACCACGCAATGGGCATGGTTCTTGCATAAGCAAGAAATAGGTTGTTTAGCACGGAAACACGCATTATAAATGAAATTCGCCCGACAGCGGATCACCGCGCCGGAATTATTTATTTAGTAGTTGTAAACTTATATAATGTAAAAAGCACGGAAACACGCATCCAAAGGAAATTCGCCCGACATGCGGACCACCGCGCCAGAATTATTTTATTATTTGCTGATGACCTTAAGCTTTTTCTGGCTATTCACTCTTTAATTGAGTTTATACTACTGCAAAAAGCTTTAAATAGCCTTTTTAAATGGTGCGAAATAAATTATCTAAAGTTTAATATTTCTAACATTAAAATTGAATGAAAAATCTTGACATTCTGAAAAATTAACATTCTCAGAACATTATATTAGTATTAAAGCTAAATGTTACCGAATTTTAGGTTTTATTCTTCGCAATTCTAAAACTGTTTCAAATAAAGAAACAATAAGAGTTAAATCCTCCTTATTGTTCCTCATTATATTCTATGATAAAGTAAGGGCACTTTTGTGGAAAATTAAATCTAGAGTTTAGGTTGTAATAATGACTATATTTCGCCTTCTCCTCAAGGCATACTCATGTCTGTAAGTATAAAAATAAATTTGGTATTAATAAGGATTAATTAAAAATTAATCAAACTGAATCAAATTGAATTAACTTAAGTATAAACAAATTAGAAAGAAAAACATACCTCTTAGTAATTACATCGATAAATCAGTTTTAAGTAAGCCAATGGCTATTGTCAACAATTAAAAATAAAAAAAAAACACAACTACATAGCTAAAGCACTAAATACAGTTATGGATACATATAACAAAGACAAATAATAAAGGAATGAAAGAATTGATAAACTTTAAAAAAGTTAGAGTATTAGGGGCTATAGATAAAGGAATGACTAGATAAGAAGGGATAATCTAATTACGATTGGTAGGATTAAATATTACTTAAGATTCCACTATAAAACTTATTTAAATCTCTACTATCTGTTTTAAAATTTATACTTTCTTTCTCCTTGGTAATATGTAGAGCTTCTAATAAAAGTCTCTTAGAGTGGTTCTTCTCATGATCTAATATTATAGGATCATTAAGATTAAAAGAATGGTTCTTATTTCTACAATGGATAGCTAAGGCTGTGTCAACTGTTTTATTATTATGATCCTGCTTTTCTATTGGTCCATGTTTGTTTAGATTCATCTATATAGGTGGCTGGACAATTATTGCAATTGACCTTATACACAAAGCCCATAGTATCATCTACAGTAACTTTATCTTTTAATCTGCTGAAACAGTGATCTCCTACTTTATTTATAGATTTAAGACCAAATTTAAGTTCATGGACATCGTAAGTTTTAAAAGAGTTCGTTATAATTTGGGATAGACTTTTTATATATGTAAGACTAGAGAATTTACAAGACTGAACATTAGGAGGTTTGGGATTATTAGAGGTTGAATTATTGGAAGAATTTAGGTTAGGAGTTATAGATGAATACCTCAGTGATCTTATTAACTCACAGGCTCACAATATATTCCTGAGATAAAAACCACTTTATTCAGAAAATTACTTGATAACTTTTATCCCTTAAAATTAATAAGATCACTGTGGTATTCATCTATAACTTTTTCTTTCTAATTTTTTTATACTTAAGTTAATTCAATTTGATTCAGTTTTGATTAATTTTTAATTAATTCTTATTAATACCAAAATTTATTTTTATACTTACAGACATGAGTATGCCTTGAGAAGAAGGCGAAATATAGTCATTATTACAACCTAAACTCTAGATTACATTTTCCTCAAAAGTGCCCTTACTTTATCATATAGAAACAATATTCCGTCTTTTTAAAAATCTTATAAGACCTATAGGTGAGTATGGCTCTATTATATGGAATCCATATTATGTTTGCCATGAAAATCTTTAGAGCACGTTCAGCATAAATTCTTTAGAGCTATCAATTACAAAACTGAAATCCGTCATTCACATTCTGTTGACTATAATCTTTTTGAAATCTTTTATAATGTACCACCTACGTCGATTACAAGAAAATACTTTGATCTAATATTTCTAATAACAAAATTGACTGTTCTCAACTTCTTACCTATATTAATTTTGATGTTATATATTAATATTAATTTCCATAATACTATTAACCCCTTGATATTTAATGTTCAATTCAGTCAAACTAATACATCAATTATATCTATTACATCATCCGCTCAATAGAGTTATGAAGACCGCAAACGTTTATTGAAAAGACACATGTTGTCTAATAGACTAATATCATTAAAGATAAACTTTATATCCAATAGTAAATATTTTATTAGAATATTTTTAAATCAAAATTCTATTATTACTTTAAAAAAAATGTATAATATAAAAATATTATTATTAATAACTTTTTATTGCATTAAATTTCAGGTACAATGGACCCACATACGAGGTCTAAATACCTAGGAAATTATTTCCTCCCGAATTTAATTTTTTTATTGCATTAAAAGTCTCTTTTATTTGCAGCTTAACTAGTTAGGAGTTCTGAGTCAATAAATACGGGCCTTCGGCCCGTAGCTGCTACGCGGCCTCGGCGCTTCGCGCCTCGTCCGCTCCGCAGCGTCGGCCCGCCGGGCCGCTTCGCGTCCCGGAGGCCACCCAGTGGCCGCTTCGCGGCCACATTGTTGTTGTTTTGTATTATGTATGGTTTCATTATCGTTTCTTGTTACATGGCATTTTGCCACGTATTTAGCGAATTTTCACAGCCTCGTTTCACAGGCCCGCTTCGCGGGCCTGAGAGGCTTTTTTTCAATAATTTGATTTTATTAATCCTCTATTATTAATAGTAAGCAATAATATTACAGTTAACAAGAAATATAAAAAAATAATAAGTATATTTAAATACATAACTAATACGTTTTTTATAGAGTTATAAAGAATACAAGAAAAAAATCCACACGTTGCAACTGTTGGTAACCTTGTATAAAGGGTAAGAAAAGATTATACCACCATACAAAAGGGTATAAACTCTTACATACATTTATGATTGTTTATATAATTTAAAGAAAAAGTTTTTTTCGTAAACAAATTGTTTATTTGAGTATAATCTTTAGTTTAAAAAAATATATCCATGATTTTTTAATATAAAAACACCGTTTTCGTCACTTAGGATTGTCCGATTGAGCTGAAACCGGTCGCAACCGTTTTAGAATGACTTCGACCATATGAAGACTACTTCGAGGTTCTTCCTCTTTATAGGCCTGCTTAGCTCGGCGAGGATCAGTGTTCTATCTCTCTGGGACAGTAGGCTTACCAGGATGGAGCAAGGGTAGAGGCTCCTCTTTTATACTATATCCCCACCCTCTAACACTACTGACCCAAGATATATCGTACGAGTCTTTGACCTAGACGTATACATATATACAAGATTATATATTATATATGTATATAATATATATATATATATATATATATATATATATATTATATATATATATGTATACCGTTTGCGCCAATTGTGATGGTTTGATTCAGCTGAAATTGGTCTTAATCGATTCAGCTAGCCGTCTACCTAAACACAAAATACCTTGTTTTAAAGCCATTTCAAGTTTCAAAACAAATTTTTTTTCATGACGTCATAACTTTGATTGTTGACGTCATAATGTTTTTATAAACAATAGGCCTCGTGACCTCCACAACATCTCGCGATTTGCAAAGTTTCGTTTCAATTTGAGAACGCCTTCAAGAGTTATCGTTCGCCATACGAAGGGTAGAAACTCTTACATACACACATATATATATATATATATATATATATATATATATATATATATATATATAATATATATATATATATATATATATATATTATATATTATATATATATACATATATTATAAACTTTTTTGGGACATATATTTTTGTTATCAGGAAGCCAAAAGGAACCGAATACCCCCACTCCCACCCTTAACTTCCGTCATCCGAACAACCTCATAAGCGTCATTTTCATAATGAAAATTCGCTAAAAATGAGCATAACAAGGAATACAGAAGAGCCTCTCCTTAAAAGCCGCTTTTTCGAAATGGTAAAAATTGGATCATTTTTGCATGTCTATCAATTTAGGGTGCGTTTTTAAGATACTATACTTATCAAACTTAATCAAAATTAAGTATAGATCTTAAAAAATAATAAATGAATCCCTACTCTCAGTAGATCCTACTCTTTAGTATTGTATCAGTTTTTTATGAGAGGCTCCTGACTGCATGTTTAGGATGAGCATAAAGAGTTTTCCTTATTTAATGACATGTTTTGTTGCAAGCAATGCGGACTAATAAAAAAAGCCCGTTTCGTTTTAGAAGAAATTTATTAATTAAGCACTGCTTTGAATCATGCATGTTGGGAAGGCTTTCCAAAGCCTCGGTTGGTATTTATTTGAGGAATCTTTACAAAATTATTTAACATTCTATTAATTAAATGTCCTAAATTATTGTCGCGTAACTCGGACTTGAGAACCACCGCTTTAGAAGATGAAGTTAGTGAGGACTTAACTTCTTTTTTAATGGCACAAAGAGGCTTGTACCGCTTTAAGGTAATGCCATTTGGCTTGACTAACGTACCGGCAACTTTTCATATGAAACTTTTGGTCCAAAACTTTTCCTGTTCGACGTTGTCTTTTTGGAGGATATTTTAGTATGCACACCGCATTGTAATTTAAATTGCTACATGAAGTATTAAAAGGAATACGTTTAAGGAAATCAGGTCTTAAAGTTAACCTGAACAAATGTGAATATGGGTGTACTGAGGTCAGTTACCTCAGTATCCTACGCGGTAACCAAGGTAACTGACCTTGGTTACCGCGTAAATTCTGAGGGAATGAGTGATTAAACTAATTCAGTGACTTCAATCAGCGGCCCTCAGAGGTAGAAGCCAAGGTACCGTATAGGTCTGTTTTAACAAATAATAATCAAACCACCAAAGCGACATGGCTTAGGTGTAAATGGGGTTTTTGGCTTTTTTAGTTATGGAGTTGGCTTTTTTAGTTATGGAGAAGGAGAGTAGCTCCTAAATTAAACTGTATTAAAGACGAATGCTAGAATACACTAAAATCTTCTACAGGTGGTAATTGAATATTAAATTGTCTCTCTAATGGATAAAATGGGGTAAAATAAAAGGATTTTTAATAACTACGGCGGCGCCGAGTAATGAGTTAAAAAATATGCGGGCTATCTTAAGGTCTTTCTCAAGAAGTCCTTTTTTGGCTATAGCCCCCAAAAAAGCAGATAGTCTTGATCAATAAGCTAAATCTCACTCATATTAAAGGGTTACTGAGGTCAGTAGTCATTTTTTAGACCACTGTGTCCCTTTATTTTATACTTTCCACTTTGATTTGCAGAGGGTGTATTGAATGAAATAATTACGTTTTTTTATTTAAAAATCAAAAAATAATTTTAAGTTAAATGATAATTAAGTTAAAATTTGGTGCGTAACCATTTAGGAAAATAATATGTGTAAACAAATTAATTCTAATACTGCTAGAATGTCTACGATTTATATTTGATCAACACCTGGAAATAAAACTTATTTTTTAGTCTAAGGACGAGTCGGAGGAGCCTGAAGTGAGAAGGTCTGATTCGCTCTTTCCGTTTATTATGTATGTTGCTTGGTTATTACCAAGCTATTGCTGGCTGCTTCCGGAAAAGAATGTTTCTTACGATTCATGCTTTCTCTTGAAATTATTAATTTATACATTTTAAGTATTTATTTGCCCGGATTAACCGCTTCGACAACTTGGCCCTAATCACTCCCTTCACCCGCGGTCTTTAATTCGGTTGTGCCTGCCAACTAACCCTGTTGGAGGCACTTCCTCCTTAAATGAAAGTATTATAATTATTTTTATTTACGGTAGAATTTACTTATTTATAACTAATCACTTAATTTATTTACTCTCTTTTACCTTATTTTTATCGGATTACTCCCTTTCTAAACCTAAACTTTACAGGTTGTGTTTCCTAGTGAGTTATAAGACGCCACAGCAATTTTACTTATATTTTATTTATTTATACTTATTAGTATTATTAATGTATTTTTACTTTAATACCCATGTTAAGTGATCTTTCCCTGAGCTGTCAGAGTATCTGTACTTTTGTAACACGTTTTGATACATCAGTATTATTTATACATTTATAATACGAAGGACGTCTAGAAAGAAATTTATGTTTCAGTCTCCTCTCCAGCGTTATAACCGAAGTTCTACAAATGTTCCGTAGACACTGTGCATCAATGATAAGAAACGCGTGCTATTTTGAGTTCTCTGTCAGCCATGTTCGCTTTGATGAGCGTGTTTACAATTTCGGTGTTGATTGAAAATCCCGACCGCTAGTGAAATCAGACATGTGATTCGTTTTTTGAAAATGAAACCAATCGAAACTTATTAGCAAATTTTCGAAATTTACGCAACGAATGAGATGAGTGATTCAACGGTGAGAAGATGAGTCCGATAGTTCAACGAAAGACTTAGTGCACACAAAAAAACTATGTGACCACTTGGTTCTTTTGTATGCACTTCACAAAGTTATTTTTACCATGTTTGGTTACAGAAGAACTAGTCCACGAAATCTTGATCTTATCATGTCCATGTCCATTAATAGTCATCGTGAATTTTGTCCATTGATGACAATTGTTAAATTCCAATTTAACAAATGTTAAATTCCCAAGTTAACAATTAGTGTTCTCGCTACGGAATTTCCTAATTTTTTTTCGATCACTGATTTAAGATATTGTTACCGATAAACTCTTCGTCATCACTGACAAAGAGCTGAAAGAAAATTTGTCCACCTGGTGATCTTATATTAAGAAGGTGTACAAAATCTTGTGACACGGCGTGTGCACATGATGAGTGCCTGCAAAATTTCAGCAGTTATGTGGAAGAGTAGTTAAAAAGTTAATTTTGCGCAATCAATTTTTTTTCTGGATCTGAGAAGAATTTAATTTTATTTTAATAGCTAACGGAACATACTTTCTGCGCCATATCTCCTATCAAACATATAAGAAATAACTTACTCGTAAAGGGAATCGCTTGTTCAAGTACAATGTACTTCATGATGCGTGTGTATTTTATTTTGTTTTACATTTAAAATCGGTTTTAGACGAAATTAGTGCCAAGAAGGTAAAATTTTATAAGGATTATTTAAACTAAACAGGTTCGAGACGATATATGTAGATGATGTCAAGTTAATTGACGGAAAGCAATCTGGCTATTCTTGACCCTGACTTATCTATAATATTTTAACTTATGTTAAAATATTTCTCTCTCTACTTCTTTTTATACCGGGTGGAACATTTTTGATGCACAAACATTAAAACCTTAAAATATGGAAAAACGTGGTCCTAGACTTTCTCAAATGATCTCTATCCCCAGTAAATTGACTGGGACAGTGGAGGACTGGGGGTGGCAACTAATTTCCAAATGAGGTAATATTGTCACTACTTTTGGTATCTTTAAACTGAAGCATACAGTAATATTGCTTAATTTGGAAATTGCAATCAATCCTATGAAATTTGGTACTAATTTAGAAACCTGGCAACGTTCCGCCACGCCATGTCAAAAAGAAAAGTTAAAACACCCCGATACGTCAATAAAAAACTCACAAAAACTGTCAATGTGTATTATACTGTCACAATAAAGTCGGGTTTTCGAGGTTCCGTAGCTTGAAAACGGCTAATTGTACATAACCAATATCTTTAAATAGCGAGTCTTAAATCAAAAATAAAAACATTTCATTAAAATCAGTCAAATAAAAGTAGAGGAAAATAGGTTTGAATATGGCCTTTTTGACGACTTTTTCGTCTTCTTCTTCCTGCACTTTTTATTGACGTACTGACAGTCTAAACTATTGAGTAGATTTTGATATGTAAGGACTTCTTGGATTTTTTATACCTGTTTGCATTCCTACTTGATAAAAACCAAAAATTCCTATGCTGAACACAGAGTAAAAAACTAAGCTAGCAAACGGGACTTTTATATACATTAACACCCAAACAGCCTAAACTACTAAACGTATATAAAGTGTATACAATACTTTGACAGCCTTTACAGCAGTATCTACCATAAGTAACTTGTTTACGTCTTTGCCTTAACGTCGGACCACTTGCGTGGTAAAATATCCCGGCCAAGTCTTTTACAAAAGTGATTTCAACTTTTCTGTCCCGCCAAGGCATGTCGATTATGGTTGAAGACGGTCATTCGGAATTCACAGTGAAGTTGTTCGATTGGTAATACTAAAGAACCTCATTTAAATTGAGTGGCAATCATCAGCTTCTTTTCTTTGGCAGAATGCCAGGATATTGCATAAAATATATTGTTATCCAAATTAAGATGTAGTGTTGGCAAGTGTATATAAGGGTGTAGTTCCTGACTATACCCGTATCGTTTTATTTATTCATATTGATTTCATTTGTTTGGTCCTAAATCAATGAAGGTAAAACTGCTGCAATTAATACACCTGTTATAATCTGATTTGATTTATCTCCACGAACACCTATAAATTGTATAATACCAAATAAAATAGCAGAGTATACAACTTGATTTAAACTGCAGACACGCCGTTAAGGCGTAGAAGCTAATGATTGCCTCTTAATTTGCATGAGGACTTTTATTATTACCATCCAAACAACTTTACATCGAAACGCGAATGACCGTCATAAGCAGAACCGACATGGCTTGGAAAAGTTGATTTTACAACTTTTTTGGATAAAAAACTTGACGGGGAGAATTTTTTTTACCACGCAATTGGTTTTTGGTATAGATCTTAATATTCCCGATCAATTTCATTAAGCCATCAGTTAATAATAATACATTGGTGAAATAATAGTAAGAGGAAAATTGAAAAGTAAATACCGGGTGTAACATTTCAGATGCACCAATTTTAACAACTTAAAAATAAGGGGGACCATGTTCGTTAAGTTTCTGAAATAGTCTGTACCCTCCAGTAAATTGACTCTTGCAATTGGTCACTATATAATTTTTAATCAAGAGAGAAAAGCGAGTTTTTGCTCTCCGGGCAATTTAGTTAATTCCTGAAGCCAAAGCCAATGAAACTACATTATTTAAATTTCAAGGCCTGCTAATTTACGAAGCGAAGCCGAGGAAGCTAATTATTCCTCGGGAGCAAAGTCTTTTTTCCCCCGTGGTAGGGAGAAATTTTTAGAGGCAGAAAATAGTAAAATTACAAACAGCAGAAAACTTTTACAAAAGCTTTATTAAAGTTGCCTGTTGATTTCAATAAATAATTCCTCATGTAGGTTGCTCCTATGTATATGGTATGGTATGTATATGGTTAATATACATACATCTTTACTTTAAGAAATCACTCGAACTTGAAAATGAATCGAAAAAAAAAATGTATACAATATATATATTATATTAACTATTAATAAAATAAAAAAAACGTCTTAGTTACTTACTAAATCGTCAGCTAATATAAAAACTATATGAGGAGGCTGAGAAGTTTGTACCTTGACTACTTCTACTAACACAGCCAATAATACTACACTAGACCACATCTTGCCTTATCTGCTAAATATCAGCTTCTTGTCAGCTAACAGCACTTAAAGTACATAAAAGCATTTCACTTAACACTCATATCAACACTAACACACGTCCTGTGTCCAGATGATTATGGTGTCCATAAAAGTACTATGAAAAGGAACTGTAGTTCCAAACAATCAATGCTCAGTCAATACTCACATGTAAACTCGTTTCAAATAAAAGGAATTAGCCAATGTACGAATTTGGTTTTATTAAATAAAAATCGAAATTAACTTATATTGATGTCAATATTGAATTTACTATGAAACAAAAAATGTCTTTTCTATAAAATTTAAATTAAATTATACAATTAATTGTCTTTTCCATACAAAATTTAAATTAAATTATACAATAAATTGTCTTTTCCATATAAAATTTAAATTAAATTATACTATAAATTGTCTTTTTATACAAAATTTAAATTAAATTATACAATAAATTGTCTTTTCTTATAAAATTTAAATTAAATTATACAATAAATTGTCTTTTCCATACAAAATTTAAATTAAATTTTACTATGACAAAAAAGTCTTTACTATAAAAAATTTAAATTAAATTTTACTAAGAAAAGTAAAATTTCTTTTCCATGCAGCATTTAGATTACATCTTACTATAGCAAATAAAATGTCTTTTCTATACAAGATTTCGATTTTTCTACGACAAATAAAATGTTTTATTATATACAAAATTTGGATTAAATTTTATTTTTATAAATACGATTTTGATTAGATTTTGACTTAATGATAGTAAATATCCTTATAAATAGACAATTATATACAATTTTACTTTATTAGTAAAATTTTAATTAAAAATAGAGTTTTGCCAACAGAATTTATAGATTATTATTCATACAAATTATATGTTTTTAAATTTATACAAACACTAAAAGAATACTTTAATCCAATATTTCCAACATACTTATTACTATTATAAACATTTAAATTAGATAGCAAAAATATATTTAGATTTGATTTATAATCGCACTAAACAAATTTAAATTTGGGTTCACCTTAATAAACATCTCTTAATTGTTTTAAAATTTGAATCTTTATAGACATGCAATATAATTTTAATAATTAACTAATTAATTTTGTAGACACTAAATAATGATTTTTACTACATTAAAAGTATATTATGTACTATGATTAAATACCATGTAATTATTTATTCATTTTAATTTTTTATGATGTCAGCACATTTCTAATAGAAAAATATTTTTGATTTAATTTGACTAATTTTTAGTTTTTTTCACTATTTGAAATGTTTTGTTTGTGAAATAAAACGGAGCAAAAACTTTAAAATCATAAGTTACAATTGGTTACTAGACTAACAGATATTTTTCTAACATAGAGAATGTTATGGTTGGGAAGGTGAGCTATGACTACCTTACGAATGTTGTTAATAAGCGACCGGTCTCGCTAAGCAACCTTAGCATTGAAAATTTCGTCTAAGTTCGCCACCCCACCACGGACATGACCTTGGCGAATTTATTAAATTTTTCGGTATTTTTTATTTATCAGATCAATATCAAATAAATTAGATAGGGTTTGTATTTTATTTTGGATGAATTAAAAATTATAAGGTACAAGGTTTTGGAAGTGACCTCATACGAGTTTTTAAGATACTATATCTCTATGATATACAACTGTAATTTTGGGATGTACTTTAAAATTTTGATTTATGATATCAATAATATAGGTGGGCCAATTTAGGATTAGACTGCTACTATATGTTGGAGTAAAAATCAGGGCAATTATTACCCTGATTGTTGCAAGCAAATATCGCGACCTTATTGTTGCAAGCAAATATCGCGACCTTATTGTTGCAAGCAAATATTTTGGGAACGAACCTCCAGCAGTCTGTTATTACTACAGTCCAACTACTACTTTATTTATTATTTATATAGTTTGATGTCTCAAGAACTGTGAAAGCCACAGATGTGGTTTTCACAGTTCCAGCACTATTTATTTACTTTGTTCAGACGAAGGGTTTGACAGGGGTTTGAACTCCCTGTTCAAATCTATTATTGCCTATACTTAGTTACAGGACACTACACATCGTTTTAATATTACTGCACGTTGCCTGTCCAAGAGATATAGGACGTGGAGAGCTCTAAATATTTTGCCTGTCCAAGAGATATAGGACGTGGAGAGCTCTAAATATTTTGCCTGTCCAAGATCTAGGACGTGAGAGCTCTAGATATTTTGCCTGTCCAAAAGATATAGGACGTGGAGAGCTCTAGATATTTTGCCTGTCCCTCTAGATATTTTGCCAAGAGATAGGACGTGAGAGCTCTAAATATTTTGCCTATTTAGAGATAGATATTATCTAGAGAGCTCTAGATATTATAGATGAATGACACGATAATTGATACAAAGGTTTGTTACCACACTTTTAGATTGGTTCTTGCAATTATTGCAAAGCAATACATACTTTAATATATCAAATTAAATCATTTAATAATAGTCACCTGTTGCTAAACCAACAGGTCAATACTAAAAACTGTTCCTTCAGTAAAGAAACTAAACTAATACTGATGATTAATAATTTATCACTTATTTAAAATAGTTAAGTTAGTAGTCGGGTTTTTAAGTCAAACTAAAAATAAGTCATTGTTTCTGCAATTTCTATCAATGAAAATGCGATAAATCTAAACTTTTTTTTTATAGTTTTACATACCTTGACACACGTTATGCGCAACTGTGTCAAATCCCATGGCGGTCCCTATATGACACTTGGTGAACATTTTACTAACAATTTGAGCTCTTCATAGGATTTTTTCAAAATTTAAAAAAAAAATTGTTTTTTGAGATATTAGCATTTTTATCATATCATTTATTTATTATATTTATTTTATCATTTATTATATTTATTTATTAATATATTTATTATATTTATTTATTACTATATCATAGCATTTTTATATCTGCTCATAATACAAAACGTGTAACTTACATACTTTCCCAAAAGTATGTAGAATCCATTTGATGGGCCAAGTTTAAGCCACCAAAATAAAAATCATCAAATGAGTTGCTTGCTATTTAAAAACGAAATAGACCAAAGGAAAAGATTAAATAAGTGAAACATGCCAAGTGTATGTTGAATGTGACTATGTTCGTTATCATGTATATGTTGATTTAAATAATTTATTGATGTCAATGTTGTTCTAGTGTACCTTAGAGCTCATTCCCCCGAGTACCTGCGTGATCTGATGGCTATCTCCAATTTGTACAGACCTTGAAACGTAAAATTGAAGTTACTTCCTTTTTCGTTCAGGTAATTGTTATCTTGAAGTTTAAATGTTGTCTAGAAAAATAATTGCTATCTTAATATCTATGTTTATTTAAAATTATTATTCATTATTTATTTATACATAAAATACATTTCAAAAATCCGATTCAAGGTACTTGGGGAACTTTTCACTCCGCTCGCTTTTTCTTTCCAAATCGGAAACATTTCGCTCGTCCTTGGAATACGAGTATAGATTTTACAAAATTTTTGTGAAATGAAACTTTCAAATTTTCGTTAGATGGAACTTAGCACACTTGTTAGCCCTATAATTAACTACATGTGTACTAAATTTTAATTCGATCAATAATTTTTTCCTCGTTTAATAGAATTTCGAAATTTTTGCTGAGTCTTATTATTATTCCTTAAACCCTCAACTTCAAACAATTACTTCTTAGCGAATTTTCAAAGTAAAAATGAGTCTGTGATAATGGGGTTAGGGGTCATGGAGGGGGGAGTTAGATTTTTTGGAAGAAGTATCTCCTTGATAAAGAATGTATTTATCGGGCCCCCGGCCCTCAGCGCTGACGGCACGTCGACCGAGGCACGGAGCCATAGAGATATATACGAATTAGAGGGAGCATGGCCTATCTCATTACATTGAGAGGCCTGAAACATCTTTTTGGGGCTCTCAGGGGCTCTGTATAACCTCATTGAAACCTCCTCCAAGAGGGAGTTAAAGTTATAAAATCAATTGTTTTAGACTTCCTGCTCATTGATTGTTGGGATTTGTATTTTAAACATTCAACTTTATAAGTTACTGTTTTTTTGTTCTATTCTTTTGATTACATTGATAATCGAATGTGGTAAGGGTACTTTTTCGATGTTTCAAAATTCAACCAATAGGGCCCCTCTAGTAATATATCTCTATGCACGGAGCGGCTTTAAGGCCGAAGGCCTCTTGACTTTGTAATTTAGGTAGCAAATCCGGAAATTTGTTAAATGTTATGATTTTTATCACGATTCCGCAAACATTTCGAGATTCCAATAAACGCGTGAAAATATTTTAGCTTTGAAGTTAACCACACATGTAGGACCAGCAAATATGCTTTAAGTTGTGTTTTAATTTTTTTATCAACTTATACTTGTATTAGTCTTTTAAAAATTGTAAAAAATCGAAAAGTGTACAAATTAACTATTGACGTAATAACTACATTGTGTGTTAGTTTTCCGTTTAGACGGGCTACATTTTATTTAGACAGGCCACACAAAATATGAAGAAATTTTATTCAGGTATATAGATGATTAACTTTATTTAGAACGTGGCTCAGTTCTAAATAATAATAAATAAATGTAACACTGATACATGTCAGCGATTGCAGTAGGTTGTCAACACTGTAGCACACAGAATACGTATTGATTAATTATAAACTCAACAAAGTAAATACCTACCATAGTGTACTAAGTACCTACCAAGCAAGGTCATAGTGTCATCATGTTTGACAATCATTTCCTAATCATACGAGATTCCAATTAATAATCTATACATCAGAATAATACTATATATAGAAGGAGCACTACTGATAACACGAAAGGCATAGATTTATATACTAGAGGGGGCATAGCCTATCTTAATACATTGAGAGGCCTGAAACATTTTTAGTCCTCATTGAAACCTCCTCCAAGAGGGAGTTAAGGTTATAATTAATCAAATGTTTTCGGCTTCCCGCAGATTGTTTGTGTTGTGGTTTGTATTTTAAGCATTCTACTATATAATTTACTGTTTTTTTGTTCTGTTTATTTGATGATAATGATAATCGAATGTGGTCAGGTTACTTTTTCGATGTTTCAAAATTCAACCAATAGGGCCCCTCTAGTTATATATATCTATGACGAAAGGCGGTTCACTGGTGGTCTTAAGTAATGCTGCCACCCTAACAATATACAATTTTCTTATAAAAAAGTTGGCTATACTTCCGGTTGCTGAATTATTATGTTCTATTACTAAATAATGATTGATTATTTATAAAATACTAATATAAATATCGGTGCATTACAATATTTTTAGCAGTTTAAATTGTAGTGTAACGTTTTTAATTAAAATTATATTAAAAGTAGTCCTCGTCAGCTAAATGTAGATTCTTGTACTCCACTATCCTTTTGCTATCTAAGACCGGTTTTATTTAATACTCAGCAGGTGTTTTAAGTTATTATATTTGTTCTTTACGATCTTTCTTCATTAATGGATATTTATGACACATGTTTAAAATAATGTTTTGTTGTTAGGGTCAACCGGCTTTCGTGTTATCAGTAGAATTGCATTGTGTTTACGGTCCTGTGTTCCTTCTATGTTAGTATTATTCTAAGATCTATACCAACTAAATTTAAATGAATTAATCCGAGTTCCATTTGCAATGTGCACATTCCATAGAGATATTATTACTAGAGTGGCCCAATTGGTTGAATTTTGAAACATCGAAAAAATAACCTGACTACCTTCGACTTTCAATATAATCAAATAAAGAGAACAATAATTACAGTACCATATATTAAAGAACGTTTAAAATACACATTAAAACACAGATAACGTGCGGGAAGCCAAAAATAAATGATTTATTATATTGATTTTTTATTTAAATTTATTATGATTTTGATTTATATGGATAAATGATTTAAGCTAGGTTGAGCCAAAGCCGAAATATTAAGCTTCAAAAATTGGCAAAAAAACTCAAAACGTGGATGTCTCGAGAACTAAAATGTGATAAAAAAGGTTGTTTTTACCGCAAGTTGAAGAAGCAGATAGCTTGATATTGTTACAACAGCAAGTATCGACGGTAGCTGATTCTTCGATTGATTTTTTATAACCTTAACTCACTCTTGAAGGAGGTTTCAATAAGGTTACACAGAGCCCCTGAGAGCCCGAAAAAGATGTTTCAGGCCTCTTACTGTTAGTAGAACATGCTAGGCCACCTCTAGTATATATCTCTATGACACAGTCTATGTGGCTTCAAAGCAGTGAATGTATAATGTAAAGGTTTGATTATTCAGACGCAGGGGTCAAAAATTATGTGAAGACGTACATACAGGGTGTATTATTGCATCCGTTTTTAGATGTTTTCATATTATTTTCTATAACTTACATATTTTTATAGAAAAAGTAAAATTGTATTATAACGATATGTATTGCGATAAGTATTATTGCATCCGTTTTAGATGTTTCATATTATTTCTATAACTTACATATTTTTATAGAAAAAAGTAAAATTGTATTATAACGATATTGCGATATATTATTGCATAGATTATATTGTAACTTACATCGATATGTATGCGATAAAGTATTATTGCATCCGTTTTAGATGTTTCATATTATTCTATAACTTACATATTTTTTATAGAAAAAAGTAAAATGTATTAACGATATGTATTGCGATAAAAGTATTATTGCATCCGTTTTAGATGTTTCATATTATTTCTATCTTACATATTATAGAAAAAAGTAAAATTGTATTATAACGATATGTATTTGCGATAAAGTATTATTGCATCCGTTTTAGATGTTTCATATTATTTCTATAACTTACATATTTTTATAGAAAAAAGTAAAATTGTATTATAACGATATGTATTGCGATAAAGTATTATTGCATCCGTTTTAGATGTTTCATATTATTTCTATAACTTACATATTTTTATAGAAAAAAGTAAAATTGTATTATAACGATATGTATTGCGATAAAGTATTATTGCATCCGTATTAGATGTTTCATAGTATTTCTATAACTTACATATTTTTATAGAAAAAAGTAAAATTGTATTATAACGATATGTATTGCGATAAGTATTATTGCATCCGTATTTAGATGTTTCATATATTTCTATAACTTACATATTTTTATAGAAAAAAGTAAAATTGTATTATAACGATATGTATTGCGATAAAGTATTATTGCATCCGTTTTAGATGTTTCATATTATTTCTATAACTTACATATTTTTATAGAAAAAAGTAAAATTGTGTTATAACGATATGTATTGCAAAAAGTATTATTGCATCCGTATTAGATGTTTTAAATTATTTCTATAACTTATCTATTTTTATAGAAAAAAGTAAAATTGTATTATAACGATATGTATTGCAAAAGTATTTATGCATCCGTATAGATGTTTTAAATTATTTCTATAACTTATCTATTTTTATAGAAAAAAGTAAAATTGTATTATAACGATATGTATTGCGATAAAGTATTATTGCATCCGTATTAGGTTTCATAGTATTTCTATAACTTATCTATTTTAAGCAAAAAAATAAATAAATAAATAAAAATTAAGTGTAGGATCATTTTCGGTTGTTGATCTTGAACGAGTGATCGACCTTGACCGGTATAGATCGGTCAGTATTAAAGATGTGTTATTTGTATAATTTTGTGATATAATTGTTGTGTCACTTAATTACTTAAAAATCATAAGTTGATCTTATTATACTCTTACTGCTTATTATACAGAAGTACAACTCGTCTATAATTTCAGACCAATATGAATTAACTATTGGAGGTCGGGAAATATTCTAAAAGCAAACTGGTATACAGTGATCTATTATTTAGTCATTTAAATTTAAAACAAAAATATAAAATACCTTAAAAAGTAAAAAAATATAAAGCCCCTCTTAAGTGACATAATAACTGTTTGAGATAAATATAACAAGCAACATACTATCTGCTTTACCTGGATATGGTTCCATAATTTGAATATCGTCATTATTATTAGCTCGACATAATATCATAAACCAGATTTGGTTACGCCTTAGCAGGTAATTAATATTTACAGGATTCGGCTTCGCTTCGTCAGTGAAAATTAAATTGACTAAACTTGGTTTCGCCTCATCAGTAAAATTTTATTTTTCAGCCTCGGCTTCGCTGTAAATTTGTTGAACAAGTCTTAGATGCTTGGTTTGTAAAACACAAGTTAGAACTTGTGTTTACAAAGTCACACTTGAGGCTAGAGCCCAGGGTCTAAGAACCACATGTCTGCAGATTAATATTGATAAAACCGGAATAGCATATTTTTATTATTGTGCGAGGCAATAGTTATTTATGCACCAAGGGAGTATCACCTTTTAGTAAAGCAGAATGATAACGGATAAAAAAAGAGTAAATAAACCAAAAAGTGTTAATAATAAACAAAATTAAATAAATAAACAAAACTGAACATAGAGATATATACTAGAGGAGGCAGAGCCTATCTCAATACATTGAAAGGCCTGAAACATCGTATTGGGGGCTCTCAGGGGCTCTGTGTAACCTCATTGAAACCTCCTTCAAGAGTGAGTTAAGGCAATAATAAATCTATTGTTTTCGGCTTCCTATACTTGTTTGTGTTTTGATTTGTATTTTTAACGTACTACTACATAAGTTATTGTAATTTTGTACTGATTATTTGATATACCACATTGATAAGCGAATGCGGTCAGGTTATTTTGTCAGTGTTTCAATATTGTTCAAGAAACTGAACAATAATTCTAAATAATAACTTAAATCTAAATAAAGATCGATATTTTCTTAAGGAATAATTACTTGTATAGGTTGGCCATTCTTCAAAATCATCATGATTAGCAATTATTCGTTTCTGTCTTAGGATTCTGTTTTGTATTCTTCTTAGTATTTCGAAAATTTTTAAAACCCTGAATTATTCTTTACTTATTTTGTTTCCGATATTTATAATTATTACTGATTTAACCTATAAATTAGTATTTTTATTAAACGATGCATATGCGGCAAGGAACGACTGAAAAAGAATACACTGCTCTTATATGAGAAGGCGAATAACCAATGTCAAAAGCACCATTTATTACAGCGAACAGCGACTTAAATTTGAGCTGAAGAATGCGGGTATTTCACCAATAAAGTTTCGACAGCAGACAGCATAATGCTGTTAAATCAATGTTTTGATTAAATATCATAAGGAAAAGGTAAATATATTCGTAATAAAAATTCATATATGTTTAATAAATAACCAAAGAAATTGAAAGCAATAATCTTAGAATAATACTATATATAGAAGGAGCACTACTGATAACACGAAAGCCGGTTCACTGGTGCAAACAAGATTCTAGGGATTCTATGGGAAGGATATTTCAAAATGTGATATTTAGAGATTTCACCCAGGTTTAGTGTAATTCTTTTGGCATTTTCAATAAACCACGCGGGTTTAATCTATTTGCGGTTGTTTTTGAGGAAATGTTTTCATTTCATTTAATTTTTTCTAGTTCTACGATTTTTATTAAAAAGTTAATGAATATTTACTTTATAGTGTCAAATATAAATAAATAATATGTTTATTTATACTGCATTACAAATAAAATAAAACAATTTGACATCAATTTATAGTGTTGGAAATGACATGACTGACATTTGACAGACAGATAGTATTAATTTAAGATTAAATATGAAATAGTTGTAAAAAGTATGAAATAAAGTGAATTTTACAACATATGGCGACCGTAAAGGTAAGAATTTTGCACCTCGGTGAAGATTTAATAATAGTATTTAGTTGTTATCGAGTAGTAATTTATTGCTAAAAGTTAAAAAAAAGGTTAATAGTTAAGTTCGAGTAATCACAGAAGTTAATTTAAAGAGATAGAGAGAGTTAGTTATGGATTTTCACTATTTTTGTGATAATTATCTCAAAAAAAGAATTGAAAAGAGAAAAGAAATAGACTGTCTTTATGAAAATATCATAGAAAATTCTTTAGATGTAAATATTACTGAAGACGAAATATTGTGTCTGTATGATGTTATATGATATAAAAAGAAGAAATCAATGAAATTAGAAATGACCAACAATTTGGATTTGAAGATGGATTGATACTACTTAAGTATAGAGGCAAAGTCATCAAAATGATACAGAATGTAGAAGAACGAAGGAAATCAAAATTGTTAAGTTATAATAAAGTACAGGGGAAAATTTTTACTGATATTGCTGAAAATAGAAACTTAAGTTAGATAGAGAACCAGTTGCTAGTGTACCTATTGCTATGGAGTCCAGTACATATTCATTCATTAGCTGTAGTAGAGAGTATGTCAGTAAATCTAAGTAGTGAATCATTAAGAAAAGGCAAGAGTCGATCAATGTTATTGAGGAAAATCAAAATTTAAGGAATGAAACAGATTTGAAAGAAGAATTTAGAAGCTGAGATTGGCGAGAAGTATAAGTATTTGAAAGCTAATTTAAATTTAGATAAAGATGATTTGGAAATCAAGTTGAAGAAAATTTGGAGTTAGCTAGTTATGTAAGCAATGGGACAGTTAGTGTAGAAATAATAGATCAGACAGTTCTGAGTTAGCTTAAAGGAGTTGTGTAAATTGTTTGGAGAAAAGAATCAAAAGGAGTAGGTCAGATTTGTTAGTAATAGTTTACTTAAGTCACAGTTAAATGAAGTTGTTAGCATAAAGTACGGTAGGTCAGGGGTTCCAGATGATGGTGATGATAATGACGTAGTCATTTATCCGGGAGGTAAAGAATCAGATTTTTCAGATAAGAAAAATATAGAGTCAAATGAGTTCAATTTAGATTTAATAGGAATCATTTTAGATAAAATCAAACATTTAAATTTAGGAAAGCAAAATTCTTCATTAAAAGATTATGAGTTTTATTCAGTTAAAATAAAAAATCACTTTGAAATACCAATCAAAAAATTCGGAACTAATAAATATAGTAATTACTGGAAATTTAAAATTAATAATTTTATCTGTGAGACTAAAGTTAAGTCCACCAATATTACTCGAAGAACGTTACATTTCCGTAGCTGGAAATATAAAAGAAAACAAATAAATTAACAATTTTTGAGTTAGGAAGATGATGAATGAATGTTGAAAGATTATTATATAAATTGTGTATTACAAATAAATAGTTTTTGGTAAATTGTTAGGGTAAATTTTATGTCATGTCAAAATTGATTTATTTAATTGTTTGTTTGGTCAACAATATAGTTTTTACAAAAGGGAAAATGATTAAAGAAATAAACCAAAAAGAAGTTAGGTGCAGATAAGTTAATGGTTCTACACTTCTTTTGGGCGTGGAGGATGTTGAAAATGACATGACTGACATTTGACAGACAGATTAGTATTAATTTAAGATTAAATATGAATAGTTGTAAAAAGTATGAAATAAAGTGAATTTACAACATATAGTATAAACTAGGATGGACTCTAAAAAAAAATCAGTTCTTCCGCTCATCTTGCAATAAAAAAGTAATAGAAACAAAATTATGGTCATATTATAAATTAAAAATCATATTATATTAATTATATCATATTAGAAATATAAATTATTTCTTATTTTATTTTGAATTTAAAATACTTATTTCTAAATTTAATAAATGTTTTTATTTTTGATTAATCCAAATTGCAGTCCGCATCGTTGTACAAATTTTTAAGAAACTTTTGGCTCATTTGTTTAAAATTTTGCTTATTTTTTTGCGTTGCTAAAACTTTTAAAGATTTAATACTTATTTTCTTTTTTGCGTTTTTATTTTACTCAAATTCTATCTCTAGGCTCTATCAACATGCCAAGGGCAAAATAGTCTAAATCTATCAGCAGAAGGCATTACTGCCGACCAGGCTAAAAGAATTGCTTGGCCATGTTAGACATAAAGGTTTTAGCTCTTAGCGGTTCGCCGAGACGATTCTTTATTATTTGAAAGAATAATGTCATAGGTTTCGCCTCTGTTAAAAAATCATGAAAGCAGCAGGGAATCCTTGCCTCATGTCGTCAAGAACAAGCACTGTATAAAGTTCAAAATTGTAAGGGTTAAGACCATGTGTTCCATATAGGCACACGACATCACTGCCATATTTCTATAGAATATCTAGTAGAGCATCCTTAAATATGATTAAGACAAAATCATCTTGTTCTAAAAATATGTGGTCTTCCAGGACATGACCTTTCGGTTTATAAAATCGCACAGCATTATTGTCAAAATTCTGCATCTGCTGAACCAGGCATGAACACTCAGATGATCCTCCTTATGCAAAACTTCATTTTATTTAAGTTATACATTTTAAAAATATTTTACAATTTTTTTTAAGTAAATGGATTTGATAAACGTTTTTATCAACCAGTGATTCCCTTACTAGATCTAAAATAACATCCAAAGGAATTTTTTGGGCTATTTGTTTGGCGAATTTTTCTCGCTCCGACTTACTTAAAGTTAGCCTTCCTATTTCAAACTCATGCCCAACATGAGTGGAGGATATACGAGTATACTCTAAATCGCACGAACCTGTAGAAGAGATGGTCAAAGACATTTTAGCTGTACAGTGACCTAAACCTATGAAGGAAATGGCGAAAGGCAAGAGAATAAACGATTACAAAGCAAAAAAGTTTCATCATCAGCTTAGGAGAACATGTCATAGTCTCAAGATCGCTAGCGCACCAGACTTTACCGTTGTTGAAAGCGAAAAATTTTAAATCAAATCAAAAAATAACTTTATTTCATAATACAAAATAGACAATAAACAAGAAACTATAAAATTTGAGAATAATTAATAATTAAAAATATGTATTCAAATTTAAAATAAAATCATTTATATTTATACTAATAAAAATAAAATATTTAATTTATAAATAAAACCGTAGAAGTTGTGAAAAATGAAATGGATACATTTTCTCAAAATCAACCCGTAAATACATTAAACCCGCATGATTTCTTTGAAAATGCAAAAAAATAATAAACGTAACCTGGGTTAAATACCTAAATATCACATTTTAAAAAAAAGCCTTCCCATAGAATCCTAGAATCTTGTCTGGTGCAACTAAGTAATGCTGCCACCCTAACAATATACAATTCTAAAAAAAAGTTGGCAATACTTCCGGTTGCTGAATTATTATGTTCTATTATTAATTAATGATTGATTATTCATAAAATACTAATATAAATATCGGTGCATTACAATATTCTAAGCATTTTAAATTGTAGTTTAACGTATTTATTAAAATTATATAAAAATAGTAGTCCTCGTCAACTAAATGTAGATTCTTGTATTCCGCCACCCTTTTGCCATCTAAGACCAGTTTTATTAAATACTCTGCAGGTGTTTTAAGTATTATATTGTCTTTACGATCTTTCTTCATTAATAGATATTTATGACAAATATTTAAAATAATGTTTTGTGTCAGGTTGGCAGCATTACTTAGTTGCACCAGTCAACCGGCTTTCGTGTTATCAGTGGAATTACATTGTGTTTACGGTCCTGTGCTCCTTCTATATATAGTATTATTCTAAGGCAATAATAATTATTAAAATAACCTTACTTTGGACACCGGGTAAGGGGTCTTTCAACCCTGATAAGTGTCTACACGACACATTATCGGAATTAAACCTAAAAATTATCGGTGTCGATATTGGTGTTTAACACCGGGTGAACCCCCGTCTACACGGAGGATTCAACCTGGTCTTCAACCAAGTGTTCAACACCGTGTAGACGAGGTAAATTTAAAACTTCGCAAAAAAAACCGTTTGCTGATTAGACTACAGTAGTAGATGTTAAAAAAATACGCAAGTGAATATTTTGTGACGGATCAGCATATCAAGTTTCGGTCCCCTCAAATATAAAATCCTGGAAGCGCTACTGAAAAGAAAAACATGAAATTTTCCTTATATTTTTCGTAGAAGTTGCATACATTAATCAAACACGGAAATTCAAGAAAATGTCATTCAATATAGTATTAGTTTATCCTTGCTACGTGTCGTGAGGGTTTCAAGCATTCATTATGATGCATCAATAAGTACGTACATTTTATCATGTCAGCTATTAGGATAAGGAAGTAAAAAATATCGTATAATATATACTTACCTGCAGTAAATATAGATTATCATTATTATATCTGAGGAAGACATGATAGAGTATATCCATACTTATAGTAAACAAAGTTAAATATTTCGCTATATCAACACGCACTCTAGTTGTCTATATTTATCAATGACCTTCTTAATTTTCTTTATCCATTTACGGCAGGAAAATGAATCATTACTCAACTAATTTTGGCAAAAAAATTCTATTATAATGATCTGCCACTTCTATCTGTAGAATTTTCAAATCAGGTAGGTTAAATTTAAGAAAATTTATATTAAAATTTATATTAAAATTTATATTAAAATTTATATTAAAATTATATTAAAAACTAAGTAAATAAATTTAAAATGAAATTACAAAAAAGGAAGGGTAAATACCCTTGGGCAATACCGTGTCTATCTCAATGTATTGAGATAGACTATGCACCCTTTAGTATATATCTCTATGACTTCACACACGGCTTCTGTGCGACCGAAACCTTCTCATGACATACAAGGGCACATTTTAAGTTTAACTTTCTTAGCGTCAAGTAAATTTAATATTTGTTATAAATGTCAAACGATATAATTCAAAACAACTAAAATTAAAATTGGGTATTGCCAACTACATGTAAACATTTTTATAAACTCTATAAAATATTTTAGAAAATATTTGTAAGATATAATTTTAATTTCATAAATATTGCATTAACTCAGGCCGATGATAATATAATATAAGCTTTGGTTAGGTATCGAAGTATTTAGGTAAATATTATATAGGTAGTTAAATTTAAGAAATTTTATATTAAAATTAATATTAATATTAAAAATTTTAATAAAAATACAAGGTAATATCTTAAAAGACTACGCAGGTCTTAAATTTAGAGACAAACTTACCTTCTTAGAAAGGTTCCCTATTGAAGGTTATAATGAAATAGTGAAAAGTAATACACTTATTATCCTTGTTACTTCTTTACCTCTTCGCGTCTTTAATATAGTACAGGTTGGTCATTATAATATTTTATTTGCCCTATAGTGTTAATAATACAGTTTGGCCATTAAGAAAGATAGAAAAACCCTTTATTTCAATTACAAATTAAAATTAAAAAACAACTTGAATTTAAAAAAAAAATAATTTGTTTGAATTAGACTATAATATATATATATATATATATATATATATATATATATATATATATATATATATATATATTATATATAATATAATACATACATACATATATATATATATATATATATATATATATATATATATATATATATATATATATATATATATATATATATATATACATATATATATATATACATATATAATATATATATATATATATATATATATATATTATATATATAATATATACATATATATATATATATATATATATATATATATATATATATAATATATATATATATATATATATATATATATATATATATATATATATATATATATATATATATATATAATATATATATATATATATATATATAATATATATATATATATATATATATATATATATATATTTATATATATTATATATATATATATATATATATATATATATATATATAAATATATTTTATTTTTTTATTAATGCTTATTATGAGAAACTATTTTTTTTATTTTACTAATACATTTATAGTTCTAGTGATAATTGCTATTTTTATTACAATTTAGTAGTTTATTAATGATATCTGAAAGTTATTTTATTTTGTAGTTTACATAAAAAAAAACAATTTATGCATGAGTCAATTATTTTTTATTTATTAAGAAGCATATTTAAAAGAAATAATCTGTTAAAGTATTATATTCATTTATGGTATGTAAGGAGTAATAAATAAATAAAACAAAAATTAGGATGCATTTTTCAAGAATTGATAAAAATTCCAATTGTAAAGAATCTTTCTGTGGAAATTCGTGACATTTTCTATTGTTATTTTGTTGTCATTGCAAAAGGAATTTATTAATTTAGGACCAACATAATCCTGATAATGCTGGACTAATCTGGTATTTTTCCTTAGTACTTCAAATTGTCCAAACAATCTAGTCTGACATTGATTTTTTGATTTTGGAAAATAATCATTGTTTCTTATATTATGTTTCATGCATTGTAGCTTAAAAAGAGAGGAAAGGTCAAATAGTTTAGATTAGGAAAATAATTTCCAACTAGAATATAATTTTGGCTTGTTATGTATAATTTTAATAATCTTTTTCTGCAAAACTAGAATTGAATTAGAATTGAAGTATCATATAAACCAGCCCAAACAGTGATGCCATAGCTTCAAACAGTTTGCACTAATGAATTATAAAATATGAGTAAATTTTTAATAGAGGAAAACTGTTTCAATCTAATGAAATTATAAGTCATAAATCTTGAGAATTTATTAAGTTTATTTGCCACTTTTAATTTTTATCAATTATTAAACCAAGATATTTAACGTGAGTAAGTCTTTGAATCACAGTACATTTACAATTATTGATCAAGTAACATTCACTTTTATGATTCTTTACAATTAAATTTTCTGGAGGTTGATTTCTAATATAGAAACTAATTATCTATTACATCAACTGCTCAATTATATGAAGACAAATATTTATTGTAAAGATATTGACTTGTCAATATCTTTAAAAATATCAATAAAAAATATGATTAAAGATAAACTTACAATAATTATATAGATAATATCCAATAGTAATAATTTTATTAGTATATTTTAAATTCAAAATGTTATTATTATTATTTTTTTTTAATATTATGTATTATAAAAATATTATTTTGAATAACGTTTTATTGTATTAATAAAAATCTTGTCTTTCTTTAAATAATAAACGAATATAAAAAATTATTTTTCTTCATTTTTTGTTTTAACGATTAAATTAATTGTTATTGAAGAGTCCAGTTTTTTTTAATTTATTGAAAATGAATTGACGGAGAGCTTTCGCCCAGCTTCTTCAGTTCTTGAAATTGACAAAAATGAAAAAAGTTTGAAAAATAATAAAATTTTGAATGTTTTTTATGTCACGTGTCTAACTAAGTAAATAAATTTAAAATGAAATTACAAAAAAGGGAGGGTAAATACCCTTGGGCAATACCGTGTCTATCTCAATGTATTGAGATAGACTATGCACCCTTTAGTACAAGGCGTATATATCTCTATGACTTCACACACGGCTTCTGTGCGACCGAAACCTTCTCATGACATACAAGGGCACATTTTAAGTTTAACTTTCTTAGCGTCAAGTAAATTTAATATTTGTAATAAATGTCAAACGATATAATTCAAAACAACTAAAATTAAAATTGGGTATTGCCAACTGCATGTAAAAATTTATATAAACTCTATAAAGTATTTTAGGAAATTTTTGTAAGATATAATTTTAATTTCATAAATATTGCATTAACTCAGGCCGATGATAATATAATATAAGCTTTGGTTAGGTATCGAAGTATTTAGGTAAATATTATATGTACGTATTTTAAATAGAACAGCTAGAATGTTGAGAATTGAGAAATAAAATAATAATATTAGTTTGAATACCTGTGTTAACCAGAGAGTAAATAGTTAAATTAAAGAAGTATTGGCTACTGAGGGGGCCTTGTACGAAAATAATTGATTGAACAAATAGTAACAAGGTAAAAATGATAATATAAGGTAAGTAACAGATAAACTATATTAATCGTTTTGAAATAATGGTCTTTCAATATAATTTTCGATACGAATTTACTTAAAATTAATGTTTACCATTCCTTTGGAAAAGATGAAGAAGCATTGTAGAGGAAAAAATCGGGTACAAAGTACCTCGGAACTTTTCCTCGCTTTATCGGATTCGATAAGCTCATCCATTCCACTTTAGACTCGCTTTGTTCGTTCTCAGAATATAAAAAACTTGGTACATCTTCAGTCTCACTTGGCTCATTGTTTAAGCCTAGCGGTTACCCATCCGCCTACTGAACACGCTGGTCCTAAAAGTGATCAATAAATAAAAGTGATCAATAAAAGTGATCTGAGAAAAACTCTAGTATACTAGCTGTATTAAAATGAAACGATGTACAAAATGTGAGTTCAGTCCCCTCCAAAACTTGCGATTTACAATAATTAAATTACGCCTTCGTCTGGAAATAAAATCTAATTGAACGAACGCAAGTGAGTCATAATTACATTTCTATTAATATAAACATGCACACTCAAGCGATTGAAGCGAGCCGTTTTCACCCTGTATTATTATAAATATACGCTAACTAGCGAGCGAAGCGAGCCTTTTAACTATGTAAAATTCTAATACGCAATCTTTAATTAACTATTATTAACATGCACACCTACCGAGCGAAGCGAACCTTTTATACTATGTAAAATTCTAAACATACGCAATCTAGCGAGCGAAGCGAGCCTTATTTAATATCTATTATTATTAACATGCACACTCTACCGAGCGAAGCGAACCTTTTATACTATGTAAAATTCTAAAGATACTTAAACTAGCAAGAGAAGCGAGTCCTTTTTTGAACTTATACTTTAGAATAGTAACGAACGAATGTTTCTCTATTGACTGTTATTGTATTAATTATATTATATTATAAATTATCCAAATTATACAGTTATCGTATAATTTGGATTAATTTTGCTTAAGTTGAATTGAGATGATAAGATAGCAGGAAGAGAAGGGATCAAGCTGAACTTCATATAAGTCTGATAAATAGTTATTCTTTGAAATAATTTTTAAGTTGAATTGAGATGATAAGATAGCAGGAAAGGGGATCAAGCTGAACTTCATATAAGTCTGATAAATAGTTATTCTTTGAAATAATTTTTAAGTTGAATTGAGATGATAAGATAGCAGGAAGAGAGGGGATCAAGCTGAACTTCATATAAGTCTGATAAATAGTTATTCTTTGAAATAATTTTTAAGTTGAATTGAGATGATAAGATAGCAGGAAGAGAGGGGATCAAGCTGAACTTCATAGAAGTCTGATAAATAGTTATTCTTTGAAATAATTTATCTCATTTAGCACCTGTACGAAATTTTAAGTCACTAACTCAGCTTCAGTTCAGCATAGTGTCTTCATACCGTTGTATGAATTGGGGCTGCTCACTAATTTTTGAACAAATGGTTCTTCTTTTCCTCTGCAGTCAAATATGATGGGTTGATTTGACTGAAATCTGTTGCAATCCTTGTAAGGCTTACTTTTCCTCATTTATACCTACTATATAGGAAAAGTATTGTGGTAGCAAAAAAACTGAAACCGGGATGAAACTGGTATTATCCGTTTTAGGTGTTTTACAGGCCTCCTGAGTGGTTTTCTTAAAGTTGTCTGTTTTTCTGTATTTGTTTGTGTGTCTTATCATCGTAGCTCCTAGTGTATTTATGCTAGAGTGTTAAAACTTTGTACCTAAATGAATCTACCGCTTCAGTTGTGCTATTCGGAAAATAATTGTTTGATGACATCATAAACCCGCAATAATGACACGGCAAAAATTTTGAAAAATCATAATATGCGGAAAAAATATGTGATTGGATTAAGATTTGGCACGCATGTAGCCATGTGTAAGACTAACAATATGTATAATCATTTTATACATTCATTTCAATCATTTTATCTATTTTTAGACTAACATATAGACTATGTGTAATATGTGCTAAATTTCATCTTACTATATGCATTAGTTCAATTTTCATCAGATGACTTGTATACAATTTTTAAAAATGTTTTAAGTTTCGTTGCAATACAATTAGTATATCGATGCATTTTTAAAACGGGAGCATTTTTTATCTGAGTTTATTCATGGCAAGTCCTATGACGTGCTGCAGTGTAAATTTGGCGAATTATATATTCTGAGGATGAGAAAAAGCGAGTCCGAAGCAGGGAGGATAAGCGTAGCAAATCCGATGTGATGAGAAAAAGTTCCGAGGTACCCCGTACCCGTTTTTTAAGTTCAACAAGCCATAAGTTATTCTAGGTAAACGTAAAAAACACACGAAGTAGAATCAATAGAGGCATGTGCTTATTTTTCAAAACTACCTTTGATTTTTAATTTTGGCCAAAATTTCAGGTTTTTTAGTAAAAATACCAAAATAGGTGTAATCTAAAATGCAGATGCTGGCACCTAGAAAAATGTCTGTTTTTCTAGCGAAGTTTAGTGACGTTATCATAAATTTACTATCGAGGTAGTAAAATTAGACCTAAAGATTAATTTTAATACTAAGTTTAATCCTCTAACATAAACACACTTTGAGCTACGATGATAACAGACTCGCATCTACACACACACACTCACATACAGAAGATAGCTTATTATTCTTAAAAACAAAAAAAACAGATAATCCGGCTTTTGATTTTGATTGCGTAGACAATACTTCTACTGTATACTGAAATGAGAAAAAGTTAAAACTCCAGCTCTTGTAGGTAAAATGTCTCTGTAATTGAAGAATCAGGTACCGTCGATACTTGCTGTTGGATATGAATATCCCTGGAATGGTTTCGCCATAACGCCATCATCAGCAAGCGTGGCAACACTCGTTTCTGTAATACCATTTATTAACTTATTAATCGGAAGAGCTCATAGAAAATCACTTGAGCAAATACTGCAATGAGATTATAAATTATTAATCAGAGAGATATATAATAAATAAATAAAATTTACACTATTAAAAAATATAATAGTGTTATAATTATTTATTATAAATAAATAATAGAGGGGGCATAGCCTATCTTACTCTATTGAGAGGCCTGAAACATCGTTTTGGAGCTCTAAAGAGCTCTGTGAAACCTCATTGAAACCTCCTTTAAAAGTGAGTCAAGGTTGTAATAAATCAATTGTTTTTGGGTTCCTGCACATTGTTTGTGTTTTCATTGTATTTTAACGTCTCTGCTAAAAAGTTAATATTTTGTATTGATTATAATTATAATCGAAAGTATAATTTATAATATTTACAAATTACGCTCTCTAGTTATAATATCTCTATGTTAATAATATTATAATCGTAATAAATGCTTTATCATTTTTAAAGTAATGTTTAAATAATAAGCGGGTACAAGATTAAGTGTTACCAACGTAATGACATATTAAAAAACCAATTCTTTATTTAGTTGTTAGGTTTACTTTAGATGACGTGTTTTTTCAAAGAAAAACAAGAAGAATTGTCACATCCCTGAAAATTTGATAACATGTAAAATAAATTTTGATTAATTTTAGTTAATTAAATTAGTTTTTAATTCATTTAATGCGTTTAGTTATATTTAATTAATTTATAAGATTGAAAGTATGTTTTTATGCAAGTAATTGTAAATTATATTGTTTAGATTTGTTTATAAAAGTGCGAATTCCAAAGTTACTATGAGACCCTGACATAAATTGAAATGGATCAAACAAATAAAAAAAGATTTGAGAAAAAAACGAGTCGAGGTATGTACATTTTTTTGCTATGAGTGAAAATTTATAAGCTTAATTTATGGTGTTTATGTTAGAGATATTGTTTATGTATGTCATTTAATAATTTGACCATGAAACTATATTGTTTCATAACATTCACTATGGTTGTGATTGGTTGCTAAGCTTACACCTTTATAGGAATTAACTTTAAATTATGAGAACTCTTATAGCAAGAATATTAATCTCATTAGAAAGTCTACTGAAATAGTATAAAAGGTTCATTGGTTTACTTGGTTGGTATTTAGCAATAACTCATTGAGTGTTCTATTCTGACCTTTGCAATTACAATAAGGACTAAATATTACCTTAAAATGTTTCACTATAAATGGCTGGCAAAGCTTTATCCACGATTCAAAGGCCGTAGCAGCGTCACTGTGGCTGATAAGAAATTGATAATGAAAGAGTGATCGTTGTTAAAGTCCTTATGGTTTTTTTATTTGTGACGATTATTTCTTTAAATTTTTATCAAAGTGCTTTAATTTAATTAATTTTAGGGCGTATGAACTCAGTAGAATCACTATTTCAGTGAAAAATAGGGTTTTAATGAGTTGTCATGAGTATTATATTGAGTGATAAGAAGGTGAAATCACATTTAGTGTTATTTATTAAATTACTTTTAAATAATTTTAGTTTGCACAAAATTACCTTTTTATTGCATTAAATTGTTTACAGGTATTTAAATTAACTGATAACAAGCCTGATTTTCACCGTAAAGGTGTTATAAATTATCAATCAATTTTATTTACACTCTAAAATAATTAATAACTCAATAAATTCACTTTTTTGTAAAATGTTTGTTTAAATTATCCGTTTAAGTTTTATTATTAAAGACAAATCCAAGTCTGTAGTGATAAAGCCTGATTCTATATTTAAAATCCTGGAATATTTGCAATTTTTTTAGCACCGTTGGTCGTTCTAATATTTTTTACCTTATTTATCACAAATTAACTAACAAATAAAGAAATATATCTTTAAAAATAAAGATATATTAATAAAATTATTAATAATAAATTAATAAATAAATATTAAATAAATAAATAATAATTAATAATAAAAATAATTATATAATAAATATAAATAATTATAATATAAAATAATAAATTAATTATTAAGATTATATTTAATAAAATCTTTAATAATTTTGAAATAAAAGAAGAATTTTTATTACCTCCCATGCTAATCCTAAGATAAAAAAATTTTGATCACCCTTTTGTTTTCTCACCATTGGTATTGCCAACCTTACAACTATCTCTTTGAATGGCGAATTAGAGAAAATGGTATTTGGCAAGAAAATGAAATTTAGCAATTTCTATTATGTAAAATTGCACTTCATCAGTTATGTTTTTAATAGCAATTTTATTTGTTTGCTTCTCTTACAGCTCAAAAAAGCACGTTTCAGGACCTACAGATCCCAAAAATTCCCAAAAAAAATTCTACAATAGCTTTGTTTCAATTATTAAAAAAATATAGTTGACGATTATTTGTAAACTAAATATTGACATTTTACTAAATGGGGTTTTCATAAGAGTTTATGTATAGTTAAAGGTTAATTAAAACAACAGCTGTGTCCTATTGAACCGGTTGAAGTTGGAGATCTTAATTCAAATTTATATATATATATATATATATATATATATATATATATATATATATATATATATTTATTTATTTATTTATTTATTTATATTTGTTTGTGTGTGTGTATTGGCTAAAATAAATAAATTTGAATTAAGATCTCTAACGCCATCTCTGTTAAATAGGAGAGAAAAGCAATATGATTCCATTTGAAAACTTAATTTTATCTTGGGATTATTTTAATCAAGATTCTTACTTTAAACAATCTCAATTTTTCTATTTATTTATTTTAATTAAGTATAAGGTATTTATTTAATTAAGTAGACAAACATGTATGGTATTGATGGTTTTACTTGTTTGTTTGTGTAGGAGATCGGGAGCACCCTTGCTCAAATTAAAGCTAGAGTTAAAGCCAATAAGACCTGTGCTAGAAAAGATGATGAAGCTAAAACCCCATCTAGAGAAATACTCAGCGAAAAGAGCGAGAAATACATTCAGGTCCTTGAGTTGGACAAGTATGTAATATTTATTGTTGACAGTTTTTATTCCTTTTTGATCTTATTATAACACTAGTAAAGTGTTTAGCCTGCAAGCTTCAAGAAAAATATACAAAATACCAACAAAACGAGCGTCTAAAGCCACGAAGTTCAGTTCTAGAATAGTTAACTCTTAAACTTCTCTGTTATTTTGTTATGAAGGTTTGTTCTGGAATAGTCAACTCTTTAAACTTCTCTGTTATTATCATATAAAGTTCTGTTCTAAAATGTTCAACTGATCAACACTATGTAGTATTGATTGTCTATCTGTATCAGGACAAGAGGATTGGAAAAAAAATAATATCAAAGTCATAGAGGAATATATAGTGATCAAAGTCATGAAATATCTATTAAATTAAGTTTTGTTATCAAATGTATATAGGTATGTTTTAAGAATGTTATCAATATTATAATATATCTGTTATACATGTTTTTTTTTTAAATAAAAAAACATATGTTATCATATAATGAAAATTATTTTTACTTTTCCTCATTTATTCCATAGGTATATAGGAAAAGTATTGTGTTTGCAAAAAAAATCCGAAACCAGAATGAAACCGGAATTATCAGTTTCAGGTGTTTTTAAGGCCTCCTGTGAGATTTTCTTAAAGTTGTCTGTCTCTATGTGTGTGCGTCTGTTATCATCTTAGCTCCTAGTATATTTATGCTAGAGAGTTGAAACTTTGTACGAAAATCAGTCCACTGCTGTAGTTGTGCTATTCGGAAATTTTTTTTTTTTAAGATTTCATCAACCTGCAATAATGACTCAGCAAAAATTTCAAAAAATCATAAAAAGCGGAAAAATGATGCAATCTGATTGAAATTTGGCAGGCATGTAGCCATGTATAAGACTAACATATATGCTAAGTTTTATTTCATTATCAGCATTAGTTCAATTTCAATACAGAGCTGACCACGCTTAGTGCTCCTTAATTTTTATGATCTAAGAAAAATCATAGATATACTTGTCGTATTAAAACAAAACTTAGTGTACTTTTTATGAAGTAAAGGTATCCACTTGTACCGAATTTAAACTTGATCGGATCATTTTATGATTTTTTACAATTTTTTAAAAAACGTACACAAGTCATTCAATAAAAAATACACTAATATCTTACATAAATACACTAGGCACTACGATGATAACAGACACACTCACACACACACACATACAGACAGACAACTTTAGAAAACGCATAAGAAAAACACCTGAAACGGATAATTCCGGTTTCATCTCTGTTTTGGATTTTTTAGCAATCACAATACTTTTCCTATATACCCACTGTATAAATGAGAAAAAGTAAAATCAGAAAATTATCCAATTTAGTTGAAATTTAGAACAAATGTATATCTTTACTTATTAAATAAGTCACACAAAGTTTCGTTTCAATACAACAAGTATATTTATAATTTTTGTTGGATCATAAAAGATAAGTAGCATTGAGTGTGGTTAGTGATGTATGGGTGACTGCTGAGAATGAAACGGATGTATTTACTATCTGAGGACAAGCGAAGCGAGTTCGAAGTAGGGAGTTGTAAGGAATACAATGTGATGAGGAAAAGTTCCGAGGTACCCCGTACCCATTTTTATTTTATTTTATTGTTGTGTTTTAATAATAATGAATATTAAAACACATTCATTAAACAATTATTTAAACTTCTCATTATTATTAAATAATAATATAATATATATATATATATATATATATATATATATTATATATATATATTATATATATATTATGTGTTTTTATTTTTTTGATTTATTAAAAATTATTTTTGATTTATTTTTGTGATTTCAGAGCCAAAGCTCAACAGTTGGAGAGAGATAGACCAAAGATAAAAGAAGCCATAGAGAATTTATTGATAGACAGAGAAAATCAGAAATTAGTTGAAAAGAAAATTGAACAGACCAGGGCTAAGCAGGTAATTTTAACTGTTGTGGCTCTAAATCGACACTTACGAGTTTAAATTTATCATTATGATTTTGATAGCTGTGACCCAAATATGGTAATAGTGTTACCACTTTTGGTAATTTTGAAAAATCAAATTAAAGCTTACCGTAATATTGCTTGTTTCAGAAACTGCATTGAATCCATTGAAATGTGATACCAATATATGACCATATTCTGGAAATTTTTCATGAAGCTATAATGCGACTAGGTCATTGTTCAAAACCTCAAAAAAGAATTATGTTTAACAAAAATTGTATATGTCAAACAATAGCTAAATGAAAAATTATTGAATCGCTTAAACCTGTAGGGTCATATTAGCATTTCCCTCTCTCAAATCTCACATGATGGTACATATATCTAGTCCACTGTGTGCCCAGTTCATGTAGCCCAACCAGACTCCATCTAAACTCACCGCTCTAGCTAGTGGTCATGACTAGTTCACAGTGTGTCTAGTTCATCTAGCCCAACCAGACTCTATCCAAACTCACTGCTCTGGCTAGTGCCTGCGACTAGTTCACAGTGTGTCTAGTTCATCTAGCCAACCAGACTCCATCTAAACTCACCGCTCTAGCTAGTGACTAGTTCACAGTGTGTCTAGTTCATCTAGCCCAACCAGACTCTATCCAAAGTCACTGCTCTGGCTAGTGGTTGCGACTAGTTCACAGTGTGTCTAGTTCATCTAGCCCAACCAGACTCTATTAAACTCACCGCTCTAGCTAGGGTTATGACTAGTTCACAGTGTGTCTAGTTCATCTAGCCCAACCAGACTCTATCCAAACTCACTGCTCTGGCTAGTGCCTGCGACTAGTTCACAGTGTGTCTAGTTCATCCAGCCCAACCAGACTCCATCTAAACTCACCGCTCTAGCTAGTGGTTATGACTAGTTCACAGTGTGTCTAGTTCACCTAGCCCAACCAGACTCTATCCAAACTCACTGCTCTGGCTAGTGCCTGCGACTAGTTCACAGTGTGTCTAGTTCATCCAGCCCAACCAGACTCCATCTAAACTCACCGCTCTAGCTAGTGGTCATGACCTAGTTCACAGTGTCTAGTTCATCTAGCCCAACCAGCTCTATCCAAACTCACTGCTCTGGCTAGTGTCTGCACTAGTTCACAGTGTGTCTAGTTCATGCCCAACCAGACTCTATCCAACTCACTGCTCTGGCTAGTGCCTGCGACTAGTTCACAGTGTGTCTAGTTCATCTAGACCAGCTAGACTGTGACTAGGTTCACCACTCTGCCTAGCACAGACTACTTACTGCTTAGTTCCTCTAGTCTTACTAGCTCTTCTGATCACATTAGTCTCACTTGGGCCGTTCTCATTTAACCAGTCTCACCAATCCCATCAGCTCCTCTAGCATCACCAGACTCTAACTAGACTCACCCCTCTGGCTAGTCCACAGCTCCACCCAACAGACTCATTCAGTGTGCACAAACTAATTCTTTAGCCTTGACCTGTTCTTTGAGCCTTGTCAAAGTTCCACAGTGCTACTAAGAGACCTCTGTCATCAAGAACCGAGTACCTTCCGAGTGTACGGTACAAGGGATAACCTCATATTAAGGACCTCCCCGGCTCTGAATTGCTAATTAAAATAGACATTGTTATAGTATACTCTAATTTAACTTTTCTAGGTTGCAAAAAGTAGTAACAATATAACCATATATAGGTAATAGTTACCAAAATAATACTGGTAAATATAAACTTGCATGAGTCAATTTACTTGGGGTAGAAACTGATTCTCATCTAGTATTATACTTGGTGTATTGTTTAAATATATGCGTGAAATAATTAAGAAGTTGCAGGTAGCAGTTCATAATTCCCAGCAAGTATTTGTTATCTGTTTAAAACTTTATTCCTGAATTTATGATTTTAAGCATAATATCAAGATTAATCTTATTTATATGATTATAATATAAATTAATTCTTCTTAGAACGTACTAAGAAGAATTAATGGAAACTTCTTCTCTAGATTCCTCAATATCATCCAGTGTGTACTTGCTTCAGGCAATAAAAAAAATTATGCTTTTCAGAAGTATGTTTAAGTTTAAATTTTGAATGTCTTTGTTGTTATAGAGTGTTCCTCTCCCAGAGATACCCGCTGAAGTCCAAAAAAGAATATCTGATCTCGAGATAACCATACATAACTTGAAGGCAAGCCTTTTACCTATTTTATTTTCAATTCAATATAAAAATATATTTATCTACACAAAGCAGCAAAATAAAGCATTGTAACACTGATTTCAATCTGCAAAATGGCGTTTTTGTTACTCTTTTGTAAAACAACGCAAAATTTCTCAGTCTCTGTGAAAATTCCATTTTGCAGACACTCTGGGATTAAATCAGCTGTTCACAAACTGCCATATTTTGTCTACTTTTTTACATCCAATATACTATTAAATTATTTTGTATCTTTTTAAAAGATTGTCATTGTTAGTTAAAGAATGATAGTTATAGAATAAGTTTTGTTATTTATAAAACAAGTGCCAGATTTATTTTCACGCAGACTAATATTTAGATAAAACAAGAATAAGTAGAAAAATGGTAAAGCTGATTTTACTTATCCTTGTTTTTTTTGTTTCAACTTAATGACTAGTGCATTTTAAACTATTGCTTCTTTACATTTTAACTATTTAAATATTTATTGTATTCCTTTTTGGTTTTTAACTTTTAATATTGATATATTAACTTTTGTTGAGGTTTACCTGTACATCAATATAATGAATAGTAATCAAGTGTAAGATTAATTATGTCTTTTGTGTAATTTAAAAGATGATAAGTAGATGAAATTTTGTGATATACGGAATGCAGCTAAGGAAACATTTTAAGATTACTTGATTATTTATATTAACAGCTTCGGTTACTCCTAAGCAAGTAATTAAATATTTGCCTCATCAGTCAGCACGTTATTTATCAGACTTTGCATCACATCGTCTATCCAAGTTTCTGCTGTAAATTTGTTTAGTCAATCCTCGCCTTCTGCTTGTTGACTAAATAAAAAAAAAACTTGTTAGAAAACATTTCATTTTGCTGCCTAGTGATTTAAATAACTACTAATGTCACTATTAAAATAAAGAAATGAGGTACATTTACTTTTAACCTTCTTAAAAGTAAGGTTAAAATAGTATTAATGGTAATTGATACCATCATTGTCTGGCTCTTTTTTTGACCGGGCAAATAAACCAGAGCATTAGACCACTAATTTGGGTCTTTAGTGCAAAACCTGACAAGTAAAGGATTCTCTCCTAATCCCTTTACTCCCTGAACAAATCTACTGATCCATAGATAGTTATCTACTTGTTGAGGGGTAATTTACTATGTTACTGCACAGGAACGCTGGCTGGACCAAATGTCTGTCACCTAAGTTAAGTCAAAGCAGGACAAGTACTTAGTACATGTAAAGGAGTTTCCTCCTCCTCACACAACCTGCATATTGGACTACCTGCCAGTCCTAACAGGTGTAATTGTCTGGCTTAGTCTTTTTAAATCACGAGTTTTGTAAAATACCTTGATTTTTTTATTTAGTTAGCCATTCAATTATTAACCCCTTTGCAATTATTCTCAAAGTCAATATAAAGATTAATCGGATCTCATTTACTGGGTCATCAAAAAGTCCCCCCCTTTAATGAACCGTTAACATCAATTAATGAAACTTAAGGAACTTTTTGTGTTAAAAGGAAAATTTTTAGTGTAGTTAACTTTGGGTTTTGCATGAAACTCCGAATTTTGAAAAAATAGAAAAAATTAAATTGTTATTGGTCGAAGTGTAAAAATTTGACATTTTAACTCAAATCTAAAGCTTAAGAAAGAACATTTGAAGGGGTCATCCAAGAGTAAAAATACCTTATTTGTGGCTTAAGAACACAAATCATTCATTACCTTACCCTCAATTTATGGTATTCACAGTCTAATGCTGTTAGATTTGAAAAAATAGTAACCCAACATTTTTTTGAAAGTGAAAATTTATTAAATGATATGCGTTCTTAAGCCAAAAATAAGGTAATTTTACTCTTGGAAAATTAACAAATACTAATATATAAATAAACAATACTTAAGCTTCAAATTTGAGTTCAAATGTCCAATTTTTTACTTGGCTGAACTTCGGTATACGGTGCCCCTTGTTATCAACGTCCTATTTCGATATATATCGAACTCTCCTTTTAACCATGTATCGATTTAGTTACGCGACACGTATAAACGAGAACTGAGCACTTAAAAGGTAAGCAGCGTCGTTAATTTATTAATTATAGTTAAAACATTAAAAGAACCAAACAACAAATAAATGAAAACATTAACAACAGAAATATAATAAAAAAAACCTGAAAATAACAAACACAAAAATACGTAAAAAAATACGCGTAACATAAAATAAAATGTGGTGTATCATCGATTATTCTTATGAAAACATAGTTAAAACATTATAAAAACATAAAGAAAAACATGAAAATAGTTATAAACCATTTTACAACAAATAAATAAAAACACAAACAACAAAAAAACATTTAAAAAAATAATAAAATATGTTCATAAACGTAAAACGTAAAAGAAAAGGCATATATCGATTATTCCTACGTCATATCTCTAAACTAAAAATATATCGATATATAGTATTGATAACAGGGTGCACCATATACCGAGATTAACCTTTTACTTTTTGGCCACTTATTCCTGCCAAAATAAGGATCTTAGAAATAAATATGCTAGGGGCAAAACGTCTTTTATCTAGATCCCAAAAAGCCTTATACCTTCCAATTTACTTTTATTGTCTTTTTTTTTAAACAAAAATCCTTTATTTAATAAACATTTACAAATAATCATTACAATATCTACTTATGAATATAAATTTAATTCAAAATATTTTTACACTTACTTGTATAATAATATTAATTAAATATTACATTCTATATAATAATAGATATTGTGATCTTAATTAAAGGAATACTTCACTGATTAGGCTGATAGACAAACCTGGGTTAAAAAATCCTAGATGGTTATTGTTAGTACCGTGTACGGCTCCAGGGATGGCGCCACCGTAGAATTCGATGTTATGGTACGGGCCCAGGGATGGCGCCACCGTCGAATCCGTGGACATTAGTACTATATATTCCTCTATGGAATTCTTCTATAAATAAATAAATAAATAAATTGATATTCTGTGGTAAACCCTGGTATAGGGTCATCACAACGTCATAATAGCTTAAATACCTCAGTCATTTAAGATTTTTACAATTTACAACATTTCTACTTTACAACTTCTACAACACAAGGTAACAGGTTACCTTGTGTTGTAGAAGGTGTGTTGTAGAGTCAGTCAGAGTGTGTCATCTTATCAATATTTGTAAAATATTAATACTATTTTTATGTAGGCAATCGCTTTTATTATTTAATAAATTAAACATTAATAAGTATTGTAATCTATACAAACAATATGGTGATATTATTTTTACTATAATTAGTTCACTATTGTTTGAGATTGTTCTTACCATTATTATTAGTTGTGAGGGTAGGTGTAAAACCTTTTGCACTGCGACTTTGAGTCTTTTGTACAAGTTCTAACCATACTTCACTGTTTGTTCGCTGCAAAAATCAGTCAGACAACTACATGGACATCAATAGTCAGCCTGAGTACCAAACATTTGTTCAGATTTTATTTTTATACATTCAAAATATTGATTAGGTGTAGATATAGGTTAGATATTAAGTTATGTATTGAATTGCAATTTTATGTGACATATTGTAACCTTAAATTTAAAGCTTATTCAATCAATAAAGATTATCATTATTATTATTTTATACTTTCATGTAAACAAGTCACAGTTTTATTATATGGCAGTATGCCACTTACAAAACTACCTATACAACAAACTTTGCAGGACATCAACCATTTAACTGGGAAGTTGCCAAACAAAGGTAGAGGGGCGGTAAACATGCTTTCAACATTGGTCCCTTATGGCAGACATCCCAAGAGACTGAAGGCCTTTGGTTTTAATGTAGCTGTGGATTATTATTTTTGTATTGTCTCCTGCACTACTAATAATCTTGTCCAATGAATTTTGTTTATTCTGAGCCTTTGTTCTGATTAAGTATTGATTTTAGGAAAATCTAAGTGAGAAGGAGAGAGTACTGGAGAGTAAAACTGAGTCCTGGAGGTTACTTAGTGATCAGCTAGAGCAAAGAAATATAGAGGTATTGTTTTTATTCTGTAACCTTATCATCTTGTCTTAAACATGGAGGGGAGTCGAGGTGGTGTAATGGCACGTGTGCCTTCCACGCTGACAGTCCAGATTCGATTCCGGTCTGTCCTTTACGTGTGGGTTTGATCTCGGATGGAAACACTTACATTTGCCGTCTTTTGAAAGGGACATTAAGCTGAAGGTTTTGAGCCTGTACGATGTCAGGTACTCGTAAAAGATCCCTAACCTTAAATGAACCTGGGTTTAGAATTTAGGACTCTCTGTAGTTGTTTGTATAAAATATAAATATGTTTCTGCCTTATGGTTTTAAGAGCTGTAAAGCCTGGTCTAGCAGTGTGGCACATATTGTTTCTAGTGAAAGCTATAGAAACTTATAGTATATGCCACGGCTCTTCTGTGGATTAGACTCAAAATGCCTGCACTACGACTCATAAGGTTGAACACTATCTTCTATCTGATAGGGCCCAACAACTTGACATACTTTGTTAGGTGATCTCACCTGTCCCTAATTACTATCTCTATCTAACATAGAGTTATAAGTACATAAAGATGAAAAAGCTTGTATCATATAGCAATTTATTTATTTATTTATTTATTAAAGTTTACACGGGTTTTACCCCTTTTACGAAGTTTACAATATAAACATACATATACATAGGAAGGTTAACATAAAAAAGTAATATTAACATAAAAAAGTAAAATTGTTTAAAAAAAAATAACAAGAATAAAATATTTTAAAAAAACTATAAATAATACTAAAAAAGAAAACAAGAGCTTAGCCTAATTCAATGGACTTAAAAAAAACCTATGATACTAATAAAAAATAAAAATACAAAAATGAGTAATCCTCTTAGGATCTAAAATAATAAAAGGACTCAAGCATAGATAGCTAAGCATATTAAAAAATTATCATAATTTATAAAAAAAATGAGAAAAAAAACAACAAAACAGATTCAAAAAAGCAAATTTCTTGTTTTTCTGCCTTCAATTAACTTTAGTATTGTAAATATAAGAGAATTAACTTAAAAAATTGAATGGAACGAAAAAGATGAAAATTTAATTTACTAAAAAGCTAAAAATAAATATAAAAAAAATAACAAAAAATCAGTGTGTAGTACAATAAGATCAATCAGTTTAGGTCACTACTCTCAGCAATCCTGAGAGTAGTGGAGGAAGAACTATTTAAAAATTTAAGTACCCAATGTTTATTCATAAACTGACAAGAGATGGCAGTCAATGTATTATTGCACTGGGTACACTAAAGAAGACTAATTGTAACCTCTTGGATTTGACTGTTGGCCAAACTGGTTGATATCCATGAATGGTTTTGTGATAAAATATTGCATTACTATTGTATAACTTGTAATTTTCGTTGCCTTTGCCATATTTAAGTAAAAAAATGTACAGGATTGCCAATACTTTTTTACAGACATAAATATTCCCTAGTTCTGAACTCGGCGACACTGAATGCTCATTCCTTCCTTAAACATTTTCTTTACATGATTTTGAATGAGCACTAGTGGAGTTGCTCATAATGAAAGGAACGAAGAAAAGTGTCTCTCCACAAAACTATAAATTTATTCAAAGCGCTTTCAACCTACATGAGGCCATCATCAGTGCCTGTACAAATAAGTAAAAAATTAAAAACAGTTATAAATGTATAAAAATCAAGCCACAAAACAGTAATGACAATAAAATAAAAATTAAATAAATAAATTAAAATCAAATGAAATAACCAGAGATAATTAAAAGAAAACAGCTAAAAGAAAGACATTATAACATTTTAATGTCTTACTTTTAGCTGTTTTCTTTTAATTATCTCTGGTTATTTCATTTGATTTTAATTTATTTATTTAATTTTTATTTTATTGTCTTTACTGTTTTGTGACTTAATTTTTATACATTTATTACTGTTTTAATTTTTTATTATTTTTACTTTTTTGTACAGGCACTGATGATGGCCTCATGTAGGTTGAAAGCGCTTTTGAATAAATTTATAGTTTTGTGGAGAGACTCTTTTCTTTGTTCCTTTAATTTTCTTTACATTTTTTTAAAGAAGTGACATTAATCTGTAGATGTTTGATGAATTATTAGTAATGATTAACTTCATCCAAAAGTAATGCCTCATAACGTTTTTATCGCTAAAAGTAAATATAGCCTCGGGTGATCCCCCCCCCATGGGTTACGTTTTTTGGCCAAAATCTTATTATTTTTGTTCAGAAATTCGTTATCTTTACTGAATGAATGATTGCTCCAGTTTTGTTATGATTTGTCATATTGTTTTTATAACATTAATTGATTTCGTCAATGTAAACCATGTATATGTTGTGAAGTAAAATGTTTGCAATGTTGCATTTAGGACAATTATCACTCAATCATAAAAGCAAAGACGTTTTGCTAAAATATTAACTAATTTTTTCCCGAGGACTTTTTTATATTTATTGATTGACATGTATTTCCGACTCCATTTAAGTTTCATATTAAATGATGATCTCAGCACAAATAGACATAGTAAATATTATGCGTCTTATCTTCTCAAGGTTAGATCACTATGCATTCTAAGCTAGTCTCTGACTTGACTTGCAATTTCCTTCCATGTCTCCTTGCCTGGGAGAAAAGTGCTTTGTAATGCTTTAACTATATCTGTTAAATTACATTTTTTTTGTAACATATTGTGTGAATGAAAACCATAACTTATACACACACACACTTATATAAATTATATATATATATATATATATATATATATATATATATATATATATATATATATATATATATATATATATATATATGTATATTTGTGTAATTGATTGTGTGTGTGTTTGAATTTTTAATGATAGTAAAATCTTAACTGCTTAGTGTAAAAAGAAAAATTTGTTTTATTACTGTATATTTAAATTATTGTACTTAATTTCCTAAATATATGTATGTCAATCTATTAATGTATGTTTGTGTGAATAATTCATTTTTAAGCCCTCAATATTTATTAAAAAATAAGAAATATAATAGTGGTATTTTTTTTTTTTCAAAATGAAATATTAATAAATTATTTTTTGATGTAAATAATACTAACCGAAATAAATAGATTTGACTGCAGATATTTTTATAGTTTTCTTTCTATTTATAATTCATAATGTTATCTTCCCACATTGCATTGAAGAAAAAACTGTTTAAATCCTTCAGTTCAATTATAATGTTTATTTCATAACAAACTTTGTTATTTATTTGAATAAAATTACTTAAGTTAAATTAAAATATATTTGTTATTAAAGTTATATATTTGTGGTGTATTATAATTTAATTGTTTTGCATTTAGAAAAATTAATGTTATTTGATTGAAAATTACATTTATGGATGGCTTTATAGTAAAAAATTTTTTCAGTAACATTATTTTTCTAAATGTCTACTATTAATTAAATTAAACAATAAATTTAAACTTGATAGCAATCTGCTGAAAATACAAAATTGATTAACTTAGCAGCTGTGTAATTTACTACTGGAACTGACAGGTAATTCAAAGTGCATTTGAATTTTGGCATTTACTGGTAATTTTAAATGTAATTGATTACTGGCACTGACAGTTAATTTTAATTGATTACTGGCACTGACAGTTAATTTTAATTTGATTACTGGTACTGACAGTTTATTTTAATTTTAATTGATTACTGGCTCTGACAGTTAATTTTAATTTATGACTGGCACTGACAGTTTATTTTAATTTTAATTGATTACTGGCTCTGACAGTTAATTTTAATTGATTACTGGCACTGACAGTTTATTTTAATTTTACAACATAACGTTACAGTTAAAGTTTTGTTCACGGGCTTGAAATATTTTTGTTCAGGTAGTAGAGAGGTACGATGTTATGGCTAAAGAGATCAGTGAGGTAAAGGCTAGGTATGCTGAACAAGAAACTATACTTAGGACTGAGCTTGAAAAATGCAAAGCTAAGCTTCAGGAGTCAACTTCCCTGTGAGTATATGCTGATTAGTTTGGCTGATTTTTCTAAACTAAGGAGGTAAATGTGGAAAAATTATTATGCTAAAGGTCGATTGTTTTGTATTTCAATTTCTCAAGGTGGGGTAGCTTTGGAAAAAATAAGGTACTCACTTAGAATAATACTAATATAGAAGGAGCGGTAGGACCATAAACACAAATGTAATTCCTCTGTTAACACAAAAGCTGGTTGACTGGTGGTCTTAAGTAGGGGTACCACCCTAACAACAAAACATTATTTTATAAATGTGTTATTAATATCCACTAATGAAAAAAGATATTAAGTAACAAATATAATAACTTAAAACCCTTGCTATACACTTAATAAAATCGGTCAATAGCAAAAGGGTAAGGGAGTATTAGTATTACGAGAATATTATATTAGTATTACGAGTATTAGTTAGTTAGTAGTAGTTATGTGCAGTTTTCAATTTTCTTTATGTGTCACACATTATATACATGAATAATTCTAGAGGGAAAAAGCACATAAGTCAAATTTTTCAAATTTGTTTTATACGATTAAAGTATTTCTCAGACTTTACTTAACCAAACGTAAAAACCACTTAAGTCAAAACTATCGTTAAATAAGATAAATGAGTAAAAATACATTTATGACTAAATCCAAATGTTATCAATTTTATAAAATAATAATTAGTAATGATAATAATGACTTATCTGCTTTTTCCCGCCGACCCTAGATTATCTTCTTCCTTGTTTTTCATTTTCTAATTATAATGGAGTTCTAACATTAATAGATGATTATCATGGAGTATCTAACATTAATAGATGATTATCATGGAGGTATCTAACATTAATAGATGATTATCATGGAGTATCTAACATTAATAGATGATTATCATGGAGTATCTAACATTAATAGATGATTATCATGGAGTACATTAATAGATAATTATATGGAGTATCAAACATTAATAGATGATTATCATGGAGTATCTACATTAATAATGATTAGTATCTATTATAGATGATTATCATGGAGTATCTAACATTAATAGATGATTATCATGGATTTCAGATTAATATCTCAGGAGAACTCCAAGCAAGAGGAAGAAGATATAAAGAGTGAGTTGGATAAACTGAAAACTGAGCATTCTGAATGCGAGACTAAGATCGCTGGAGAGCACCGACTCTGTCTCAAACTACAGGCTAAGATTAAATCTTACAGAACTCAGATTAGTAACAATAAGGTAATTGTGGGCTTTTACTTTTTACTTTTCCTTATTTACTCTGTAGGTACATAGGGAAAGTACTGTGTTTGCAATAAAAATCCATGACTGAGATTTCATTTCAAATCAAAAAATACTTTATTGCCAAATTTAAAAATACATAGAAGTAAGACATTTAAATGTAAATAAACTTAAAACTATTGCTATAATTAAATATTCACGTAATTTATTACATATTTATGTTGTATTTTTTTTAAATGATTGAAGTTAAAGTTAAAAATTTTAACCTGTCGCCTCCTAGGTTAAGGCCACCAAAGCACCAGTAAACTAACTGGGGAGATCTGGGGTTTGGTTACCCTATCAGTTTTTATAACATTATTGTTATAATAAACTATTGCCAACTTTAGATTACTCTTTGAGCATAATGATCTCTACCATAACCTGGGATTGTTCTCATAGAGGGGGAGAGGGATCGCTGATAAAGGGAAAACTAAGGTAGACTAAAGAGACTAATACTAATAGGGAGTACTTAGGAAGAATAACAAAGTCTACCACTTACAGTCTATCGTTTAGTTTAAAAATCTTGACAGGTCAGTTTAGACACCACTGATTCTTAAGAAATAAAAATCCCTGCAAGAAGGGAGCAGGAAAAAACTATGTAAACAAATCAGGTTATTGTACCCATATTTTCTTGGCGATGTTTTTTTACATTTCTTTTGTGTGGTTTTATTTTAAAATATCATTTTTAAGATTAATTTGAAAGTAGTTTTCAAACTGATGTAAACAAAAGAAGAACCACAAACAAAGCGAACGATTGCCAGGAAGAAGGTTTTTTCCTACAGGGGTTTTGTGGTTGGGATTTTTTCTCTTTTTAAGTAAGAGGTTGGCAGCGGCTTCTCTGATTGGTCAATTCCCACAATATTTATGACCTTGGGGATTTTTAAACTAAACGATAGACTGTAATTAGAGATCTAGAAGTGAGACAGTTTCCTGTGGGTACCATAACAGTTTCCTGTGGGTACCATAACAGTTTCCTGTGGGTACAATAACAGTACTTACTCCTAGCACATATTTATCCCCATCCATCATATGACAAGCATTTTTCAGTGACGTCACATTAAAACAATTTATACAACACAGATAATTATAGAATATATGCTATAGATAATGATGAAGACTTATTTTAAATTCATTTTACTTAATTTAAGACAAAATAGTCAAAAAATAATGTAATGTTTTGTGACATTGTAATTATTATGAAAAATCAAAAAATGACGTCACCAATTTACAGTTATGGTACCAAGCTACCCAGGCAATGATAAGAACTCTTGTATCCTCCATCTAAGTATTAGTCTCTTTGATTTAGACACTGTTTGACCACGAGAGTAGTCAGTGGTGCAGAAGGTTCACATTTTTGACTCTTTTAAACTTGTTGATCATATTCGGACTGTTGAATGAGATATTAAAGCTGTCATGATATTTTTAATTTCTTAGTCGACCTTTAAGTGATTTTTAATGACGTTTTTTTGTTTGCTTAGGAATTAACATCGGAAGTGGAAAGGTTAAAGAATGAGATAGCAACTCTAGAGGATGAGAAAGGTAACCTACTGTTGCAACTCGTTGACTTTGATGATTACAAAGGTAACCACACTTCCTGCAACTATAACCTTCTCCGTTATGTTCCCTCTATAATCTCTCTATCATAGTTTCCTTCCTGTTTAACTTGTCATTTAATCTATTCCTCCTTCTAGTCCATTAATGCTAAGGGTAGACTTGAGATACATTTTTTATACAGACAATTTTTTCAAATGTCCTTCATTATGTTCAAATTATATTATTTTATTAATTTTACAGTCTAAGACCATACAAAAAATATTACATTTTAAAAGGAAAGTTACATAATATTTATATAAAAGAATAAACAGAATTATTTAAAAAAAAGAAAAATTATTACAAAAACAACAAACAATAACAATGAATATTAAATAAAAATCTTGAAGTACAAAAACAATAACATGACTTGAAATAACACTTGTCATGATTTAAATTAAAAATACTATTAGGTTAAAAATAATGAGGTTATATTTACCACAAGTTAAATCAGCTACCATTGATACTTACTGTTAGATATTTTTATCCCTGGTTGGTTTTTAGCTATGGTTGGGGGGGGGGGGGCAACACTCGGACTCTCAACTAATAAAGTCATATTACTAAATAACTTCTAGTCTCAACGAGTACAGCAAGGGCTCTTTGAGACCTTCTAGAATAGATTAATTGATTAATTAACCTCCCTCTTCCTCACTTACCAGAATATATCATTGGATAAGGATGTAAATAAAAGTCTATCCACAAATAAATTCAACCAATGTAATGATGACAAAACCGGCTTTCAACCTAATACAGGATCCTCAGTGCCGGTGAGAAGAGACTAATATTTTTCCTCTTGAGTCTTGTTACTAGTCTGCATCCAGTCTCAAATCTTGTAACAAGACTCAAGAGGAAAAATTAGCTTCTTCTCACTGGCACTGAGGATGACCTGTATTAGGTTGAAAGCCCGGTTTTGTCATCATTACATTGGTTAAATTTATTTGTGGATAAACTTTTTTATTTACATCCTTATATGGTATAAAATCCACTAGCGCTTATAATTCAATATATATATCATTGGATATCTTCTCCTTCGAATAACTCGCGCTACTACATCCAATTAATTTTTATTGGAAAAAAATTAGTTGTGTATATCAAATTTAAAATAAAAATAAAAAATCGGGTACGGGTACCTCAGAACTTTTCCTCATCCTATTAAATAAATAAATAATAAATAAATAAACGTTATTTACTATCCCAAACATAATTAAACTTACAAAAAGAAAACACCAATATTATATATATATAATATATAAATATATATAATATATATAATATATATAATCTTCTTGGAAAGTAAATGGTTGTTGTTCAGCTTTTCAGCTGGTCTTCCATAACAACCATTTGGATGGTTTTACATAAAATAATGATTATCATTTAAATAATTATTAGATTTGCTTGCTCATCCTCCTTACTTCGGACTCGCTTCGCTCATCCTCAGATAGTAAATACATCCGTTTTATTCCCAGTGGTTCCCCATCCAGGCACTGACCACGCTTGATGCTGCTTATTAATTTATTAAGTAAAGGTTGTAAATGCTCAAAAAAATATATTTTGATAATTATTTTGCTATTGATACCCATATCTATGGTGAGTAAAAAATGACCAATATAAATTTTTTATGGTCACCCGTTCTTTTTTTTTATGTTCACTTTTAGGTCTCCGACCCTAAAATTTAGTGAATTGTACTAAATTTTAACTCTATTGATACACACACATACAGACAGACAACTATATGAAAACTACTCAGTAGGTCTTAAAACACCTACAACACATAATTCTGGTAACATCCCAATTTTGAGGGTTTTTTTGCAAAACCAATACTTTTCCTATATACCTATGATTTAAATGAGGAAAAGTATCTAGCAGTATTAAACTCCTTGCGCTATAACTTTTGATGTGAAAAAATAGCTGTTTAAATAGAAGCAGCACGCGTCCAACTTTGGAAAGAGAAAAATGCCTACAGGTACGAGGTGTGTTCAAAAAGTGTCGTGAATTTTGTGTTTTTCCAAAAATTATTTATTTATTCATGAATTTATTATTTATTTTGTCCCCTTCAAAGTCCCCATGAGATACTATACACTTGTGCCAACGGTTTTTACAGTCTTTGAAGCACTTCAAAAAATCTTTTTTTTATTAATCTTGTCAGCCACTCCTTTAGAGCCGTCTTTATCTCGTCAAGCGTTTGCGTAACGTTTAGTCCTTTCATGGGCCTTTCTTCAGTTCTAGGGAAGCAAGAAAAAGTCACAGGGGGCCAGATCTGAGGGACATACGGTGCTGCCGATCATTAGATGTGTTTGTTTGGGCCAAAAGTTGCGATACTTAAGTGCACTTAATTGGGTATTACACTTAAGTGTAATACCCAATTATTAATAACTGTAATACCCAATAAAAGTTTACCTTCCAATTTTCTATTTTTTGAGACACACAAAGTTTTAACTACACTATCAAAAAGAAGTTCTCGTTACGCAACAAAACTAACCCAAGTTTTATTAATTTATGTCTAACGGTTCATAACTTATGAGGGTGACGCATACTCCACCCTGTTTACAGAGAAGTTAAAAGTAAGAGTTTTATTCTATTTGAAAGCTTACTTGACAGATTTATTATTTCTTCGTTCACACCCGGGGTTTGGCAGGGGTTAAACCCCTGCCACTTAGGGATTCAACCCCAACTGTTCACACGTTATTTTTTAACCTATAGACCTAGAGATTCAACCCTGCTAGCTGCATGGGGGGTTAAACCCCCTTTCAAACCCTTTGTGTGAATGAAGTATCTATTTATAGTCAAGAATAATTCACCTTTTGTGGACAATAAAAATAGACTAACTTAAAGGAGAATGATACCGGAATAGTAAATCCATTTGATAATATTAATTTAATAATGATAGTTAAATTGGAGCTTTATCCCTGCTTAATGGAAGTGTGATTACTTGCTTAACTTACATTTGCATGGGAGCTACATGTGCACGGGAGCTAAATGTTCATTAATGCATGTTGCTTGTTGATACATACTGTCAGTATTCTATAACTTCAAACTTACTGTATTAGGCCATTATCTCTTTAATATATTTTATTTTAAATTTGTGTTTTATTTTATTTTATTTTAAATTTGTTTTATTTTATTTTAAATTTGTTTTTCATTTTTAGTTTTTAATTTATGTTTTTTGAAGTAAATTAAAGTTCTCTTCTTTAGTACTCTTTTCATATTTTGACTTTTCCTTGCTTTATGATTCATTATAATGCCGTGTTGCAAGTGTTACCAACCTTACAAGTTAAAACACTTGCAATAACCTTGGAACCAAGTGTGAGAAAAATAACCTTGGAACCAAGTGTGAGAAAAATAACCTTGGAACCAAGGGTAAAAATGGTTAATTTTCCTTATTTCTGCTGTAGGTATATAGGAGAAATATTGTAAAAAAATCCGAAACCAGGTTTACATCTAAATTATCCGTTTCAGGTGTCTTTAAGTTTACCTGACTGATTTTTGCAAAGTTGTCTGTCTATATACGTGTGTCTGTTGAAATCGTAGCTTTCAGTGTATATATTCTAGAGAGTTAAAACCTAGTACAAAAATCACAACGCAACATGAAAACATTTACAAAAAACCATAAAACCCTGAAAATGGTTTGGATCAATATATAATACGACACACGGCTTAAAATCAACTTGACAGCGCGCCAAATCTGTGAGGGAAAGAATTCTATATGGTTTCAGACAGGACAACGACTTTCTCCCCCTCCTCCAAAACCCTTTATGCCACCCTTGGCATACTAACAAAAATTAACGCCTTTTTCGTTAAAATAAAATCATTAAAAAAGAGCATACACTTGGTTTGCTAACTATTTGTAACCTGCGTCGCTTACTATTATCCCCTCATTTGTGCCATTATTTACTCTGATTCGAGTATCGATTCGTTTATTCCAATCTGGTTCTAAATCATCAATTATTGCGGCGTTGTAAGTATAGAATCTGAGTGCATATATTTGACGCAATGGACATCTGATGTATTTGTTCAAGGATTTCTTTGCTATTTGAGTACAGCGGCAGGGTCTGGGGTCTGTCAACCACAAAGACAGCATTTCTTTTATCCCATAGGAACTATTATGGACTCCAATGCTGCATTACGTTAATCAACAAACTATTAACTTTCACTTAATTTCATACCTTTCCCGAAACAAATAACTGCAACACTATAGGTAGATAGAAATTTATAAAGGACTCAAACAATATGTCCCACTTACTTAAAAATAACACTAAATAATTTTTAAAAATAAAATCAATAAATACGATTATCAAATAAAAAAAATAATAAAATTCCAAAAGATTAACCATGACTCAGTGTTTGCCAGAGTAAGGGAACTTTTTTTCTTTTACTTAAAGAGGGATTTTTTATTTAAAAATGAGGTTGAAAGCAATTGAGATTTTGGCGCACATGGCCGCCTCGCGAACGGTCCACATTGTCAATCTGGATTTTAGCCGTATGTCGTTATTATAGAATTTGGCATGCATGTCCCAATTTCTCCTGAAGGGAGAAAAACGTTACTTATTTTTTTACTCCCTTGGGAGTGGAAAAGTTGCTCACATCTTACTCCTAAACAACATAGACAATAAAACTTTTACAATATATACACCAGTCTGGAGAGATAAAAAATATATAATCCACGACATGATGTAATTCGGCCCACTGTTTAGCTTTGGTTGAACAATTCACCTCAAGTAATTTAAAAGTTAAGAGGAGAGTTTTGGAATGTTCTTTAAGTTTCTTAGTGTTTTATTGTTCTTTTATTTTGGGTAATTTATGAATGATGTTCCTTCAGAGTCGTCAGTTAAGAACAAGGAGAAGATAAATGAAATGGAGGCGGCTTTGAAGAGCTTGGAAAGTGATCTAGTGAGTGCAGGCAATAGAACCAGGAGTCCCTGTTCTCTATTGCTAATTTCTACTTCTATAAAAACCTCACATGTCACTGCTTTATGCAATATATAAATATGCAAAATGTCTTTATAAAAATTAAAAAACCAAGCTGAGTATGTGATTCACTTACCTTTTTCTCTGTTTCTCTATTGCTAAATTTTTATTACTTTCTATAAAAACCTCACATGTCACTGCTTTTAATGCAAATATATAAATATTGCAAAATGTCTTTATAAAATTAAAAACCAAGCTTGAGTATGTGATACTTAATTTAAAGTATTTACTCCTTGGTCAAGTTCAAAGGCTGTTGTTATAAAAGGTAATGCATGCATTCAAAACTCAAATTATTATTTTTTTTTTATTAAACAAGAAAAAGGCAATAGCCTGTAACTCTTGTACAAAATATTCTAATAAGAGCTTAACAATGGTCATGCTTAACATTAATTATAATACAAAAATTTTACATAATATATACATTTTTAATAAATATTATACTATGCAGATTTATTTGTAATTAAGTGTAGTTATACTTAAAAAAATGAGTTTTTTTTTAGTAATAAAACAAAAAAAATATTTGTTTTATTTTGATAAAAAAATGTATTTGGTTGTTGGATTTTTTAAAAAATCTAGTCTACGTTCCAAATTTACTGGTTGGTAGATACAAGTATTGAATAGAGTAACTTATATGATGATTGTCAGTTTATAGTATGATTAGGGAATGCATGAATTTACGATAAAGTGCTAGTGAAGCATTTTGTATTACTTGTTTATTATTATTTCTTTCAGAGTATGCTGAACTTAGTTCCAAGTTAGAAGAAAAAGAAGATACTATTAAAATGTTAAAAGAATCTCTGGAGTCGATGGAACAGTCTAAAATATCTTCCGAGTTTAAAGCTGCCGAACTTGAGGAAAAACTAGAATCTGAAGACCGTGCTCAGAGTGATAAGATGTCTAAAGAAATGGACAACTTGAAGAAGCATGTCAAACAACAGGACGAAACTGTTAAAGAATTGAGAACTATTATTGAACAGAAAGAAGACGAAATTCGAAATATTAAAGACGGAGAGTTTTCGTTCAGCTACGACACTCAGGATCTGAAAGATTTGTTGGAGGAATGGAAAGAGAAGTACTCGCGAATAGAAGAAACTGTAAGGAAGGTTGAAGAGGACAAGGAAACACTTGCGGATAAAGTTATCTCATTGCAAACTCAACTTGATACAATGAATTCTAAGTCTGATGATTTGATTCACGAGTTGAAAGAAAAAGAGTCTAACTTAAAGGAATACGTTAGTAAGAATGAATTATTACTTAAAGAATTAAATGAAACCAACAAAAAGCTTGGTGAACATCAGAATGGAAAATCTAGTCAGGAACAATCAAAGGCTGATGATCAGACTCATAAATTGAAGAAATTAGCTGCTAATCTTAAGATTAAAGTGAAACTGTGTAAAGAATTGGAAGATAAAGTTACTGAATTAACTGAGAAACTACAGCAGAATGAAAATGATAAAATGGATTTGGAAAATGCTCTTGGTGAGTATAAGATTAAATTGGAAAATGTTCAGCTAGATTCAGACGTTGTTGAGTCCATGAAAAATTTACTCTCTGAAAAAGAAATTATCATACAGAGATTAATGGAGCAGCAATCGGCCAAGAGTAAAGTCATTCAAAGGGTGCGGACTGAATCTCAGTGTGAAATAGTTGAAAAAGAAACAGAAATCAAACACCTCAAGGAGGAAAATTTAATGCTAGAATCTAAATTAAATGAAAATCTAATGGAAATACACTGTGTTGATGAGAAAATGAGCAAAGATGAAATAATCGAATCTTTGAACCAAAGGATACTTCATTTGAACGATGAGTTGGAAAATAAAGTAAAGATAATCAATGAATTGGGGTTGACTATTGAGGATTTAACAAAGCAAATGGACCGAGGAGATGCGAGAGAGCAGCTGGAGCAAGAGAGAAGATTTGTGCAGGAATTGAGAGTCAGGGTTGACGAACTGTTGATAGAAAAGGAAAGTTTAGGGGCTCAATTATCTGAAAAGAATGAGCTCGGAGAAAAAGTAAAAGCTTTAGAAAGTGAACTGAATAACAGTCGGGAAGTTATTACCAAGAAGGAAGAGATCATCACTCATTTCGAGAAAGAAATCAATAACCTCAAACATGATTTAGCTTCTAACGAAGTCCAAATGAATAAAATCCAGGAACTATATGTCGAGGAGTACAATAAGAAGGACGGATTATTGACTAATATAGAGACTGAAATGAATTTGAGCAAAAATGAGATTTTGATTTTGACAGACCAGTTAGCTGAAGTCACACAGAGTTTTGAGTCTACTATGGAAAAGATGAAGGAGAAAGATGATTATATTGCTAAGTTAGAGAATGATTTAGAGGAAATGAAAAGTAGAGTTGAAATCTTACAGAGCTCTATCGATGAGAGACAGAAGTCAATGGAACAAAAAGCTCACCAGCTAGGCGAGAAATTGAATCAAGCTGCTAACATCAGTAGTAATTTTGAACACTACAGACATGAAACTCAACAAAAATTAGCCAAATTCGAAGAGATTGAAAAGAGTTTGAATTTTAAAATTAACGAATTGACTCAGGATATTGAAATTTTAAAAGCTTCTAACGAGGAATTGATTAAGTTCAATGAAAATTTGGAAACCAGTAAAAAATTAAGTGAAACAAAGGTCTCTGAGCTGGAGACGGAGTTGAGTGATATTAAAACTGCTTATAATACAACTTTAGATCAGATCGAGATGTTGAATGAAGAGTTGAAGCAAGTGATGGCTCAAATCGAATTTAGGAATCAGGAATTAGTTAGGATCAGTGCTGAAAGGAATGAACTCGTTGGCAAACTGACTGAGTTGGAAGGTAACTGCGGAGAACTTAGGTGCCAGCTGCAACGCTACGAGGTCGAGTCTGAGAGTTTAAAAACTGAACTGGACTGTAAATTAAAAGAATTGGATGTAGCCAGTAATGAGATCAGTAGTTTGCAGAGTCAGTTGGGTTGTCAGGTGGGAGATGATAAGTCTGATCAGATAGGAAGGGAGGTGGAGGAATTGAAGAAAGAGTATGAACAGAGACTGAGAGAGCTTCAGGTCGAGAAGGAGGATCTAATCAGGGTTATACAGGGTAGTGTTGCTCAGGAGGTTGATCAGGTTGTTTCTGCTGCTCAGATTGTGGCTGAACAATCTCAGTCGAGTGCTCCTCCCCAGCAAAGTAGTAATGAAGAAATTAAAGTGTTCACTTGGGAGGGCCAAGCAGAATCTGTTTCCACTGATGAATTTCATGATGATGGATGGGGTTGGAATCCATCGGAAGCTAAACTAGAAGAGGAATATCAAAACTCTGAATCCAAAACTAAGCAATTAGAGAATGAGATTGAAAAGTTAAAATCAGAGAATTCTTCTTTGTTAGATGAGATTAAAACTGTTAAAATTAAGTGTTCTAAACTTGTTGCTAAAGTTAAGGAATTAAAAGCTAAAGAAGAATCAAAGAATAAGAATGCAGGGTTTGATGATCTGAGCTTTGCTTTACAAGAAGAAATGAGGTCACAAGTAGATGAAATGGAAAAGAAAAATAAAGAATTGCAAAATGAGATCGGTTCGGTTAAAACGGAAAGAGAGCGGTTAATGAAACGAGTCGAAACTTTAACATCTGCCAATAATCAGTTAATTGAAATGAAGGAAAGGCAAGATATTGAAGTTCAAGTTTGGCAGAGAAATTGTGCTGAGTTGAAGAATCAGTTACAAAGTTTTGATTGGGCAGAGAGTGAAAATAAACCGAAATCGGTCATGAAAGAACCTGAAACTAAAACAGATTCACAATTAGAAGATAAAATAACTTTCTTAGAGACTGAAAATGAAGAGCTAATGCAAATTATTTCTTCTTTGAAAGACGAAAAACAAGCTAATAATAATTTATTAGTCGAGTTGAATAATATCAAGGAAGAAAATAAAATTTTGAAAGAAAGAACAACTAATAATGAAGAATTGAAAGTAATCCTTGAAAATGAAAGAACGGAGACTCAAAATAGGATTAAACTGGTAGAACAGTTGACTCTGGAGAAGAATAACTTGGAGGCGGAGTTGAGTAAAGTTAATGAAGAATATCAAGCTTGTATTCTGAAATTTAATACTCTAAGTAATGAAGTTAATTGTGGTAAGGAAAATAAGAATGACTATGAGCTATTGAAATCAAATTTGGAGTCGAAGGAGAATGAAATTAAGTCATTTGTTGATGAAATAAGTAAATTCAAAGAAATTTTGATTCGAGAGAGAGAAGAATTTGGACGTCAATGTGGGGATAAAGATGATGAGATAAGTTCCTTGAAGGAAAAGCTTTCCCAGTTGGATCTAGCTGTTCAGCAAGTTCAAGAAATGCAAAATGAGCAGATGCAGTTGAGCAGTGAGGTGGAAAGATTGCAGGGTGTTATTCAATCACTTTCCCAGGATAACAGCAGTATTTTGTCATCTTATGAGATCAAAGTCGCCGAAGTTGAAATGCTAAAAGCTGATATGAAGATGCTAGAATCTTGTAAAGATTCAGCGATAAATGATTTGGAATCTTTAAGAGAAGAAATGAATCAAAAGTTTGGAAGTAAATCAGAAGCTCCTGCTTGTTCCGTTTTCAGTGCAAATGCAGAGCCTTCTCAAACTTTTGAAAATAAAACTCAAATGTTTAATATGGCTTCTAATGACCAAGGAGCATCACAGTTTTTCAATATGGGGCCTGAAAATTCCTCTGCTCCTATTCCGATTGATAAGCAAAAGGAAAGTGTCGTAGCTGCATCTCCTCCAGTTTTCAGAGGGTTTTTCTCGGATCAAAATGATCCATTTTCATCAATTCAACAACAATTTGAAGATCCCCTACCAATTAATCTCCCTACTTTTCAAGAATCCAAAAATTATGCTCTACATGCAACCGAACAACATGCAGATTCTATTACATATGACTCTTTGAAAACAACTGTGTCAAAATTAGAAGATGAAAATTCAAATTTAATTAAAAAGATTGAAGAATTAAGTGGAGGTAAGGAAGAAGTTTATAATTTAAATATAAAAATTGCTGAAAAAGAAAAGGAAATTGATTCGCTAAATCAGCAAATTTTACAATTAAGTGAACAGATTAGGTTGTTAAGTTCTAATGTAGAGTCTGAAAAAGGTCAGATGTTTGCAAACAACCAGGAGTTATCGGCAAAATTAAGGGAATACGAAATGTCTTTGAATCAACGAAGCGATGATTTACAAAAAATACAGTTCGAATTTGACGAATTTAGAAAATTTCACTCAAACGAATTAGAAAGAATTAAAAACGAAAGTAAAATGAACGAGACGACTCAATTCGAAGCGAAGAACGAGATGGAATCTTTGCGAAGATATTATGAAGAACAAATGCGCGAAAAAGAATTGAATCATCAAAATATTTTATTGAATAAGGAAGAAGAAAATGCTCATTTAATTTGTGAAAAATCAGCTAAACAAGCTCAGTTAGATAAACTAAGTAAAGATATTGATGAATGTAATTCTAAAATTACAGCCCTTGAAGTTGAATTGAAAAATAAGAACGAAGAGAGTTTAAAATGGACGAGTGAGATAAATAATATGAAACAGGATTTGGATAGAGTTAATTTTGAGAATAGTGAGTTGAGGAAGGTGAAAGAGAATGACAACCAACTCTACGGTGCTCAGGTCGATTATCTTCAGCAGAGCGTCCAAGAGAAAGATGCCAGTATTGAAAATTTACAGTCTACTTGTGCCCAACTTCAGCAACAGATTTCAACTCTTCATGAACAGGTTTGATACATTTAATTTTATTGTTGTTGTTTAAAGAGAAAAGAGTGGTATTTTAACTATAAGTAAGGAATAGATTGGAGATGGAGATGGGAACCGCTTGTTCTAACAATTGTATGTAGCTCACTTATTTGGGGTCTAAGTTACAACAACAAGTAATTGTAAAAAGGTTTAACCTGTTGAGTAGAGCATACCTTTAAGTCCTTTTCACTAGCCTTGTAATCACCCATTTATTACTATTCCTCTGCTATATTATTCTTTTCAAACCTTGTGCTATGATAGTGATACTCATTCCTAAGTAATTTATGCCCTTTTACTCATGTTCTTCACTTATTGTGCTCGTGAGATTTTAGACTACTTTCATTGGTGCTAGATGGATGGTCTAGAGGTGACCATGTCAATATAGGTGATGACTCTGACATATTTTGCTTCCACTGTGGGATTGGAACAATCTTCAGGGATTTGGATGAAAACGGAATGCTCTACAAGACTAAACTGAAGATTGGAGAATAAGGTTGTACTTTGTACCTGTCTTATGCCTGACCTTGTCTTTGAGGATGATGACTGTACTCATGAGAATAGATATGAGGATTTAAAATCCACATAGTCAGCACATTAATAAGGCAGGACACTCCTTTGCAACTGTGTACTGGTTTATGTCATACTGTGTGTGGCTTAAATTTTATCGTTTAATCTCTGACAAGGTCCGAGACAGGTATAAATAGAGCAACCGTCTCCTGTAATCTTCAGTTTACTTTTTTATACACGATGTCCCCTACACCCCTGGAATTGTACAATAGACTTCTAGTCGCAGTGCAAATGGGGTCTATCCTCAACTCCAACGCCAATCTTCAATACACCTCTGAAGATGCCTCTCTCAGAGAAAGAAAAACGTGTCTAAAAAGCCACAGCGTGTAATATAATTTTAACTGTTTATGCTTGCTTACCTTTTTCGTTACAGTTGCGAGTAGCTACGGAAAGATCATCGTATTTAGAGACGTGTTACTCCACTCTGAATGCTACTCACACACAGGCGTGCTCCGACCTGTCTGCTCTCGAAGACAGACTGAGAGTGGCTGATGGTGAAATAGAGCGTTTATCCCTATCTCTCACAACTTCTAACCAGCAACTTAGCGAGTTAAGAAGTAGCGTCGAGCAACAAAAACTCACTACTGAGACAGAAAGAAGCAAGGAAATGGAGCAGGTTTTATACCTAACTAATGAAGTGGAAATTTTGCAGTCTGCTATCACTGAGAAAGATTTGGAAATTGAAAGATTATCTAAACTATTAACCGGTAAAGTCCATGGCTTTTTACTTTACATCATTTATACTGGATTAAGTACTTATTAATTTACTAAGACACCATATGGGACGAGAATAGTCAAGAAATTTATTAAGTAATGACTATATTTCATCTATTCACCAAGGCATATTTATACTTATTTATTTATTTATTATAAGCTTGTGGTTGCCTTACATTCTAAGGCCTACCAATAATCAATTCATGAATACAAATTAAAACGTAAAAAAAATTACAATAAATAAAAATTATATAAGATATTATTAAGTTAAAAAGGTACCAGTTTACAATTTTTTAGGATACACTATACTGTCATTTAGAAAATCATTGACACAGCAATAAGCTTTATCTTATCAATCAGTATTTTTTTTAATATTATTTTTAAAGGAATCCATAGGAAGATCTACAATACTAGTAGGCAGCTTATTAAAACATTTGATTCCATTCACCATCGGTGATTGACTTGACTTACTAAGTCTGGAGAATGACATATTTACATTTGTTTAAAATCTAGTTGAATAACTATGATTTTTATTATTATTTAATTCATGGTGTCTATTTTTAATGTATAGTAAAACTGAAAAAATGTATGCTGAATAAAGCGTTAAAATCTTATTTTCTTTGAAAAGTTTGGCACAATTTGTATCATATTTAGACTTTGTAATAATTCTAATGGTTTTTTTTGCAATAGAAAAACATTGTGTGCACTCGGGGCAGCTCCCCATTCTCTGATGCCGTATAATAATCGTGAGTGGAAATGAGAGTAGTAAGCCAGCTTGCAAGTTTTCAAATCAACAGTAGGGCTAAGCTTTCAAAGCATAAACAAAACAGAACTGAGTTTACTACTTATATCATTGATATGAATTTTCCAATTTAAAGAACAATCAATTTAATTATACTTAAACATCAGTGGAGAGACTTGTTTTTTTCCTTATATCTGGACTCCACAACTCTATTTTTTATTATTAAAGAACAATCAATTGATAACCCTAGGATTTTAATTGACTCTTTATTATTTTTATTGCCACTACTCTTTAAGGTATAGGTTATTAATTGATTCTTATCTTTATTTAAAGTTAATTTGTTAGCAATGAACCAAGATTGAGCTACAGTAACATTATATTCCATATTTTGTTTATTTACTGTGGGATCGAGCCCTTTTACTACTTATGTGGAATCGTCTGCAAACCTAGGATTCACATTACCGTTATCGGGGAGGTCGTTGACATAAATTATAAAAAGTAAAGGCCCAAGGACCGAGCCTTGAGGCACCCCATACATAGTTTCCCCCATAGAACTACAGTCTATCGTTTAGTTTAAAAATCCCCAAGGTCATAAGTATTTTGGGGATTGACCAATCAGAGAAGCCGCTGCCAACCTCTCACTTAAAAAGAGAAAAAAAATCCCTTCCGCAATAACCGCTGTAGGGAAAAAACCTTCTTCCCGGCACTCGTTCACTTGTTTGTGGTTCTTCTTTTGATTACATCGTTTTGTAAACTACTTTCATATTAATCTTAAAAATTATATTTTAAAATAAATCTACACAAAAGAAATTAAAAAAAACATCGCCAAGAAAATACGGGTAAAATAACCTGATTTGTTTACATAGTTTTTTCCCGCTCCCTTCTTGCAGGGATTTTTTTTTTAAGACTCAGTGGTGTCTAAACTGACCTGTCAAGATTTTAAAACTAAACGATAGACTGTAGTTCCTCCATTGAAAACGGTAATTTGAGTTCTATGTCTCAGATAAGAATCAATTAAAGCCAAAGGAGTTGCTCTAATGCCATAGTGATACAATTTCTCCAACAATAACTTGTGACTGACACAGTCAAAAGTCTTAGAGAGAACGCATGACAACGTCATGACCTCACTATCACTAATTACATTAGCAATAGCATTAATAGCATCCTGAGTGGATAGACTTGGTTTTTAACAAAAGAGTTAACGACTTTCATACAAGTTAAACGATATACAAATGTAACTACTGTAAATCAATTACAATTCAAAGGAATTAAATTACCCATTAAAAAAAATATTAGTAATCTAATAGTTTAGGAGCCGGACCTGAAAAGCGTTACTCATTTTGTACTGCTTTCAACCAAGTTTTTCTGAAAATATAACTTAAATGATGAAGAAAAGTTTAGATAAGATAAGTTTAGATTACACCGTAGTTTTCAAAACGATGTAAACACAAGAAGAACCAAAAACAAAGTTAACGATTGCCGGGAAGGAGGTTATCTCCCTACAGCGGCTATGGGAGTAGGGATGTTTTTCTTTTTTCAAGTGAGGGGTTGGCAGGGGCTTCTCTGATTCTTCAATCCCCAAAATACTTATGACCTTGGGGATTTTTAAACTAAACGATAAACTGTAAAATGAGTTTTAAGACTTATTTGTAGAAAACTTTTGTTTTAACCTAATAAAGGTTATAATTATAACTCAAGAATGTTGACAGATGCTGTGAGAAATGTTTTTTTAGTTTTTTATCCTCAGCAAGTAATGAAATGGCTACCCTACTGTCTATCTTACCTAAACTGTAGTGTTGTCTGGTTTAGGTATCCAAGAGAAGTTGATAAAGGTGGAAGAGAGTAAAGTCACTGATGAGGTTTCCAGACTCAGCAGCAAACTTGATGAGTCACTCTATACTCTACATCTCAGAGATGTTAGGTGTGATGAATTAACTGTTGAAATTATGCAGGTTTGTATCCTTTGAAATAAGTCTCTCTATTTACTTCATATTAATAATATATAAATAAATAAAGACTTTTATTAAGGATAAACCATACCATACAAAATAATGATTTACAAAACATAAAAATTAAAAACATAAATAAGTTATTACCAATTAAAAAGTACATGCAAATACTAAGTGTTTAAATTTAAGTGATGTAGAAATTCATACAGTAGGGGGGGCGCGGGACACAGTGGTCTAACTCCCCCGAAATAAGCTGCTTTAGATGGACCTGCCCTGAGTTCACCCTTTCTCCGCTAGTGGCGGGTCAGTTCACCTTGTTCCCTATATATAAAATAATTATTTCTTCAATTCTAAGGTTAAAATTATTTAAAAGGGTCTTTAACAAAGTTAAAAATTGTATTAATTATTTTAAGGTAATTTTCATAATTTCATAAACCGCTGTGTTAATTTAAGCAGACTAATGTGATAACCATGATTTGTAGACAAACATCAAAAATGTTTGTAAACAAACATCAAACCGGGAAATTATAAATTTAATTTACGTCTTCGTTGTCTCATTATAACACACCTTTCGTAACACACGTTATCCTATTTTCTAAAAAAATTATCTTATAAGCTACTAAAAAAGAAAAAAAAGTCAATGAATAAGATAAAAATTGTCTTGTTTACATTTTTATAAACATAAATAGAAGTATCGATTTAAACTGATAACAATAGTGATAAGAGAACAAGGTGAAAACTAGCGCTCGGTGCGGTAGTTGATGCAACTAATCTCAGTTTTTTCGGAGCCACCTAAAACCAGGGAGTTAGACCATTGTGTCCCCCCGCCCCGACCCCAACTGTATGAATTTCTACATCACTTTAGTTTAAATTAAAATATAATTACTAAAAGTAAAATGTAAGCAATATTTAAGAAGTTAGAGTAAAAAATTAAGCAAAAAGGTGAAGATGCAAACATCAAACAAATACAATGTGGAGATTTATGTGTTACGAGTAGTGCTTGATAATTGAGTAACTGCTCAAGCCAAAAAGCATAAATTGGAACCTTATGTAAAAAATGGATTGTTAAGCACGGAAACACGCATTCCAATGGAAATTCACCTGGCATTATTTTGTTGTTAGAAACTTAATAAAAATGTCATGTAATGTAATGTAAATTAATAATAATGTAAAAAACAATGAAAAATTATTGTCCTTACCAGGATTTGAACCCAGGTACCCTCTCTTTGAGTGCTTGAAACGACTCCTGACCATTTTTATTCAACTCACAAGCCCAAAATTTAATTGTTCAAATTGTGATTTTAATAGTTTCTCAACTACACACTCAATCCTAGGATTTGTGGGATTTTTAATTTTTTAAATATATTTTTTGCTTTTATACTTTTTTTATTGTAAAGATTTTAATGTAATTTTTGCAATACTTCTGTAAATATTTAAAAATAAAAGATTTATTATAAAAACATTGAAAACTCCCCACTTTAAATATGTTGTTTACTGGCTGTAGTGGTTTTCCAAATATTGACCTCTGTTTTTTAAACTTTTTTGTCACTTTAAGTTGTCCTATCAGCTCTAGACCAGTTTTATTCCATTAAGAACCCCAAAAAGCATTGAATATGACACCCTACTCAAAATTCTTAATTTAGGGCCTGTAATATACCACGATTTTTTCAACTTAGTGGTCACTGAGAGTGGTTGTATCGACTTAGTTAACAGTTTGACATAGTTAATTGTTCACCCTTTAGGAAATTAACTTAACTTTCCATCGAGACCAATTTCATCTTTCTAGCTTGAACAGTTTAAAAGCTATTAACGATTTTATGATGCGAGGTCAAATATTTTTTAAAAATATTAAATTTGGCCTTGTGGGAATATATATATATATATATATATATATATATATATATATATATATATATATATATATATATATATATATATATATATATATATATATATATATATATGTATATATATATATATATATATATATATATATATATATAATATATTAATATTATATATATATATATATATATATATATATATATATATATATCAAAGTTTCACGAAATCTATTTTTTGTGATTACGTGACTTCTAATTTTAGTCCTGGCCCGAGGTTTGGCTCCCACCATGACTCCTCCTATCCCATTAGTGAATATTTTCCGAAGGCTATTTGTTATAAAATGCTATTGTCATACTATTGGTTTCAGTTGCTAGAGGAAAGAGATTCATTGCAGCTTAGATTATCTGAGGCTATTAGAGAGAATGAGATGTTGAAATCTCAGGACCAACCTCCTTTCCCGTCCAGTGATCTTCAGACTACTTTACCTCTGTCCAAGTCTACTCAACACCTCACTGACAAGTTTGTAACATTGTATTAATCGGCCCTTAATATTAGTTTGTAATTTTACTGCTGGCCAGCCTTTTAAAAAATTAGTGGCGAAAATTATTGGCGAAAATTATTGGTTCATACTGGAATATCATGGATATTTCATATGCACATCATGGATAATCTACGAATGAATGAATGAAATCATTTATTAAGGAAACAATAACATATTACATATACATACATAATATAAATGAATATTTTATCTATATAACTTGACAATATTATAATTTGGTATAGCTCTTCATGTTTAATTTCACGTACTATATTATGTGTTATTACTTTTATTTATTATTACTGATCTATTATTCATCTATTCTTATTATTTTTAGTTATGTTCCTCCTTAAATTTATACTTGCTTTCCTTAGCTATCCACAGTATTGATCTTTGTCCCTTGTGAAGATGAAATGTATTTTTTATTTATTTTACATCATTGTGGTTACAATTACAAAATTGATTCACAGAGTCGAGTATGGAAAACTATAAAAAATTATAAATTACAATTTTTAAAGAATTCCTGAAAGGAATAGCAAACCTTGGTTAGTAGATGATTCTTAAACTTTTTGAATCTCTCTAAGTTTAGGTTCTTAATATCAGCTGATAAACAATTATACAGTTTACGAGATGCGACATTAGGAGATCTATTGGTTTTATTTAACCTACAAAAATGTATTACAGCATAATTTTTTCTTCTTGTCTCATATTGATGTGCAGGTGTTTCAAGTTTTAATTCATCATCTAGTAATAAATTATTAAAACTTGAATCTAATAATAATTTAATTGTTGTGTCTACAATTTAATTAATACATTTGTTTAAACTCTTATAACACTCAATTTAAACTCATAAAAATAAACATGTAGTATTAGTATGGAGCCATAACAAAGCCTAGACATATGTAAAAGTTATTCTATGCCATGATATAATTGTGTGAGAGACACCTAGGAAATGTAACAAGCAAAATGCAATGCTACATCTCGGAATTGTTCCATCATTCGACATTCGTCATCATTAATGGCTCGACATAATGTCATGTAGACCTCTGTTTCGTTACGTCTAACTTATCAAGGCGCAGACAGAGCCTGAACTCACTCTGACCTTCAATTAATATTCTAAAGCATATAATGTGAAGTATTTACCAAAGATGAGAGGTGCTCTCTTACCACCATCATGCTTGAAAGCAAAACATATATAATTTTACATCAATTAAAATTCCGAAGAATTTAATGTGAAGTATTTACCAGATACGATGAGTTAGATGATGAGTCGAATGATGGAACAGTTCCCAGATGTAGCAAGTTATAATCTGATATAATGCTGATCTAGTATCTTAAGATCTAACACCTCAGCTAGAATAAGTTATAAATATGAGTACTTTGGTTAAACACGTTGTATTTGTTCTTAATATTTCATTGTGACAACTTGTTAAGTGTATTAATAAATTTTAGTATTTTTTTAAAAAGTGACTAAGTGTAGTTAATACCAAAACTAGCATTGCATTTTGTTTGTTACTCTCTCACAATTACATTGTGTCAACTATTCATGTTTTGCAATAATTTATTGAACGAACGTAAGTGAGTTCTTACATTCAGAAGATTGGGACGGCGCGTATGTTTGTTTGTATGTTTGTGTGTTTGTTTGTACGTGTCGCGATAACTGCCGTAAAAATTGACCGATTTTGATAAAATTTTGTATACAGGTAAAACTAATTATGTGTCAGAGCTGTATAGTTTTTGGTAATATTCCGAAAAATATTTTCAAAATGGCAGCCAAAATGGCGGACCGGATAAAAAAAAATTTTGAGCGAAAAAATCGTGTTGTATATCGTTTGAAAGCTCTTAAAGAGTAGAAAAAGAAAATATATGTTTCATGGTCAAAATTTAAAAATTTTTTGAATAATTTAAAAATGGCGGCTAAAATAATGAACCCAAAAAATTTAAAATTGAAGGAATAACGAGTAATATATCGTTGTAAAGCTCTTGATTAGTAGAACAAAAAATGTTATATACTAAATTCCGAAAAATTCAACATGGCGGCCATAATTTAATATAATAATTAGTTTTTACTAATTTTATAAGAATTTACAAGATAAAGATCTATTGTAATATACTTTAGATACTTTTATACAAGTAAAATTAACTATATGTCAGAGCTGTATAGTTTTTGGTAATATTCCGAAAAATATATTCAAAATGGCGGCCAATATGGCAGCCGGATAAAACATTTTTGAGCAAAAAATCGTGTTGTACATCGTTTAAAAGCTCTTAAAGAGTAGAAAAAGAAAATATATTTTTCATGGTCAACATTTCAAATTTTTTTATTAATTTAAAAATGGCGGCTAAAATAATAAAACTCAAAAAAATAAAATTAAAGCGAGCCTTCTTTTACCATTATTATTATAAATATACGCGAGCCTTTTTTTAATATGCATTAATATTAAATATAAGCAATCTAGCGAGCGAAGCGAGCCTATTTTTAACGTTGTATTATAACAAATATAAGCAATCTAGCAAGCGAAGCGAGCCTTTTTACTATGCATTAATATTAAATATAAGCAATCTAGCGAGCGAAGCGAGCCTTTTTTAATATATATTTTATTAAATATAAAGCAATCTAGCGAGCGAAGCGAGTCTATTTTAACGTAGTATTATATAAATATAAGCAATCTAGCAAGCAAATCGAGCTATTTTAACGTTGTATACAAATATAAGCAATCTAGCGAGCGAAGCGAGCCTTTTTTACTATGCATAATATTAAATATAAGCAATCTAGCCAGCGAAGCGAGCCTTTTTAACTATGCATTAATATTTAATATAAGCAATCTAGCGAGCAAAGCGAGCCTTCTTTACTATGTATTATTATAAAATACGCAATCTAGCGAGCGAAGCGAGCCTCTTTTTACTTGCATTAATATAAATTACGCAATCTATCGAGCGAAGCGAGCCTTATTTACAAATATATTTATATAATATAAGCAATCTAGCGAGCGAAGCGAGCCTATTTTTTAACGTTGTATTATTAATAAATCTACGCAATAGCGAGCCTTCTTACCATTTATTATTATAAATATAAGCAATCTAGCGAGCCTATTTTAACGTTGTAATTATAAATATAAGCAATCTAGCGAGCGAAGCGAGCCTCGCTTATAACGCACACTGATTACGAGCGAAGCGAGCCTTTTTTACAATATATTTTTATTATAAATATAAGCAATCTAGCGAGCGAAGCGAGCCTTCTTTTACATGCAGGAATATAAATCTACGCAATCTAGCGAGCGAAGCGAGCCTTCTTTTTACCATTTATTATTATAAATATATGCAATCAAGCGAGCGAAGCGAGCCTTTTTTACTATGCATTAATATAAATCTACGCAATCTAGCGAGCGAAGCGAGCCTTTTTACAATATTTATTATAAATATAAGCAATCTAGCGAGCGAAGCGAGCCTATTTTTAACGTTGTATTATTACAAATATAAGCAAATCTAGCGAGCGAAGCGAGCCTTTTTACAATATATTTTATTATAAATATAAGCAATCTAGCGAGCGAAGCGAGCCTTTTTTTTATCTTGTATTATTATAAATATAAGCAATCTAGCGAGCGTAAGCGAGCCTTTTTTACTATGTAAATGTTAAAGATACCTAACTAGCAAGCGATGCGAGCCTTTTTGAGTTTATACTTTAAATAGTATAGCATCCGAATGTTTTGATAAACTCATTTCGCTTGTTTTAAATTAATATTTTTTTTATGTATTCTTTGCCGTGAGTTCTTGATGCAACGCATTACTAGTTGTAACTTTATTTAACATAATTGTATGTAATTACAATAGTTTATTATGGTTGTTTTAGGATTGGAGAGCTACACACTGGCTACATGAAGACACCTACAGTACAGATGGACAGAGAAAATAGATACACTCAACAGATGAATCTTTTCACTTCAGGTGAGTTTTTAGTTCTTAAAAAAATAAATATATTAAAATAAACAGGTACATTTTACAAATGTTTTGTTCTTGTCAAAGTTTTTTTTTAAACTTTATTGATTATTGTCTACAATAAATGTATTTGACATAGTGCTAATGCTGGTTAAAGTGACTTGGCAGTCTTGATAGGAGGAATCACCCAGTGGTGATACTCCTTGGCGTGGTTATCTTGTCAAAGGGAGAAGAAAAATAAAAATCATAACAATTTAAGAAAAAACAAAGATAAAATAAATTACAACAAACAATTTCCATTTAGAAATTCACTAACACTATATAAAACATTTGTAGATAGATATTCTTTCAGTTTATTTCTGAAATGCATTGTTGGAAGAGCAATGGTTGCATCACTTATTTTATTGAGAGTTTTGATTCCAATGTAAGTATAAGATAGAGCTGTAATTTGTAGTCTATGTGGTGGTAAATTTATTTTTGAATAGTTTCTGGTGAGGTAGTTATGGTCTTTTCTAACCAGATTCACATACTGCTTACGGATCTCAGTTGCAGCAGCTAGTATGAAGATAGATGGTAGCGTCAATATTTTCAAATCTTTAAAATATTTCCTGCAACTAGTGTCCCACTTGAGTCTACAAAGAGCTCTGATAGCTTTCTTCTGAACCATGAAAACTTCGCTGGCAAGTGTTGAATTACCCCAAGCAGTAACACAGTAACTGATAACAGAGTGGAAATGGCTGTAGTAAACATGAAGTACTTCTTCAGTAGTTCTAGTTCTTACCTTTTACTTACTATCACTATCACTGTGAGGAAAAGTGACGAGGAATTTCTTAGTTAATTGAAATGCTTTATACAAACTTTTGATGTTTTGCAGCCAGTGGAGGAACAGAGCAAGGAGTTATTCCGATACAGGAGCAAGTTAAAAAGCAGCAGGAGCAATCTAATGACTATGGCATCCTTAACTGGTTCTTCAGCTCTAGGTAATTATTCTCTTTTTCATATGTGGACCTACGATTATATACAGATGCTCTTACTAAACCAGTTAAGTGGGGGCGTAAACTTAATAATCCTGGTGGGGACAATCATTGTTTATAGTTTTTTACATTATGTAAGTTTACAACTATAAAAGAATTGGAACCCAGGTACTCTGGCTTTGAGTGGTCATTTCGACTTGGATCGCTCTCTTTCAACTCGCAGGCCCAAAAAACATAAAAAACGACTCCACACTTGGAATATGGGCTGAACTTCGGTATACGGTGCACCCTGTTATCAATACTATGTATCGATATATTTTTTAGTTTAGAGATGTGACGTAGGAATAATCGATATATGCCTTTTCTTTTACGTTTATAAACATATTTTATTATTTTTTTTAAATGTTTTTTTGTTGTTTGTGTTTTTTTTTATTTGTTGTGAAATGGTTTATAATTATTTTCATATTTTTTTTTATGTTTTTATAATGTTTTAACTATGTTTTCATAAGAATAATCGATGATACACCACATCTAATTTTATGTTACGCGTATTTTTTACATATTTTTGTGTTTGTTATTTTCAGGTTTTTTATTATATTTTTGTTGTTAATGTTTTCATTTATTTGTTGTATGTTTTTTTTAATGTTTTAATTATAATTAATAATTTAACGACGCTGCTTATCTTTTAAGTGCTCAGTTTTCGTTTACGTGTCGCGTAACTAAAAATATATCGATATATAGTATTGATAACAGGGTGCACCGTATACCGTAGATTTACCGAAATATATTTTAGGTTTTATGGTAATCAAACAGCGTTTTTTCCACTTTTACATAAAAAAATTAATATATACCTTTTACTTTATATATATTAGCAAAGAAACCCCAGGGTAAACTCTATTTTCAATAGAAATCAGTATATTTTTGTGAAATGGTTAAACTGAAAAACTGCTGATTTTAAAAATGCTGTAGAGTACCTTAAAACCAAAATAAACAATATTAACTTTCAATAATTCATTGACTCCAAAAGGTAAAATTTGGAACATTAAAATATTTTTTCTTGTTCCTTATGGTCACCTTAGTAACCAAAAAATTATTTCAATATTATCTTCCTTGTTAAAAAAAATAATGAAAAAGTGTATTTTCAGTCTTTGTGGTCAAATTTATTATGCAAACTCACGAGTAGATTAGCAGCAGTAGAACAAAAATATTGGTTCTTATATAAAGCCCAAAGAGGACACTTTCAAACGAGACCTGTTTTAATAAGCTAGGTTAAGCCAAAGTCAAAATATTAAGCCTCAAAAATTGGCAAATAACTCAAAATTTGGGTGTCTCGGGAACTAAAAAGTGATTTCTGAAAATGAAGGAAGCTGTAGAAAAAATTAATCTTGGCCTTTTAGACTACCTATGGGTAGGACCAACACAGAAAAAAAATTATGAATTTTTATTTTTTTCAAGCAACATCTCTGGATCACTTGAAATGGATGGACTCCCTTAACATTAGAAGAGATGCAAACAAATTCGTTACTTCCCCAATACTATATGAAAATTATAACACATTCATTCCCAAATTAATAGTAAACACTTTGGCAAAAACCACTCAGGAGGCCTTTAAAACACCTGAAACTGATAATTCCGGTTTCATCCCTGTTTTGGATTTTTTTGCAAACACAATACTATTCCTATATATCTACAGTATAAATAAGGAAAAGTAAAAAGGGGTTCTTCGAGGAATTAAACAATCCTTAACAGAAACAAAAATAAAATCAACGTAAATATAAAACTAAATATGTGTAAAATTAATAAAACTAAAAATATAAAATTAATAACAATAATAATAAAATTAATAAATGTAAAACAAATAACAAGAAAAGCAATTGACGACAATACACCAAAATTTATCTCCAGACAACCAATATTTAATGGGGATTAAGGCCAATATTTACCCCTGTACGCTTATCTACACTTTGTTAGATGCCAAATTGAACCTTACATTTCCCGTGTAAGGTAATTCAGTGAAAAATAGTCTCCTTTTTGGATATAGAGAATATGATTGCAAAAGGTTCTACCCGCTGTGAAACATGCGAGTTTAAACCCTTCAACTCACGGATTAAATAATAAAAACGTAATACCCTAAAATTACTTCCCCCGTATATATTCACTGTGAACAAGGATATAAAATGACAAATGACTGTCCTGAATTTAAAATACAAAACATGGTGAAAATTCGTTAATAATTATAGCAAACTTTTATCTACACATAAATCTTTGTTATTAATATGTTTCTACAGATTAAGTTTTGTTATTATTTGTATCTACAGATATAAAGTTTTGATATTATTTGTACCTACATATAAAGTTTTGTTATTATTTTTGTATCTACATATAAAGTTTTATTATTTCTATCTAAATATAAAGTTTTGTTATTATTTGTATCTAAATATAAGGTTTTGTTATTATTTGTATCTAAATATAAAGTTTTGTTATTTTTTGTATCTAATATAAAGTTTTGTTATTATTGTATTAAATATAAAGTTTGTTGTTATTTGTATCTAATATAAGTTAATTTGTGTTTGTTATTATTTGTATCTAAATATAAAGTTTTGTTATTATTTGTATCTAAATATAAAGTTTTGTTATTATTTGTATCTACATATAAAGTTTTGTTCCAAGGTACTACGTACCTGAATTATTTTTATCTTATTGTGTTACATGTATTTGTATATTGTTGCAGTACGGCTCCCCAATCTAGTCAAGAGCCTGCCTCATAGTGATCTATGGCTTTAGGTGCAGTTATTTAATAAAAACTACTCATCCCTCTATCACATTATCGTGTTTTCTTAGGGGAAAAGAAAATAAGTTCTAAATATTTGATTTCCATAACATGCTGCCAAACTGTTGGAATCTCATAGTCCATGGAAACACGACTGGTAAGATAATTTGGATTTTATCATTCTACCAGATCTATCATTAGCCAAGTTCCTAACTGTTATGCATTTTTAACATTTTTTGGAGACAGAAACTAATTGTAGATTTGTATGCAATAAGCAAACCAAAAAAAAAAAATCTGTTTAAAAGTTCCTCAATAAAAGTTGAAAAGCTCTACTGATGAATACTTACAATTTTCTAATTTTATTGCCATTCCATCATGACTGAGTCATTCATCATTATGTTTTACCAATGTGCATTGATATTGAATTACAGCATGAGCAAGAGTAGTCTCATTTTTTTCTAAATTAATGTTTTGTTTGCAAGACTTATCCAATACTTTTGATCCGACTGGATCAGTAAAAAAAGCCATTTTCTCATATCTTATGGTTGAAATAAAAGGTTGTAAATATCAAATACAGCTAATTTTCATAAAATCTTATTGATAATTGTAAACGTATAATTATTTTAATATTCCTTTTACAAGTTCAAAGGGTAGAAATACCAAGTATTGGTCAAACGTATTATCGTTTTTAAAAAGATGATACTACCATGTTCTAGTAAAACATATTTGAAGAGTTAGATGTTTGTTTTATTATTATTATTATGACAGCATAAGGGAGAGGTCAAATCTTCTATCCCATAAGTGAATTTTCCCAAAGGAAATTTTCTAAAATGTCTTATGTTCCGTATGATTCTCAAATGGAAACTTGGGATTTATGAGTAAGGAATCATTAGTAACATATTGTGAGTTAGTTTGCTCTAAATTATGAGTTAGTTTACTCTTCGCTGTATAAGTTTTTCCAAATAGTTACCATAATTTAAGTTTGTTGTCAAAAAGTAAAATTCACATATATTGGAGTTGTCAATTTGAAAAGTTAACTCGTCAAAAAAGGGAATTATAAATTACTTGCCTACAATAAAAATGACAAAATATTAAAATAAAAAAATGACTAGTTTGTATTTTTCACATTTCCTATAAATATTAGTAGGATACTTGTATAATATTATATTATGTCTACCTCCATGACTTGTCACTCAATTTTGGCAGCGGAGGTCCAAGGTTCACAACCCCTGCTATGCTCTAAGTTTATATAAATAGTATTTGTATTGGGGTTTGCCAACTTTAATTTTTTTTTTTTTTTTTTTTATAAATTCCTTATTAAAAATAATTAAAAATTAGTATAATACATAACATTAAAGGATTAATGCCCACTAAGAGTTAAAAAACCCTGCGCTGTGTGGCATATTAGATATAGTAGATTATATTAGATTATTAGTTATAGAATTAATACTTAGAGTATAGTAGAACTGATGTTGATACTCTATGAAGTATCGGCCAGTTCTCATTTATAAAGTATCAACCAGTTCTCATTCATAAAGTATCAACCTATTCATTAAGTTCTGCCAGTTCATTCATAAAGTATCAACCAGATCTCATTCATAAAGTATCAACCAGTTCTCATTCATAAAGTATCAACCAGTTCTCGTTCATAAAGTATCAACCAGTTCTCATTCATAAAGTATCAACCAGTTCTCGTTCATAAAGTATCAGTTCTATTACTAAGTAAAATAAGTTGGGCGTACTTCTTATCTATTTGCAAAAATGTTATGAAATCAAGTTTTTTTAATATATTTTTGTCAGCAAAAGTGATTACAAAAAACCAAAATCCTTATTACAGTAAACAATAAATTTTGTCCATTTAGTAAACAAAATAGATAGCGTTCTCAGCCAAAATTATGTTTCAGGCCTCTCAATGTATTGAGATAGGCTATGTCCTCTCTAGTATATAAATATATCTATGATTCTTTTACCAATAAGTTTTATAGTTGTTTAATAATATGTATAAATATATAGAGGTGGCAGTAAATATCTCTAATAATTTAGTGTACGGAAGCTGTACAAATCTTTTCTTTTATTCAATTACAACCTTCTGGTATAGGTTAACATTCTTCACGATGAGAACTTCTTTTGTATCTTAAACATACTAACTCACTGCCGTCTCCATGTGATATGTTAAATTTTATGTATTAAATCATTAAAATTTGATGTTATGAAGGTGCATCATATCACCAAAATAAAAGGTGCAGGTAATTTATTAGCCGAAGGTGATATCAGATAAGAAAATATTGAGTGCAATTTGTATTATATTTGTATATTTAGAGAGATGTATGATTGCTGTAAATATTAAATGAAATTATTGTATTCAGATGCTTTTTGGTTAAATTAATAAAGTAATTTTATTATACAATAATGTTTTTTTTGTTTGAGTGTTTACCCTTTTGTTGTATGCTACTTTATTTCTCAACCAGATTGGTCTTATTGTCCCAGAAGCTGATGTAAAATACCTGTGTGTTGAGTATAAAAGGTTTAACACATTAGATCGACTTGTTATGGACTCTGATATGTTAGGTGGTCTGCCATTTCTGATCAGATAAGTGTGCTTGGGTTGTGTTTTTGGGTATCTGACTTTAATGGAGATGGTAGTCAATGGTTGAGACTGTCACTAGCGCTGAGTGGCCATTCTGATGAGTAAAAATTAATTATTTATGTTTAAAACACATTCTTACATTAGTCAATTTGAGGTCATCTAATATCTTAGAATAATACTATATATAGAAGGAGCATATGACCGTAAATACAATGTAATTCCACTGATAACACGAAAGCCGGTTGACTGGTGCACTTAAGTAATGCTGCCAACCTGACAACAAAACATTATTTTAAATATGTGTCATAAATATCTATTAATGAAGAAAGATCGTAAAGAACAAATATTATAACTTAAAACATCTGCTGAGTATTTAATAAAATGGTCTTAGATGGCAAAGGATAGCGCAATACAAGAATCTACATTTAGTTGACGAGGACTACTTTTAATATAATTTAAATTAAATTATATTAAAAAATTAAATAAATTGTCAAACTACAATTTAAAATGCTTTAATATTGTATGCACCGATATTTATATTAGTATTTTATGATAATCAATAATTAATTAATAATAGAACATAATAATTCAGCAACCAGAAGCATTGCCAACTTTTTTTAAGAAAATTGTATATTGTTAGGGTGGCAGCATTCCTCAAGTCCACCAGTGAACTGACTTTCGTGTTATCAGTAGTTCTCCTTCTATATATAGTATTATTTTAAGTCTAATATACATTAGTCATCTTCAACCTAACCTAACCACTTGTTAGGTCGAAAGCACTCTGCTTTATTGTAAATAAATATCTTGAACTGTGGAGAGACGTTGTATTCTTTTACAATGGACTCCATTTATGCTTATTCTAAACCATCAAGTAATTGTATATTACACTACTACAGTCTATCGTTAAGTTTAAAAATCCCCAAGGTCATAAATATTTTGGGGATTGACCAATCAGAGAAGCCGCTGCCAACCTCTCACTTAAAAAGAGAAAAAAATCCCTACCACAATAACCGCTGTAGGGAAAAAACCTTCTTCCCGGCAATCGTTCACTTTGTTTGTGGTTCTTCTTTTGATTACATCGTTTTGAAACTACTTTCAAATTAATCTTAAAAATGATATTTTAAATAAAACTACACAAAAGAAATGTAAAAAACATGGCCAAGAAAATAAGGGTAAAATAACCTGATTTGTTTACATAGTTTTTTCCCACTCCCTACTTGTAGGGATTTTTTTCTTAAGAATCAGTGGTGTCTAAACTGACCTGTCAAGATTTTTAAACTAAACGGTAGACTGTAAAATTACCCTTTTTTTACCGAAGCAACTATATTTACTGGTGAGCAAATCGAGTCAGTAAAAGGAGCTTTTTACTGAGGTAAAGAGTAAAAATCAAATAAATAACACTTACAAAACACTTTTATTTACCGCTTCAACTGCTGAAGTGTTTTACTCTGGAGGAGTTGTTACCAACTCAGTGTCACTTAAATAACTATCAAACATTGTAAATAATTCTTTCTATTAAATAAACACAAATATGTATTAATTTATGTTTGATTGTAAAGACACAAGATATAAACAATAGAGAGAAAGATATACAGTTTAAACAGTGTTGCCATCTAGTGTGGTTTTGCTGAACTAAAGCTAAACTACAATAAAATTGTAGTTCTTTAGATAACTCAGATTAGTCATGTAAGGTAAAAAAATAAAATAAAAAAAAGAACGACATGTTGGTATTGTTGTTTGTAATATTGTATTTTAGTTTGCTGTGGATTCATAACATATATATATTTTATATTTCTACAAAGCAATTGTTTATTTTCTTCAGTCTCTATACACTATATACAATATAATATTTCTTACATCTTTTTATATAGAATTTCTAACAATAAATAACAACAGGGACCTATTCTGAAAAGAGATTTAAAATTTAGTTTACAAGAAATTAAATATTTTGGAGCTTGGTGACCATATGCATGTTACAGTAAAAGAGGCATGTCTCGATAACAGAGGCATGTCTTAGTAACAGCAGCATGTATCAGTTACAGAGGCATGTCTTAGTAAAAGAATGTCTCAGTAACAGAGGCATGTCTTAGTAAAAGAAGCATGTCTCAGTAACAGAGGCATGTCTCAGTAACAGAGGCATGTCTTAGTAAAAGAGGCATGTCTCAGTAACAGAGGCATGTCTTAGTAAAGGAAGCATGTCTCAGTAACAGAGGCATGTCTTAGTTAAGGAAGCATGCCTCAGTAACAGAGGCATGTCTTAGTAACAGCTGCATGTCACAGTATACACAGGTTAGTATAAATACTGACCCTTTAGTTACCTTAACCACAGATGACGCATTTTTTAAACAATTTTAAATATTTATTTACTAATAAAATTTGACTCAATTTTAATAGACACTTGATGGGACTTATTCTGTTGATAAGGGACCTTATTCTGTTGACAGAGGACCTTATTCTGTTGACAAGGGACCTTATTCTGTTGACAGAGGACCTTATTCTGTTGAAAGAGGACCTTTTTCTGTTGACAAGGGACCTTATTCTGTTGACAAAGGACCTTATCAATTAAATTGATTAATGCTTAAAATGTGAATCTTTATGATAAGAAAATCAATGTTGCTTTATAATGACGCTATTATGGGAAACAAGTCCGTAAAATATGACAAGTACTAACATAAGTTAAAATGATTTTATGTTACAAATAAAAATATAGTAACTAAAAAAATTCCCATAAAGAATTTGATGAAAAAAGTAAATACATAATGCCCCATAAATTTGCTGCCACCACTCAGGTAGGCACGATTCTGACAATACTAATTTTACACAAAACTAATAAAATCAATTTTATCTGATGTAATTGATTAGTATAATTAGTAATGTAATATATATTATAATAATATAATATCAATTTTAATAATTCTATTTATTTTACCGTGAAACGTTTACAAAATCCGAGATCGTAGCTTAAAATAGCAAAGGGAAGTATATTGATTGGTCTGATACAGACCTATATAATAAATGTATTAATTTATAAGCAAATAAGGTTGCTTGTGAAATACAAAAAGTTATAATCATACCTCTTACCTTCTTGTAACAAGGCAGAGATAATGTTTTTCGGGGTTAAAATGGCAAAAGACAGCATCATACTTGGAATTAAAAGAGATGAAATATTTTTATAAAATGGAATTATTTTATTAAATACTTAAAAATACCAGGAATTATGGTGCGCTAAAACCTTTAAAGATAACTGACTAAGCTTTAAAATAGTGCAAATAATAGTGCGTACATCTAATTTTAGAGGCATAGTTTTGTACAACCAACTGGATAATTATGCGCATTTCCTTTGAAAAAAACAGACAAAATGAGTTACGAGCAGTGCTTGACAATTGAGTAACTGCTTAGGTTCTAAAGCATGAACCGGAACCATGCAATGGGCATGGTTCTTGCATAAGCAAGAAATGGGTTGTTTAGCACAGAAACTCGTATTCAAATTAAATTCGCCCAACAGCGGACTACAGCGCCGGAATTATTTATTTAGTAGTTGTAAACTTATATAATGTAAAAAACTATAAGAATTATCATTCCAAGCAGGATTGTTGTTAAGCACAGAAACATGCATCCAAAGGAAATTCGCCCGACATGCGGACCACCAAGCCAGAATTTTGCTTTTGTGGAGAGACTCTTTTCTTTATTTCCTTCATATTGATCAACTCCACTGAAACTCACTCTAATTCAATATATACTAAAACAAAGTCAGCATACAAGGGTAAGAGACCATTTTCAAAAGTCTAGGACAAAGCTCGGAAAAACTATTTCCCAAAATTAAAGAATAAAACATAGATGCATTTGGGATGTACCACCTGTTTCCTAAAAATTATACTATTAATTGTATACTATTAATTATGAATGTACCATAAGCTTCACAACTATACAAAAATATTTCGGTCATAAAGAGTTAAAAAACTAAAAATAAAAAACAATATCTATAAGCTTAGTACAAAGACATTGTAAAATTTGTGTGTTAATTTTAATTTAGTAGTCTGTGTACTCGCAAGCATGCGATAAAAATTAAATTAAAATCATCACAACCAACATATTAAATTTAGCAATTTAATACTAAAAAAACTACATGAATAATTCAAAAAATGGTACTTCAATAATAAAAAAAATCTTTACCAAAATAGGTCCCACATTTTAACATGAAATCCAATTTATTATAATTATTAATATATAATTATTCATTTAAGTACACAAATAAAATAACACTTAAATACAAATAAAGTAAAAAAAAAAACAATAAGTGATATTTACGAGAAGTTTTTATATTTATTTAAAGTGTAATAGGTTTTTTATTTTTTAAAAAGAACTTTAGTTTAAAAGTGTTTTGTATTTATTTGTTTAATAGCAATGTGTAAACATTTTGATAGAAAATAAAAAAAAAATATGAAATGGTAAAGCATAATTAGTTTTTAGATATTTTTTTTAAGTTAAGTAATGATCAAGAAAAAATAGGTTTCTTATTTGTATTTTGTTCACATGTGGACTTTGTTAGAGGGTTCAACTCCTCTGGCAGTTGTCGTGTGAACAGGATTGAACACGGGTTTAACCCTGAAACTTATTTTTTACGGTGAAAAATACTGTGAACAGGTTGGGTTCAACCCCCTGTCAAACACCTCGTGAGAACTAAGTATTGATCAAGAAGTTGTAAAGTATCCCAACTGATTTTTATTGCTGAAAATCCAAGAACGATAATAAAAGAAGAATTAAGACTATTTATCCTTAGTCTCACTTTTAAGTTTATAGAATTTACACATTTTTATAAATTAATAACAATGACTTTAATTCTATAAGTTAATAAGCTATGGCCATTTCACCCAACACTGGGCAGCACGAAGCTAATAAACTAAACACTACATTAAAAACTAAAAATCACAGAAAACAAATAAAGCACATATACATAAGACTAGAATTAAATAAATTTTATTTATTTAGAATTAAAGACTGTGATTATTTATTTAATTCTAGTCTTATGTATATGTGCTTTATTTGTTGTCTGTGATTTTTAGTTGTTAATGTAGTGTTTAGTTTATTAATCCGATGATGCCCACAGTGTTAGATGAAATGGCCATAGCTTAATTTTATAGCTTATTAACTTATAGAATTAAAGTCATTGTTTTTAATTAATAAAAATAAAAAAAAGAAGAATTATGTGGGAACCTTTTGATCAAGCTGGCCATAATCATGTAACACAAATTCCGCTCTGTAGGAAATAAAGGGTTTTATGAAAAAAAGGAATTACATCTTAAAAAGGCATATTAAAAAAACAGCTATTGAATAATAATCAAAGAAACAAAAAAAAAGGTTCATTATTTCTCATTAGCTGGTTTATAAATATGTCTTTTTCATTATTATTATTTTTTTTATGAAACCCAATATTTTCTACAGGGTGGATTTTAGTGTTGCCTTTTAAGTCATGATTATGGCTAGCTTGGTCAAAATGTTGTTACATTAATTCTTCTTATATTATCCCGTTTCTGGACTTTCAACATTAAATAAAAATTCTTATCTAAGAAAAAATAACGAATGATAACAGAGATGCCAAGTCATTGTTTGTTCGATATTCTTATTAGAATGGTTTTGGCTATTATAAGTCACATGTTTAAATTGGTACCTGGTTCAGGTTATTCTATAATGCAGGGTTACGCAAAGTGAAGCTTCCCGGACACTTGGAGGAACGTGGAAATATTTTAAGGGATATGTGAGCTAATAATTTAAATTTAAATCAAACTCTACGAAGAGCTAATTAATTTAATAGTTCATATGCTTTCTGTGAATACAATATTACGTCTATAAGTTTGGACTCGGAAAGCAGACCCCTAGGCTCTAGGCACTGCTACCAACCACGACATTAATTGTCCTAGTTGAGGAGACATATAGAGATATTAACATTACATTACCTCCTACTGATGAAATCAAGAATTACTAATGATTTAACAAACTTCTAAATATTAATGTCATTTTTAAAGAAATATTTGTTTTAAAATCACTTTTCCTTTTCCTCCTCATTTAAACCGTATGTATATAGGAAAAGTATTGTGTTTCCAAAAATAATCCTGAAACCAGGATGTGACCGAAATCATCCGTTTCAGGTGTTCTATAGCCTCCTAAGTGGTTTTAATTGAGTACTTACTTGGGGTACACTAAAGATAATTGTTTTAAATCAAGCCTTAAGCTTTATTGTTTTAATTAAGATAATTGGGGTCAATCAAGGATTAAATTTATGGTTTAAATTGAGATAATTGGGGTCCATCAAGGATTAAATTTCAAGCTGACTACTGGAAGGTTAACGATGATTGTACATTACAGATTTCTTGGTGTAGGGTCCAAGTAAAGTAAAGTAAAGTAAGTAAGTAAGTAAGTACTTGGGGCCAAGTAACATTATTTGAAAATAGGTGTTGGTGGTGCTATGGTATTTGCCTAACCCTACAGTAACCTCCAGGTACAAATTCAAAGAAAATAACTGCGAAACAAAATAACATTACAAACATGACTCCAACCTCATTAGCGTTTGAAACTTTGCTACGTAACACACCTGGTAAAAAAATTAACAAAAAGGAAAAATAATAATATAATGAATTCATTAGTTATTTACCAATAGTTTGGGTAATAAGTTTACACTAGTCGGATGATTAAAAAGCTGTTTTTTAAATGATATAAAATAAATAAAACTCAAAGTGTCTCTAATACAGCCTTCAAATAAAAATTGTAAAATAAATTTGTTAATAAAATAAAATTGATAACTTCAAATTCTTTATTTTATTTTTTGTAAGGTTAAATAAGGTGTTAAATAAAAATTATAAGTAAAACAAAGAACTTAAAATAAGAATTAAATTTAAAAAGGTTTCTTTTACTACAGTAGGAGTTAAAAAAATATTTCTGGAAATGAAACTAAGAGAAGAAAAAGGGCTCAAATATTACATTTTACATTAATAACTGTCAGAACAACTTACTACATATAAGAGCCGTAAAAGAGTATTTACAATAACTGGAGAGACTGTATGAAAAAGAAAGAACACCAGGGGAGTTGATCAGCATGAAGGGAACAAAGAAAAGTCTCCACACAAAAGCAATAATTTATTACAGAGCCCTTTAGATCAAACATGAGGCCAATCATAAGAGCCATAAAACAAACAATAAAAATTATCAAGAGAAAAACAAAAACAGGGTTTATCTTATTTTTATTCTTTGTTTAATGGCACTGATGATGACCATGGTAGGTTGGAAGCCCTCAGTAATAAATTATTTCTGGTTGTGGAGAACCTCTTCCGCCTCTTCATTACCTTCAAAAGAAGACAGTATTTTAGTTCTGGCATTATAGTCCAAGAGCCAACCCAAAAAAATGTGACGACTCATTAAGTACTACTTTAAACCAAATTTTTCTAAAAAAAATACCTTAAATTATGAAGGAAAATAATAGTCTGCCTATCTAGAGTGGAGAGAGCCCTTCAAATAAATGCGCTTGCTCAAAATGTTAGAAAATCTCACCAATTCCAGTATTGTTGCAATAAGTGGTTCCCTGTGGGTCGTGTGCAAAACATGGAGAGAACAGTTTTTAAAGCTGATAAAATTTCTTTTAAAACGAGAGTTTTTTAATTGAAGTCGGATATACAACCAAAGTTATAACACTTGTTAGAAATTTGTTGACTTTGCATAAATTAAATATTTTTTCGATGTCTTTGAAAGACCCATAACTTTGGTTGTACTCATCCGATTTTAATGATTAAAAACTTCTTTAATAGTAAATTTTATAAGGGTTAAAAAATGTTGTTTTCATGTTTTGCACACGTCCCACAGGGAACCACTTATTTCAAGAAAACTGAAATTTGTGCGATTTTTTAAAATTTTGAGCAAGGGCTCCGCTATGGATAGGCAGACAATGTTTTCTTCATAATTTAAGGTATATCTTCAGTTAAATTTGGTTTAAGTAGTACAAAATGAGTCACATTAATAGTCCAGCTCCTGGACTGTTAATAAGATGGCACCAGAAAATACTTCGTTAAATGCTATTTGGTTGTATGATGGGACTGTGGCTAACAATGAATAGTTTAATGAATAGAGGCAAAATATGGGTGAGGCAACTTATGATCTCTTTAAATAATACACTGTTTGGCCCCATTTATTGACACAAAAATAGAATTGAGCCCTCAAGATATAGTGAATACTCTTTACAATAAGATAGGCTCTAGAAAACTAGCAAAAATTGAAAAATTATTGTCAATAATTATTTTTAAAATCATAGATATATTACTACAGGGAGAGAAATCCTGCTCAATACATTGAGAATCTTGAAACATCTTTTTATGGCTCACAGGAGCTCTGTGTAACCTTCTCAAGAGAGTGTTAAGGTTATAATTAATCAACTGCTTTCGACTTTCTACACACTTTATACTATATACACTCTATTAAATAAGTTACGACAATTTTGTACAGTTTGAATATATTAATAATCAAATGTGTTTAGAGTTTCCCACGTCTTAAAATTCAAATTTTATGTTAAAAATGATGGAGACTAAAAATTTTCTCACAAATGGAAATCTGTCGGTAGTACAATTTTGACTATTATCTTTCTTTTTGTATAAATAAATTTAGAACCGTCAAATTTTGCTAGTTTTGCATACTGCTTACATATAACATTCATAAAGGGTTCACATGGGGAGTTCTATAAATAATCTATCTATAGCTCGTCCGAGCCAACGACTTATTCTATACATTGTAAACCTACACAAGAGCTAGTGTAAAGAGCTCACAAGGCAAAAGATAAGAATTAAAAAAATACTGCTAGATACGAACACAAACAATATTATCAGTTAATTTATGAATTAACACGATACATAAAATGTGATTTTGTCAAAACTAAAAAAAAAGGTCTTCAGCCTGTGGGCCATCTGTGGCATTGGGGGCCTGCGGTACGGCCTCCCACCTCCCTGTGGCAACTTTAGAGCCACATAGTTGTTTTCCTATATCAGTTGGTCATATTACTAGTTAATGTAAGTGACATATTGCCCCTATATAAGTAATAATAAGGAGGGAAAATTTCAAGCATTGTATTCAAGTTACTTCTATCGACTAATCACATAATGTTATTGTTTCCCACACTGAATTAGAATTGATTCTTTGAAAAACGAAAAAAAAGCTCAAAATATAATTTTTAAAAGCTCACTCCTACGAAAAGTTAACTAAATTAAAATCACAAAAGAAAAAAAAGAAGAACAAACAACATAGGATTTTTCCCCAAAACTAAAAACAAATTAATAACTAATGACCTAATAACACTATGACTTAGATAAAAAAAATTGAGGTACAGGGTACCTCAGAACTATTCCTCATTGGATGGGATTTGCTACGCTCATCCTCGCTACCTCACACTCAGAAAGTAAATATATTATTTTTAAGTAATTTATGATAAGACACTTGATAGGACGTTAATTACTAAATTAAATTACTATATTTCGCTACACATTACATAGCATATTCATGTCAATAAAACAAATAGTGGTTACATGTTAATATAATTAACACTGTCAATAACATTAAAAAGTAACATCAATAAGCCATTCAGTATTAGCGGAAATCATAATGCATTATATTGAAAACAGTAAAGAAATGCTTTAAAAATTAAAATATTACAACACTAACAATCAAAAAAAATTTTTTAGAAGATTGTTGGTGTTGTAATATTTTAATTTTTAAAGCATTTCTTTACTGTTTTCAATATAATGCATTATGATTTCCGCTAATACTGAATGGCTTATTGATGTTACTTTTTAATGTTATTGACAGTGTTTATTATCCTAACATGTAACTACTATTTGTTTTATTGACATGAATATGATATGTAATGTGTAGCGAAATATAGTAATTTAATTTAGTAATTAACGTCCCATCAAGTGTCTTATCATAAATTACCTATAATAATGGAGACTAATACTAATATATATTATTTTTATTCCAAGCGGTCAGCCATCCAGGCACTGACCTCACTTGATGATGCTTAACTGTTATGATCCAACAAAAACAATAGATATACTTGCTGTATTCAAACGAAACTTGGTATACTTATTCATTACATAAGGAGATAAACTTGAAACAAATTTCATCCCAATAGGAGTATTTACTAAATTTTTAAAAAAAATTTATACAAGTCATTTAATAAAAAATCAACTAATGCTGATGACATTAAAATTTGGCATATATATATATATATATATATATATATATATTATATATATATATATATATAATATATATATATATATATATATATATATATATATATATTATATATATATTATATATATTGGGTCTTATATATGACTACATGCTTGCCAAATATCAAACCAATCAAACATTTTTCTACGATTTAAAATTTTTGCTGAGTCATTATTACAGGTTAATGACATCATAAAAAAATATTTCTCTCATAGCAAAACTATACCTAAAGATCGATATGTGTACCAAGTTTCAACTTTCCAGTATAAATAAACTGGGAGATGCGAAAATAACAGACACACACACATGCATACAGACAGACATCTTTGCGAAAACCACTCTTGAGAAGTCTTAAAAAACGCCTGAAACGGATTTTTTTTGCAATCACAATACTTTTCCTATAAATGAGGAAAAGTAAAAAAACAAAGGAAAAAAAATTAAAACTTATACCTAGGATCTTATACACAGTGAACAAGGAACACCTCACCAGTATCAGTTCCTCAAGGAACCATAAGCGGATAAAACATTGGGTAAAGTTGTAAGTTTAGGAACTGACAATGAGATGACGAAAAATGTTATTAAAACTTGACGATAAAAACACTGGTCATTAAACTTTACTGAGTTAACCTTGACGAGAATGAAAACAGTAAAAGATTGAAGCAAACATGCTTCAATAGTTATAAATATTGTGTGCTTCAATAGTTATAAATATTGCATGCTTTAATAGCTATAAATATTGCATGCTCAATAGATATAAATATTGTGTGCTTCAATAGTTATAAATATTGCATGCTTCAATAGTCATAAATATTGTGTGCTTTAATAGATATAAATATTGCATGCTCAATAGTTATAAATATTGCATGCTTCAATAGTCATAAATATTGTGTGCTTCAATAGATATAAATATTGCATGCTCAATAGTTATAAATATTGCATGCTTCAATAGTTATAAATATTGCATGCTTTAACAGTTATAAATATTGCATGTTTCATTAGTTATACATATTGAGTGCTTCAATAGTTATAAATATTGTGTGCTTCAATATTTATAAATATTGCATGCTTAAAATTAACATAATTACATAAAATAGTAATAAAGAACAAAAATCTTACACAATAGAAAACAAGTTTTTTTTTTGTTATAATAATAAAAAATACTAATGTAAAAAAAAATGAATTAATTAGCTAAACTATTAAAAAACAAAGAAAAAGTCTAAATGGATTCCTTAAAATTATTTTCACTAAAATTATCACTCAATTAAATTAAATAAAACAATTATTTTAATTCACAGGATATTTTTTAAAAGGAAAGGAATCTTCGAAAGAAAATGGCTTTAAGATCTATTAAGTGTGAAACAGGTTAAAAGGCTTTAAATAAATGCTTGCAAAATAATCGGGGAAAAGATTATGCTTAAATTTATAAGGAGGAGGTTCTGTTTGTTTATTGATTGTTAAAGGTGGGGTTTAAAACTGGGTGCTTTGCCAATGAGTAGTACTCAAGGAATTTTCAAAAGTTACCATAGTTGACGCTGCTCAAAACTATAGTTCACAACCTATTAGCCCAAGAGCCAGGCCTAAAAAATGTGACTCATTTTGTACTACTAAAACCAATTTTTTTCTGAAAATATACCTTAAATTATGAAGGTGAAAATATAACTTAAATTATGAAGGAAATGCATTATCTGCCTATCCACAGTGGAGAAAGCTTTTCAAATGAATGGGCTCGCTCAAAATATTAGAAAAGCACACAAATTCTAGTTTTCTTGCAATAAGTGGTTCCCCGTGGGCCGTGTGCAAAACATAAAGTGAACATTTTTTAAAGCTGATAACATTTCCTATAAAACGAGTATTTCTTCATTAAAGTCGGTTTACTACAACTAAAGTTACATTTGTTAAATATAATAATAATAATAATGCCCGTTTTAGGGCCTTTCGGCCCTTCAGGGTATTCACCCTGCGAGAATCACCTCGGGGTGGGTCACATCTACTATGCTCAAAGTGAAGCTAAAGTTGGCGAAAGTTATTTTTAGAACAAATTCCATTCATAATAAACTGAGAGCATAGCCCGGGCTGTGAACCCCGGACCTCCGGTGCCAAAGTCCAGTACTATACGACCGCTGCTGGCCAAAAATGGCCAAAAAAATTCACAAAAAGACAAAACAAAAAAAAATACAGAAATTTTCCATAACTTTGGTTGGAGTCTTCCGATTTTGATAATTAAACACTCGTTGTATAAAACATTTTATCAGCTTTAAAAATTGTTCTCTTCAAATATGAGTATGCGCAATCATATGAAAGACTCCACTCTGGATAATCAGGCTATGTTTTTTCTTCATAATTTAAGGTATATTTTCAGAAATATTTGGTTCGAAGTAGTAAAAAATGAGTCACATTCTTTCAAGTCCGGCTCTTGGACTATATGTTTTTTTTTCTTGCAATACTATTCAATATTTTTTTTTGTAATTTGTATTTATTAAACATTCACTTTTTAAACCTATGATAAACTACTATTGTCGTTATTTATCAAAAATACACATTTTTAATGAACTTATAACGTTTGCATTTTTGTGGTTTTACCATTATTGGTATATTATATACCATTATTAGTATATTATACACCATTATTGGTTTATTATATACCATTATTGGCTAATTTAACAAGTATAATACCATTTAATTAAAGTTAAATGCCCAACTATTTTTTTTATAGTTTGTTAAAAATACTAAATGCGTAATAATAAATAAAGAAACCATTTATTGGCATAAAACACATTTTACTCTTTATACCTTTCTTTCATTTTTCATTCATGCAGTTCAGCCCTAAATCGTTGTTTCTCAATGAGGTTCTTGTTAGGGGTAAATATATAATAATTATTATTATTGTAGTAGCGTCAACACTAAAAAAACTGCACAAAAGCTATATAGTAAAAATACTGTCGAACATACATATAACTATACATAGTAAATATAACTATTATAGATAATAGATAGAATTTTTTATAATAGAAAAAAATATGTAACACTGATAAAACTATAGATAGTAAACATAACTAGTATATATACGGAATAGAACAATAGATCGGAAATATGCTTAAAATCCTTTAGAACCTATAACAGTAGATAAAACTATAGATAGTAAAAATGCTATAGATAGTAGATAAAATTATCAATACGGCCAAGAATATAAAACCAAGAACAGAAGTAAAGTAAATCTTAGATCAACAGATTGTAATTGCATTATAATTGCACCATAAAATATCAGATTTCAATTATTAATTTTTGCAAGCAACTATACTTTTAAGGTGAGAATAGTTTTGGAAAAAAAGAAAATTGTTTCCTTCCCAGTGATCACAAAACCATTTTCCATCAATATAACTAACGACTTAAGTTCATCTACTCTATTAAAAATAACGACGGCTGCCTATGATAATAGTTAGCTGAAACACATCAATTTTTGAAGAGAAAATTTCATCAAATACTAACGGGTAAAAAAGTGATCCTATCAGTACTGTTGATTTTTTTGTACAGCTATTTACATTTGTCGTGATTTTTAATAGAGTAAACAAAATGTGTTATGTCATGATTCGATTATAAAATAATCATCAAAAAATTAAAACATCATCTAGCGAGTGAAATTGAAAATATAGTACGTGTTCTAGAACTAAACTTAAATATAAGTGACTTCTTATTAAACTGTTTTTTCCTCATTTGTTTTAAACAATTAAGTCTGACTCAAACTTAAGCAAAAAATTAGAACATCGTAAAAATTAAAACGAAAATAATTAATTTTCTTTTAAAAACAAAATTGATTCATTGCAAATCACAGAGCTACGTTGTTTTTTTTTTCTTTTCATTTCACTTCTGCTAGATAGAAAGGCAAGATTAAAATATAAGAAGAAGGAATTTTGGGTCAACAAATTAAAACATTATTTATCTTTAAATTAAATTAATAAATTAATTAACTTGAGGTAACTACGTAAAGAATGGAATAGTTAAAAAAGTAAATAAATCCAGGCTTCTGCTATTTCTTTTTATTTTTATAAAACAAAAAATGTTTTATTTATTAATGATTTTAGAATGGTTTTATTTTATTAATCAAAAGTCATGACTTGTCCCTCATGAATAAATTTAACAACTTTTTAAAAAATTAGATATTAAAAGAAATCTGGAGAGAGGGTCTAACTGAATTGTAATCCTAGAAAAACACTAACGGGTGTAATAAATTGTGAAGGACATTATTACTTGGATATTTTATTGAAATAAAAATAAAATTTAGTTTTTTTTTAAAGTGCTCTAAAAGTGATAAGGATAAAGTTGGGAGGGGTTGAAGAAAAGGGAGTAAATTAATTTTTTAAAACTTTGATATATACCGTCTACGTCTCTGCGGGTGGGGGTGTGGGAGGAGGGTGGGGTGGAGGTTGTTCCTGGGGCGGACTCTCAGGTGCCGTACTCCCTCCCGGCTCTTCTTGGTTTAATATTTTTAAAGCTACAACCAAATCTTGAAGAACTTGCGTCTCGTGGGGTTCGATCAAAGCGAACCTCGTATTGAACAGAGTTATATGAGCAAAGAGACAGTTGAGATGGGCGTGCAGATTGAGTAAAACAACTTCTTTGAAGTGACAATGATAGATGTGGGACATTACGTGGTAGAGAAGTCGAAGGATTTTTCGCACTATTGACTCAAAAGAACTCGGAAACTCGTGACCTGACAAAAACGTCCAATTCATTCATTTAAATTAATATTCAAAAGTTTTTATTTAAAACTTTAAAAATAAGACATGAATAATACAAAATAAAGATACACAAAATAAAATTATGAATTACAGTCTATCGTTTAGTTTAAAAATCTTGACAGGTCAGTTTAGACACCACTCATTCTTCATAAGAAAAAAAATCCCTGCAAGAAGGGAGCGGAAAAAACCTATGTAAACAAATCAGGTTATTTTACCCATATTTTCTTGGCGATGTTTTTTACATTTCTTTTGTGTAGTTTTATTTTAAAATATCACTTTAAGATTAATTTGAAAGTAGTTTTTAAAACAATGAAATCAAAAGAAGAACCACAAACAAAGTGAACGATTTCCGGGAAGAAGGTTTTTCCCTACAGGGGTTATTGTGGTAGGGACTTTTTTTCTCTTTTTAAGTGAGAGGTTGGCAGCGGTTTCTCTGATTGGTCAATCCCCAAAATACTTATGACCTTGGGGATTCTTAAACTAAAGGATAGACTGTAGCTTCACTTGACTCCTTTAAAAAGTGAAATATTTCAAATCAATTTTTCAGTTGAAACTTTTGCTTTCTTATATGGAGTTAAAAACTTAATTGAAATCAGCTTATATAAACATAACCTAATGTAAAGTAGTCACCAGAGTTCGTCAATAGTAGTTTGGACATAATAAATAAATGCCCATTTTAGAATATCAGTACACTGTGGAAACCACCTCAGTTGGACTGTATCCACTATCCTCTAAGTTTTAAAGTTAACAAAATCTTTATAATACAATAGCTATTCATAAGAAATTAGAGCATAGCTGCAAACATTGGAGCTCCGGTGCCAAAATCACGTGTTAATATAAGGCCTTAGAATAATACTATATATAGAAGGAGCACTACTGATAACACGAAAGTCGGTTCACTGGTGCACCTAAGTAATGCTGCCACCCTAACAATATACAATTTTCTGAAAAAAAAAGTTGGCAATACTGCTGAATTATTATGTTCTATTATTAATTAATGATTGATTATTCATAAAATACTAATATAAATATCGGTGCATTACAATATTTTAAGCATTTTAAATTGTAGTTTAACGTATTTATTAAAATTATAGATAAAAAGTAGTCCTCATCAACTAAATGTTGATTCTTGTATTCCGCCACCCTTTTGCCATCTAAGACCGGTTTTATTAAATACTCAGCAGGTGTTTTAAGTTATAATATTTGTTCTTTACGACCTTTCTTCACTAATAGATATTTATGACACATATTTAAAATAATGTTTTGTTGTCAGGTTGACAGCATTACTTAGTTGCACCAGTCAACCGGCTTTCGTGTTATCAGTGGAATTAGATTGTGTTTACAGTCCTGTGCTCCTTCTATATATAGTATTATTTTAAGTACAAGGCAGACTAAGACGGTTCAATGGTTCTTTCCCCAGCCAGCTTATATCTATTTATTTTTATACTTGAGAGCCTCATAGACCACCTTCTCTGTTAAGACTTGCAACAACCATGCAAGGATTGTATATATATTCTAATTATTTATTTATTCATAAAATCATATATATAATACATATGGGTTAACTTTGCATGACCTCATAATATTAAAAGATTCAAAATTTAAAATATTAATTCCTGCAGGAACTTAGTGGATAACGCATGTAATAGAGAAAGTGTGAATAAAATTACTGCATTTCATTTAGGGCTAATACCTGAAAAAATTTAAAAGTATTCGGGTACGGGGTATCTCGGAACTTTTCCTCATCACATCGGATTCACTTCCCTCGTCCTTAGAATATACAATTCGGCAAATTCGTACTGCAACATGTCTTTGGACTCACTTCGCTCATCGTCTGATAGTAAATACATCCGTATCATTCTCAGCGGTCAACCATACAGCACTAAATGCTTACCCATAAACACGCTCAATAATTTTTATGATCCAACAAAAATTATGTACTAAATTTCTTTCAATCGAATCATTTTATGATTTTTAAAAGACGTACACAAGTCATTCAATAAAAATGTAACTAATGCATACGTGCTAAATTTCAATCCGATTGCATTATTTTTCTGCGTTTTAAGATTTTTCCAAATTTTAGCTGAGTCATTATTGCGGGTTAATGACGACATGAAAATATTATTTTCTGAATAGCATAACTACAGTGGTAGACTGATTTTTGTACAAAGTTTCAAGTCTCTAGCAAAAATACACTGGGACCTACAATGATAACAGACACACACAGAGACGACTTTAAGAAAACCTCTCAGGAGGCTTGTAAAACGGGTAATTCCGGTTTCAGATATTTTTGCAAACACAATACTTTTCCTATATACTGTAGGTATAAATGAGGAAAAGTAAATCCTTACAAGGATTGCAACAGAGTTCAGTCGAATCAACCCATTAAATTTGACTGCAGAGGAAGAGAAGAACCATTTGTTCAAAAATTAGTGAGCAGCCCCAATTCATACAAGGGTATGAAGACACTATGCTGAACTGAAGCTGAGTTAGAGACTTAAAATTTCGTACAGGTGCTAAATGAGATAAATTATTTCAAAGAATAACTATTTATCAGACTTATATGAAGGTCAGCTTGATCCCTTCTCTTCCTGCTATCTTATCATTTCAATTTAACTTAAGCAAAATTAATCCAAATTCTTAAGTTACCATATTTAGTAGGGAAAATAGATTCATCTGTTATAGTTTTCTGAGTAAACGTCATTACATAGTCTATATACTGGGGTGCCGCTACTTTGGTTTTTTTCCCTTTCTCATCAAACCACATGTATGTCCTGAAACAATAAGTTTCTATATATTCGCTAGAATACAGAATACAGAATATAATTATTATTAACAACCCAAAAATGGGTACAATAATCGTCAAAAAAAAAAAAAGTTACAAAATTTAAAAAAATTTTAAAGCTTAGAAAATCTTGGTAGGAATAAAAAGCATGTGTTTTTAATATAGTTTCCAGTTTACCTTTAAAAGATTTTAGTTCTAGGTCTTGAATAAATTTTGGTAAGTGATTGAAAAATTTGATGCACCAATAGTTTGTACTATTTTGAGTACGGTGAAGCCTGCAGTATTTAATTTCTAAATTGTGATTATGACGGGTATTATAGTTGTGATTACTTAATACAGTTAAGTTACAGTTAGTTGTGATTACTTTATACTAGTTACTACTTAATATAGATCTAGATCAAATAAAGAGAGCTCATGCAAATAATGATTCAATACATAAATAAATTGAATAAAAAATTAAATAAATTCAATTCTTTAAAAAAATATATTTTGAAAGGATATTGTGTCAACTGCATCATGAGCATGCAAGTAGTGATTCAATACTTAAATAAATTGAATTTAAATTAAATAAATAAATATTTTTAAAAAAAGTTAAATCCCGTCAACTGCATAGTCTGTTTATCCAATAATGCATTTTCAAACTTCTTAATTTTCATAAATATTAGTTTTTGATCACAATTTAAATCTTAGAACAAGTCCAGTGGAAATAGCTTTACTTATAATAGGGAATATGTGAAGACAATGAGGAAGAAACAGCCTATCATTATTTGGCAACGTGTGAAAGGTTTGGAAGGCTCAGGTTTCAAATATTTGGAACTGGTACGCTACTCGAAGAGGAAATGGAGTCTCTAAGATGGCAGGACATTCTTACTTTCATGTATCGTAGCAGGAGGTTTGACAAGGAGAAAGTAGTGGAAGTACAGTGATAGGTGGTTGACTTCGGGGTTGGTGGAAAGGACCCAATGGTGTGGTCTACTCACCAGGCTTGACCTCCTCACTCTTACTACTACTACTACTACTATAATAGGGAATGCTCGATGGAGGGTTTTAGCATAACCATAATGAGGAAGGTGCATAAAGTTTAACCTATGTTTTTTTTGTTTTGTTGGGTAAATCGAGGTAAGAAAAAATTTATTTCAAAGAAAAAAAAATATTAATTGTACAAATTTTTATAACCAATAAAAAAAATTTAATATTTAAAAAAGTAAGATTCACGGCAAAAAGCCATTACATCAATTGGGTTGGTTAGTTGATTGGTTCAATTCAAATATCAAGGTCAATGCTAAAACTAACAAATGTTCAAAACCCATTTTTGAACATTTGAATGATGTAACTGAATTAGTTACATCAGTTTTTATTGTATTGCGAGTTATTTTTAAGCCTGCAATGCTCAAAATTATCATACAAACCTGGATCTAAAATGTTTTTTAGGCAAAGCCGTTCGGATATCAGTGAAAAAAAGGTTTACTTGATTGTTGTTTACGTTACGTTTCTTTCAAATTATGATATGATTGCTTAGAATAGGGGTAAATAGTTATTATTTTATTATTCTGCACTATCTTTTGTAAAAAAATTACGTGAATAGCTAGTTTTAAATTATTTTTGTTCAAATTAAGTATGTACAAATATCATCTTACATTTGGAACGAATGAATCCGATTTTGAGCAGTATTCAGCATACTAAAACAAAATCTCTATTGATGCCTTTTTTATTAAAGTTAGTACATATTAATTAAAGAATAACTATTTCCTCAAATTCAATGTAATAATTTCATAAATTAAACAAAAAGTAGGGTGAATAAGACGCACTTAAAAATGTATCACTTATAGTTTATTATGTGCACATAACATTTTAAATGTTATGTGTTTTTCGTTTTAATAATTAAAATAGCATAAATATAATTATAATATTGTTAAAATATTATTTTAACAATTTTATAAAGATATTATAAAGTTTTAATTATAAAATTTTAAAAAGTTGAAATACATAAATTATTGTTATCACATGTGATAAGAGTGATTTCCCCGCCAGAACTTGAGTTTATTAAAAAAACTGTGAAGCGGTTTTGCCATAGAATAAAGCAGCTAGGAGTCTAAAAATAAAAGGTAAGTTAAGCAACAAATGATAACCACAAAAAGTTCTAAATAATCCTGTGGTGCGATACGGTCTCGCCTTGAACAACACGCCCCAACAACAGTAAATTCATTCAACAAAGTTCATGTGCAGTTATTTTAGAGCCAGCTATTAGCTGATCACACATGTCTGAATTTTTATACACAGGTTAGTATAGGAGATTTCCTATTCCTACTTAGTTTATATATAACTTTAGAACAGACCTATTAACAGCTGAGTAGAAGTCTTAATGCATTATTGGATATAACAGCTGATCCTCTTCCTAGACTAGAAGGCCACTAAATACTAACCTTTAAGTAATACTCACTACTTTTATAGTATCTATAATAGATGTAATATTGAAAAAAATCTCACCTGAGCTGTGGTCCTATCATGTCAGGGCAGCCAGACATGGTGCAGAATTCACATATCGTACCATAAACTAAATTAATTTGATCAAAAAACGCTATAGCTGTAACATAACAGAGCAATCTTAGTAATAGATATTTATCAAATTTAAAGTCAATAAATTAATACAAATAACAATAAAACTTACTGTGTGAAGCGAGCCATTCATTATAATCTAAACCAGCAGGCAAATCTACAAGAACTTTTAAATCGATTTCAGGTAATTTTCGCTCTAAAACAGTCTCTTCTAAATATAATTTAGGTTCATCAGAGCTTATGGCTGACGATTCTCGGTCCTTCCGACGAGCTTTTCTAAAATTAAATCAAAAATATATTACAAGAAATCAGCAATATAAATTATCGATCATAAATTTTTTCAAGGGCATTGATAAAAACAATGATATAATTTTTACTATTTTAAAAGTACCTAAGTAAATGAGGACATATTAAGTTTGCAGGATTGTAAAATTTTATTAAATACTTAATATAAACTCATGGATTATCTTTAAAATCAAAATAAATAATGTCAGATTACAAAAATTTATTGAACAAATTTTACCCCATAAACCAGTCGACGGTGTCGCGCAAATATTCTGGTAGTCTGTCCAGCTTGAATGTTTTAACTAGACTTTAGTTTATTAATTAAAAACTTAAAAAAATAAAAAAAACAAAAAAATTAAAGTAAAAAATTAAAAATATTAAGTAAAATTGAACATGACACAATCAAACATCTGAAATATAAACATGGCGAAATTTTCCTCAACAAAAAAAGATAGAAAATAATCAAGTTGACCAACTTGAACAATTTATCAGATTTTTGATTAATTTTTTATACATTTTAATTTAACTCCATTAAATAATTAGTTTAATGATTAATCTTTTAATGTCCAATAAGTATTTTACATTATAAATTAATTATGATTTGTTCTTTGTTTAATGACTTCTTGTTTTTTGTTTGAATGTTAAAAGTACAAACCTGAATGACAAACACAAAAAACGATAATATTTTTATGTGGAAATAAGTTCAAATGGTTCAAATTTTTGTAAATTTATTAATGAATTAAGTGTTATTATTGGTAATATTTATTTGTTATCGATTATTACTGTTTACATATTTAACTGGTGAAGTATTCGTGTAAAATAATTAAATTTAAATAATATTTTAGTTGGGATTTTTAAGTCGTTTATGATGGGTGTTAAAAATGCGGTTTGTAGAAAGCACATATTTGTAACTAATTTGTTTTATATTTCATGTATATAATAAACCACATCTTTTCGCTTTAAGACGGAAATAAGTCGATAAAGATGTCGGATGTAGAAATAGATCGTATGGAAATCGAGCTGGACCCTTTGTCCATGCTAGAGCAGTCTATGCAAGTTAACGACTATACTGTCACATCTAATGGAGATCAAGGTAAATATTACTTTTTGACTATATTTAATCCTATTTCAGGTACAAGTTAAGAGTAAACAAAACTGCATGGGGCTCTGTTTCTGTTTATACTTCTGACTGAACCACAATAAATATTTGTAACATATAGATGCTTGTTTTTATTATTTAGGATTACATTCATAATATAAAAGCAACAAGTTAACAAACTCCTGGCTTTGTCTTTTTATTACAAAAGGCATGTCCTCCGGGGACTGCCAGATTACGCTTGAGGGTATAAAATAAAAATTTCAAGGCCTTCTATTTCTATAGTTTTAAATAGAGTATTTTCAGTTATATTATTATTATTAGGTTTGTTCAGCATGTGAACTGGAGTACACTACTCTGCACTGAACTATTCTTCTTTACACTATATTTGTTCTGTATGGAGTAATCTATAGTAAACTCTGTACTTGATATAAACAGGAAAAGGGTAAAAAGTGTAAAAACCTTCCCAGCTGTAAAATAATATAATAATCATTTACAGTTTTCCTGCTGTTATTCATCAATTTATAAATTAATATAGTTGCTATGTGTGTATGTAGGTGGGTGTACCTAAAACTGAACACAATTACCCACGTACTCCATCGACAGCTTTGGGCAGCAAAATAGAGGACTGTAATTAAAATAATAAAGGCAAAGGAAACTTAAATCTATTCGTGATTCAAAGTCCGTAGCAGCGCCACCGTCGCTGCTAAGAAATTGATAACGAAAGGGTGATCTTTGTTAAAGTCCTTATGGGGATTCTTTGGTTTTTCTTATTTGTGACGATTATTTCTTTAAATTTTTTATCAAAGAGCTTTAATTTAACTAATTTTAGGGCGTATGAACTCAGTAGAATCACAATTTCATTGAAAAATAGCGTTTTAATGGGTTGTCACGAGTATTTAAATTGAGTGATAAGAAGATGAAGATCATAATATAGTGTTTTATTTTATTTATTGTTAATTGATGTCACTTTTAAATAATTTTAGTTTGCACAAACACACCATTTAATTGCATTAAATTGTTTAAATTAGTTGTAACAGGTATTTAAATTAACTGATAAGAAGCCGATTTTCATTGTAATGGTGTTTTAATTTATTAATCAATTTTATTTACGCACTAAAATAATTAATAACTCCATAAATTCACTTTTTGTAAAATGTTTGTTTAAATTATTCGTTTAGGTTTTATTATTTCTGGGTTAAATTGGACGAATCAAAGTCTGTAGTGATAAGAGCCTGATTCTATATTTAAAATCCTGGAATTATCCAAATATTTATCTATGAAATATTTGCAATTTTTTTTAGCACCGATGGTCGTTCTAATAATTTTCATCACATTTGTCACAAATTAACAAACAATAAATAAAAAAAGAAGAATTTTGATCGGCTCCCATGCTAATCCTATGATAAAAAAATTGTTGATCACCCTTTCGTTTTCCCGCCATTGGTATTGCCAACCTTACAACTATCTCTTTGAATCGCTAATAAACTCGATTAAAAACAATATCGATCTAAGCTTACCTGAATAATGAAAATGTAGTAATTAAATAAAATAAACAACACATAAATATAATTAAAATCAAAATAAGTATATCTCTTAAAACAATCAGTACAACTTAAAAGTAGGAAAAACAATAATTTTATAAGTATATAGTAACATTCACAAATATTTGACTGTATGACTAGTCTCCCACTAGTAAAAATCATATAAGATAAACTGACCTAACAAACCTGAACTGAATTAAATAACTTAAGGTACCTGGTTATGGCCATATAAGTTACCCATTTGATGAAATGGTGAGCAGTGCATAGTGGTGAGAATATGGGGTCCTTAACAGTTATCAGTTGAGTTATCCTTACTGTATAGTAGTAAACAGTTAAATGTAGAGTAACCACAAACACTTTAGTGCTAAGTTTTATTATGTACTAATGCACATCAACAGTGCATCTTCAGAACAACTATAGCACAGAGTTAGCCAAACAACACTTCACTGACATGAGACCACAGTTATGCCTAACGGTCCATCTTCACAAAAGTGACACTCAGGTGACCATAACCGGCGCGGTAATGAAGTCGGTTATAATGCAAAATATTGGCAATCATAAGTGAAGGTGAGAGAGTCAAGGGTCTAAGCTACTCGAAGTATCTCCCAAGACTAACTAACTTATCTTGGAGGGAGGGAAGTCAAAGGCAGAAGGCACACAAAAGAAATGGACGGCCATGCTGGACCTAACTAATTAGATTATCCCTTACCCTGAGTGAAATATTCACTAAAAGTCCAGGAAATTAAAAATTAAGGATTATATAACTTTTAAAAATATGAGTTGCACGAACACTATGTTAAAAAATGTTATTTTATAGGATCTAAAGTAAAGTGATGTAGAAATTTATACAGTAGGGGTGGGGCGGGGGACACAGTGATCCAACTCCCTGGTTTGTGGTGGTCCTAAAAAAAACAGGGATTAGTTGCATCAACTACCGCACGGAGCGCTAGTTTTCACCTTGTACGGCTGTTATCAGCATTGTTATCAGTTTTAAATCGAGACTTCTATTTATGTTTATAAAAAATGTAAACAAGACAATTCTTATCTTATTCATTAACTTTTTTGCTTGTTTGTTAGATAATTTTTTTAGAGAATAGGATAACGTGTGTTACGAAAGTTGTGTTATAATGATATTCGTAAAGTAACGATTTAAATATTTATTTTTGAAGTTCATTCATTGTGTTATTTATGTTTTTTTTTAATACATGAGCTCTTAATACTTAATAATTCATTGTATTGATTTATTTTTGTGTTTTATTTTTGATGTTTGTTTATTCTACAAATCATGGTTATCACAAAATATCAGGTCTAGTTAAAATTAACACAGTATTAATATTTTTATAACATTTTATGAAAATTATACCTTTAAAATGATTAATACAATTTTTAACATTGTTAAAGACCCTTTTAAATAATTATTATTTTATATATGCCGTACAAGGTGAACCCACCTGTCTCTAGTGGAGAAAGGGTGAACTTAAGGCAGGCCCATCTAAAACAGCTTATTCCGGGGGAGTTAGACCACTGTGTCCTGCGCCCCCGCCCCTACTGAATCATTTTAATCTAAAGTGTTCTAGCCAGACCCATTCGAATTTCAGTGAAAATATAGGTTTCATTTGTTGAATTTTGGTACAAAAATCTAAAATCTATCTTTTAATGACGTCATTAACCAGCAAACATTCATGAAACTCTGAAAAATAATAAAATCCTTTTGAAATTCAGTATGCATGTAGATGTTGTAGGCAACAGCTAATTTTTAACGGCTGTTTATAAATGACTAGCAGTATTCATGTTAAAAAACAAATGAATTTGATAATTAAAATAATCAACATGAATTATTAAGACAAAATGATAAAATTATGATTCCCAGTGTAAACTTATGAAATAAAATTATCAAATTCTTTGTTTAGATAAAAATAAATACCTAATAAATGCTAACCTCACTGTTTTGTTGCATGACTAAGCAAACAGCTGTTTTAATTATTTTTGTCATTAACATCGTAAAATGAATTTTCTTTAATTAATTTTTAAGTTTGATTGATTTTTCTACAACAAGTAACATTTTTATTACCTATAGATAACACCAATTGAGAAGTTTTTAAATTTAATTAAGGAGGCAAACTTTGTAAGAAATTACTAATTGTCGTATAAATCAAAAGGAAACTAATAAAGCATACCATGATTTCAAAACTATCTGATTGTTATTATACTATTTGGAGGAAATAGTATAATTTCTCCTGAAGGCACAATTTCAAACTTACCACGGGAGAAACAAGTTGTTGCTCCCAAGCAATAATTAACTCCTTTGGCATCGCCTTGTGAGTTGGGAACCAACTGCATAAATTCTTTGGCCAGCCTTGTGAGTTAATTGAATGGTTTCCTTGTCTAGCCTTGGGAACCAACTGCATAAATTTTTGCTAGCCTTGTGAGTTAATTGAATGGTTTCCTCGTCTAGCCTTGGGAACCAACTTTATAAATTCTTTGGTTAGCCTTGTGAGTTAATTGAATGGTTTCCTTGTCTAGCCTTGGGAACCAACTGCATAAATTCTTTGGCTAGCCTTGTGAGTTAATTGAATGGTTTCCTCGTCTAGCCTTGGGAACCAACTGTATAAATTCTTTGGTTAGCCTTTGAGTTAATTAATGGTTTCCTCTCTAGCTTGTGCATAAATTCTTTTGGCCAGCCTTGTGAGTTAATTGAATGGTTCCGTCTAGCCTGGGAACAACTGTATAAATTCTTGGCACCTTGTTAATTGAATGTTCCTCGTCTAGCCTTGGGAACCAACTGTATAAATTGGCCAGCCTTGTGAGTTAATTGAATGGTTTCCTCGTCTAGCCTTGGGAACCAACTGCATAAATTCTTTGGCCAGGTGATTAATTGAAATGGTTCTCGTCTAGCCTTGGGAACCAACTGCATTAATTTTTGGCCACCTTGTGAGTTAATTTGAATGGTTTCCTCGTCTAGCCTTGGAACCAACTGCATAATTCTTTGGCCAGCCTTGTGAGTTAATTGAATGGTTTCCTCGTCTAGCCTTGGGAACCAACTGCATAAATTCTTTGGCCAGCCTTGTGAGTTAATTGATTGGTTACCTCGGCTAGCCTTGGGAACCAACTGCATAAATTTCTCGGCGAGCCTAGGAATTTAATTAATATGGCTCCTTCAGCTTTGGCCTCAGGAACCAACCTGATTGCACTCGGAACAAAAACTTAAAAGGTAAATGATGTTTTACATCCTACAGGGATAAACTAAACAAGTATTTTTATTACACCTATGGTATATCTAGTTTTTTTGACGCTTGGATTTGGGGAGATCTTTTGGCTCTAATAGGTTCCCTCCAAACTATGTAAATATTAATTATCCTAGATGAAGAGGTAACCCGTACGTTCTGTTACCTTTTACTATTAAAGCCAAGTTAAACTTTTTTACATTCATCGTATTTTTTATTTATTAAATATTATTTATTTATTTATTTTAATAAACTGATAGTTATTTTCAATAAGTTTTTCCTACCAAACAGTAACGCTGACTTCTCTGAACCATCAATGCTTGTTTGTTTGCAGATGTAGTTATGCTGTGTGATGATGATCAGGAACAGCAAACCCCTATAGAAGTACCTGATGATGATGATAACGATACTGGGGAAGTCATTAGCACAGATCCACCTGACCAAGTCCAAACAGTTCTAGCTATCGATCCTTCTACTACAGCTTTAGTTGTCCCGGATGAAATGCTGGGCCAGTTCAATCAACCTGGATTCGTAATAGTTAATCCCCAACAACTCCAGCAACCGGAAGTTGATGAATCGATGGGTTTTGGTGAACATTTCTTGCTTAACCCAGGGCCATCTTATTCAAATTTGGATACTTCTGCAAGTTCACCCAAACCTTATATGGGTTAGATCAATTTTCCTTAAGGAATATATTTTTTTTTCTTTAGATTACTACATGCTATAAATCTATCGTAAAAATAGACAGCAAAACATCCTATTCTGTGGGATTTTTAACATAAAATATTTTTTTGCATTTATTTCTTTTAAAATGAATATAAGAACATACAATTTAGGGTAAATGTTCAACATTTTACCTTAAATATGGAACAAATTTAAATGAATTAACATTTTCTCAAATCCCCCATATAGTTATGGCATTTGATTGGTGCCATATCAAATATAAATTGTGGCTCATTTTGTAATACTTTAAACCTAAAATTAGGGAAAAAACATTGTCTGCCTATCCAGAGTGGAGCCTTTAATATAGTTGCGCATGCTCAACATTTTAAAAAAATCGCACAAATATCAGTTTTCTTGAAAACATTAAGAGAACATTTTTTAAAGGTGATAAAATGTTCTATAAAACAAGTGTTTCATCAAAATTGGATGAGCACAACTAAAGTTATGGCTCTTTCAAAAACACCAAAAAAATAGTTAATCAATACGATGATAAAGTAAGGGCTTTTTTGAAGAAAATTAAATCTAGAGTTTAGGTTGTAATAATGACTATATTTCGCCTTCTCCTCAAGGCATACTCATGTCTGTAAGTATAAAAATAAATTTTTTATTAATATGGATTAATTAAAAATTAATCAAAACTGAATCAAATTGAATTAACTTAATTCAATTTGATTTAATTGAATTAATGTTAATCAATACAGTCAGCAAATTTCAGTCGGAAAATATTGGCTTGTGCATTGTTTGGCCTTTTAGAAAATGTTATAACTTTAGTTGTAGGTATCCGATTTGAAGGAAAACACTCTATTTATAGGAAATTTTATCTGCTTTAAAAAATGTTCACTTTTCTTGCAACCACTTGTTGCAAGAAAATTGGAATTTGTGCGATTTTCTAATATTTTGAGCAAGTGAATTTATATTAAGGGCTCCACTCTGGATTATGCTTTTCCTTGATAATTTAAGGTATATTTTCTGAAAAATTTGGGTTGAAGTAGTATGAGTCATATTTTCTAGGCCTCTTGTAGTATGTGGAATTCCTTCCTGCTAAACAAAATTTGTGGTATTAACCAACCCTGTCCGTGAGAACATTATATTCCAGGATTAAAACAATTGTTGTGGATATTGTCTATTAGATATTGGATATTGTCTAATCTCTCCTGGAGGGATTAGCTCACACCAGCTTATTTTCTTCCTCCTCTGATATTTATTGGGCTCATATCATATTTAAGAGAAGTTTTAAGTTCTCTTAATAATTTATTTTTAAATTAATTTTATGTTCTAGTGAGTTACGAACCAGTTAATGGTAGAGGGAAGGCCATAAGAGGTAGACCATTTAGTCGTGGAGGAACAACAATTCGCGGAGGTATAACAATCCGTGGAGGAACAGCGTTTCGTGGAGGGACAGCTTCCCGGGGTAATACTGCTACTAGAGGAAAGACCTTACCTCGAATATTAAGAATTGCAAACAGCAAACCAACCAATACCGTGAAAATGACGGATAATGACTATTTAGTTAACCAAGCCAAAGCTAATACTAAGCTTGTTAACAATGTAAAGAGATTGTCGTTTGCTTCGGCTGATGAGCAGTCTTACAGACAAAAGGTTTTTAATGGTGAGATTTTTTCTTATTGATGTTCCTTCTCAAATAAATTATAACTATACTACTCGCATTATTTATCTGCTATTTTTATTGACATAAAAAAAACTGAGTCCACAGCTCAGTGGTAGAGGGCTCACTTTTTAACCTGGGGGTTGAGGGTTCAAATCCAGCTGTGGAGGACAATATGAGGTTATCTCTTGTTCCGTATACTGGGAGGTCTTGAATTCAGGCCGGCAACGCAGCTAGGGTTTTATGTGTTTTCCTTGGCTGCTAATACCCAAATGCGGGGTTTGGTCCGAGACAAGTCTAGATACACGTTTCCATTGTCTCCAGCTCCAGAAAAGTCAAGATTCTGCAGGCTGATGGAGGTGAAGGTCTGACCGTATGTCCGAAAACTTAGTATAAGTGAAACTTACTAAAATTAGTTAGCCATGAATAATGTAAGTGATTAAGAACAAAGTGCACGGTTCTTGAAGACAACATCTCCTAGTAGCACTGCAGAACTGTAACTTTTTAGACCAGGGCTAAAGAATGAGTTTGAGAGCACACTGATGATGGGTTGCCAGAGTTCTCTGTTAGGTGGCGGTGGACTAGCTAGAGCAGTGAACCTGGCTAGAGTCTTGTGATGCTAGAGGAGCCGATGAGACTGGTTGAATGAAGGCAGGCCAAATGAGACTAATGTGATCAGAAGAGCTAGTAAGACTAAATGAACTAAGCACACTGTAAACTAGTAGTGGGTTACCAGCCAGAGTCTAGCTGGTCTAGACTGAACTAGGCACACTGTGAACTGGCCATGTGTGGAGAGTGTGCTTCCTAAATGAATTTGTACAAACTCTCAGGTGGACTAGTTGAGTGAGGGGAAAATGCTAATAAAGACCCTAACCCTCTTAGACCCTACGGGTTTAAGCATTAAAAAGAGACATGTAAAAACAGCTGTTTCAATAGATGCAGCCAGTGTGCAACTTAGTACTTCGATCATATCACAGGATAATCCTAGTACAACCCCCCTCCCCCATTTGTGTGCTCTGTGTAAACTTGGCAATTTGTATTTTCTAGGACAACAAAGTGAGTCCTAAGTATGTTGTAGTAAACTTGTGATTTGTATGAGTGAGTCCTAAGATGTTGTGTGTAACTTGCGTTTGTATTTCTGAGGCAAGCAAAGTGAGTCCTCTGTATATGTGGTGTTAAACTTGGTGATATTATTGAGTAAGAGTGTAGTGTAAAACTTGGTGATTTGTATTTCTGAGGACAAGCAAAGTGAGTCCTAAGGTTGTTGTAAACTTGGTGATTTTGTATTTTCTGAGGACAAGCAAAGTGAGCCTAAGATATGTTGTTAGTGTAAACTTGGTGATTTGTATTTTCTGAGGATAAGCAAAGTGAGTCCTAAGATATGTTGTAGTGTAAACTTGGTGATTTGTATTTTCTGAGGACAAGCAAAGTGAGTCCTAAGATATGTTGTAGTGTAAACTTGGTGATTTGTATTTTCTGAGGATAAGCAAAGTGAGTCCTAAGATATGTTGTAGTGTAAACTTGGTGATTTGTATTTTCTGAGGACAAGCAAAGTGAGTCCTAAGATATGTTGTAGTGTAAACTTGGTGATTTGTATTTTCTGAGGAAAGCAAAGTGAGTCCTAAGATATGTTGTAGTGTAACTTGGTGATTTGTATTTTCTGAGGACAAGCAAAGTGATCCTAAGATTGTTGTAGTGTAAACCTTGGTGATTTGTATTTTCTGAGGATAAGCAAAGTGAGTCCTAAGATATGTTGTGTAAACTTGGTGATTTGTATTTTCTGAGCAAGCAAAGTGAGTCCTAAGATATGTTGTAGTGTAAACTTGGTGATTTGTCTGAGGACAAAGCAAAGAGTCCTAAGATATGTTGTAGTGTAAACTTGGTGATTTGTATTTTCTGAGGACAAGCAAAGTGAGTCCTAAGATATTGTAGTGTAAACTTGGTGATTTGTATTTCTGAGGATAAGCAAAGTGAGTCTAAGATATGTTGTAGTGTAAACTTGGTGATTTGTATTTTTGAGGACAAGCAAGTGAGTCCTAAGATATGTTGTAGTGTAAACTTGGCGATTTGTATTTTCTGAGACAAGCAAAGTGAGTCCTAAGATATGTGTAGTGTAATTGGCAATTTGTATTTTCTGAGAACAGCAAAGAGAGTGCAAAGTAGTTAAGACAAATGTAGTTAATCGGATGTGGTGAAGAAAAGTTCTGAGGACCCCGTACCCTCTATTTTTCATGTTTAACCTACCTACCAATTATAATAATTTGTGTACGCTTTTGTTTATAGACAACCAGAAAGTGTTGAACAGTAGACTAGACTGTACTGTTTGCGGGAAACATATCGGGTGCAATATAGATCTGAACGTATTCATGGTGACTCACCCTATGCTTAAAGTACTGATGTGTGCTGCGTGTAGAGAGTTGTACTGTAAAGTAGACTGGACTCTGGGACCGAGTCATAAAGACACCAGATGTAGATGGTGTTCTAAAGTCCCATCGACGTAAGTATCAAACTTATTTCATATTGTACCTTATAAAGTTTATATTTACTCTGATGGTGGGATACTTCCCAAAACGTGTATTTTATTTTATTGTGATTTATAAGACCAAGTATTATTAAAACTAAAGTTTTTTTTTTTTTATTGCATGATTTTGCATTTTTTTATCTATTTTTTACTTTTCTTCGTTTATACTGTAAGCATATAAGACAATTTTTTCACAAAAAAAATCCAGAATTTATTTCCGGGATGTGACCAGAAATATCTGTTTCAGGTGTTTGAAACCAATCAAACCTTTTGTGTGGCTTTCAGAAAGTATGTCTGCATGTGTGTGTGTGTGTCTATTACCATCATAGCTCCCTGTGTATTTATACTTGAGAATTGAAACTTTGTATAAAAATCAATCTATACTTTTAGTTGTGCTGTCTAAAAATATTTTTTCTATGACGTCATTAACCTGCATTAATGACTCAGCAATCATTTTAATAAATCATAAAACACAGACAAATGTTGCAATCAATTTGAGATTTAACACACATGTAGCCATGTATAAGACTAATATATGTGCCAAGTTTCGTCTCATTATCAGCATTAGTTAATTTTTTATTGAATGATTTGTGTACGTTTTTTTAAAAAAATTGTAAAAAATCGGAAAACAATCTTATTTGAGCTGAAATTTTGTACAATTATATACCTTTCCGTAATAGATAAGTACACCAAGTTTTGTTTGAATAGAATAAGCATATTCATGATTTTTGATGAATTATAAAAGTTAAGCAGTATTGTGGTGAGTGTTGGGGTGAATTGGCCGAACCAAGATTCACCTCACAACCTATAAGCTGGTTAGCACAAATATGAATAATCGATCAGACTGTATTTTTGTTGAAGTGATGGAATGGATAAAAAAGAAAACTTTATGATATTAATTTCGTTATTATTATATACCATAAGCCCTGTACATAATAAATAATTTAGCCTTAGCGTACAATGAGACCCCAGGAACCCAATGATGATGATGTGTCCTCTTCTCTTCCTTCCTCTTAATGTAAAATAAGATGTGTTTATATTCTAAACATGTGCTAAGAATTAAAGGTGGTGATTACGTATCCTTAATTGATGTATGATACCATGAAAGTTATCCACTGGTGGTTGTGATGCATGTGAGTTGGTGAGAAGTGGCAATGTCCAAGAAATGGCGCTGTTAACACTCACACAACTAAAACTACCAAGAAATGGCGTTGAATCACAAATGGTGACAGAAATGGTCTTAAATTAAAAGAATTCCGGAAAATGATTGACTGAACAAAATCACCTGTGGCACCACAACTTATCTGCCTCGAAAATTCCACAGGTTGCTGGATCACAATTTATCAGCTTTAACAGCCTCAGCAACTCTAAACATAGATCTAGAAGTTGCTGAGTCTATGTCGCCTAATAAATTGTGACCTGCAATCTGCAAAACATGGGTGCGTTGCGGGTTTATCATACTGAATTAATTCCAGGGGGACCTAAATATGGAGTAAATTAAAATCTAAATAGGAACTATGGTATATCACTCTGCTGGAATAAATTAAATTATAAAACATTCTCAAAATATAAATAAATGTTAGGAGAAGTCCTAACAGTAAGTCCTGTTTGTGTGACCACTGAGAATGAAACAGATGTATTTACTATCTGAGGACTAGCAAAGCGAGTCTGAAGAGGTGTTGCAGTGTAAATTTAACGAATTGTATATTCTGAGGATGAGGGAAGCAATTTCGAAGTATGGAGGATAAATGTAACGAATACGATGTGATGAGGAAAAGTTCTGAGGTATCTCATACTAAATTGTTTGAAATGTGCCACTAAACCTTTCTTTCTTACTAGCATAAACTAAACACCCTTAGGACTTACAATGATCACACACACACATGCAGTCCAGGGCTCTGGGATCATTGTGTATGTTATAGGATTTACAGGACTATATGTTCCTGTAAATCCTATGACCAAATGGTTTATAAAGGTCAGACAAAGAAGAAGCGCAAGTGAAGTATACAGTATTAATAAAACACCCAAGTCTCTCCACATATAATATTTATTGACAGAGCCAGCTTTCAACCTTTTGGTCATCATCAGTGCCTGAATAATGAAAAAATAAATCAACGCCCTGTTTGGGCCCTTATCGCTGAACGCCGGAGGAGAGGGAGGCTCTTCAGTTTTTCTAGAGGAACTAATAAAAATAAAGAGACCACCAGTCCGATTTGTCAAAGCTAACAAGTGACTCCTTACTACTTTTATACATCGTTCACCGGTTTGTTTTTTATTTTTTTATTTTTTATTCTGTTGACTTATTGTATGTTTTTAGTTTTTATTTTTTTGATATTGTTTATTTATTTATTGTCTCTCTTTCTTATTTTTTACTAGGTGTAGTCATTGATTTATTTTTTCATTGTTCAGGCACTGATGATGACCGAAAGGTTGAAAGCTGGCTCTGTCAATAAATATTATATGTGGAGAGACTTGGGTGTTTTATTAATGGTTTATAAAGCTTATGAAATTAAAATCATGCCTGGGTGCCTGGACCAATTCAGACAACTTTGTATCCCATTTTGGAGTGGAATTCCCACAATCTTTACACATGGATCACATTATTTTTTTTTACAGGCCCAGGCAACTTAAAATATGTGAAGACTGTCCTTTCGCCTTCTGTTTAGACTGCATGACTAAGAATTACAGCAGGAGAGATAGTAATAAGATAATGAATTTAACTCACTGGAGGTGTTTTGTATGTCAGATGGTACCCCTGTATTTTATGAGAGCCACCTGTTGGGCGCTAAACTTATATATAGCTTCATTAGGTAGAAGGTAAAGTTGTTTTACTTAAAGTCTTTATTTATGAGTTAGGGTCAAGGATAGACCTCATTTGCATTGTGACCAGAGGTCTGTTGTATACAAATATAATTTAATCCTATATACTCTATTTTAATGAATCTTTCTTCCATTGATTATAATTATCTATTATTTGTGTTATATATTATTATTATGTATTATTTATGTAATATATTAATTATTATTATGTATTATTTGTGTAATATATTATTTTATTAATGTATTATTTTGTAATATATTAATTATGTCTTATTTTTGTAAAATTATATTTTATGTATTATTTGTGTAATTATATTATATTATAATTTTGTAATTTATGTATTATTATGTATATTTGTGTAATATATTATTATATATTATTAATGTATTATTATGTATTATTTATGTAATATATTTTATTATGTATATTGTGTATTATTATTATTATGTTAATCATTTGTGTAATATATAATTAGTATTATCATGTGTGTAATATACTTTTATTATTATGTATCATTTGTGTAATATATTATTATTATGTATCATTTGGTGAAATATTATTATTATGTATTATTTGTGTATTATTATTATTGTTTATTTTTGTAATAATATTATTATATTATTGTATATATATTATTATGTTTATTTGTTATATATTATTATATTATTTGTGTAATATATTATTAATATGTAGTATCATTGTGTATAATAATTATTATTATGTATCATGTGTGTAATATATTTATTATCATGTATCAATTTGTTAATGTATTATTATTATATTATTGTGTAATATATTAATTATTATGTATTTGTGTATGTATCATTTGTGTAATATATTATATATGTACATGTGTGTAATGTATTATTAGTATTATCATTTGTGTAATATATATTATTATGGTATCATTTGTTATATATGTGTGTAATATATTATATCATGTACATTGGTGTGATATATTATATTATGTATTATTTGTGTATGATTAAATAAGTACAATTTAAATATTAGTTGTTGGTCACTATTTAATACATAAATAAATAAATAAATATGGTTATTGCATGAAATTTCTAACAAGAAATATTTACAAAAGTCAAATACATTTTAAGTCTATTTAAAATTTTATTCAGATTGTTTAATCCGAAAAAATCTGAGATACTATATAGGGGGTTATCTATGAGAAAGGATTTGATTCTAGTACAGAACTGGTTATAGGGAAGTTCTCTAATAGTTTTTGGAATTTGGTTATACAGGGTGATTCCTAGATAACCATGTCCAGTTCTGGATTTATTCAGTCTGTGCCCCACAGTAACAAGTTTACTATTTAGATTACTTCTAGTGCCGTGTTTGTGATTAATTTAATTAAATTCATTAAAATTAAGCTTTATAATACCACAAAGGAAAGATTTAAACACTTAGTTTGTTTTGTTACATCAGCTTTGCCTTGTTGGCCAAAACCATAGTTACAGTCTTTCGACTACTTTAAAAATCTTGACAAGTCAGTTTAGACACTACTGATTCTTAAGAAAAAATCCCTGCAAGAAGGGAGCGGGAAAAAACTATGTAACAAATCAGGTTATTTTACCCGTATTTCTTGGCGATGTTTTTTTACATTTCTTTTGTGTAGTTTTATTTAAAAAAAAATATATTTTTAAGATTAATTTGAAAGTAGTTTTCAAAACGATGTAATCAAAGGAAGAACCACAAACAAAGTGAACAATAGCTGGGAAGAAGGTTTTTTCCCTACAGCGCTTATTGTGGTAGGGATTTTTTCTCTTTTTAAGTGAGAGGTTGGCAGTGGCTTCTCTGATTGGTCAATCTCCAAAATACTTATGACCTTGGGGATTTTTAAACTAAACGATAGACTGTAACTATGTTGGCAAGCTTTTAAAGCCAGCTTATTCAAATCCCTCAGCCTGGTGGTATGGAGATCTAATAAAATGTTCTCTTATAGAGAAAACATCTCCTTGAGTAAGGAAAACTTTACTTCTTTCATAAAGAAGAAGGTACTGAGGATGACCTTTATTTGGTTGAAAGCCGGTTTTACTATCATTATATGCTTAAACTATATTTGTGGATAGAACTTTATTGGACTTTATTTCTTTCTTTTTTGAGTAAATAAGGAAAGAAAGGTACTGTACATGGAGAGATTGGAATTTTAACTTAATATTTTCTTTGGTTGTTTTAGAAAAAACAAAGAGTTATTCAAAAAGGATTTATCAAAGTGTTGCAAAGGTTCCATTGATCTGGTGGCGGATGAGGATGACTTGCAGATTGTGACCCCTCCCCCTCCCCCTGAGAAACCTGCTAGGAGAATACCTACCAAGCCACTCTCTTCTAGAATCGATATATTATTTACTGGTGAGCCATTCAAACTAAAACGTCTAAATATTATCTCTTGTCAACTATCAATAAATAGCCAAAACAAACAAAGAGAAATTTGATACTGTTTGCTGTGTTTATTTATTTATAATTTACGGTGTGTGCCAATATACAAAAAATCAAGAAACAAAAATTTACAGAATTAACATAAAAAGAATAAGTTACAGTATAAATTAATGGTAAACGTCAAAATTGAAAAATTGACAAGACTATAAAATAAAAATAAAATATCGCATTCAAAGAGGAGGAAAGTTAATGGAAAAAAAGGAAACAAATATAACATCAAAGTAATAAAGTGTGATTATGATGGTGAGAAAGATGATAAAAATGTGATAAAAGAATAATACACACAAATATAAACATTAAATAAAAGAATACTATGAAATATAATATATGATATAATTAATTATTATTTAATGAATTATTTTATTCACCAATGAATACAAAGTTGAAAAAAAAAGATAATTTGGTAAATAATACAATAAAAATAATAATATATAATGTAAAATAAAATAAATATATAAATAATAAATTATATAAACTTTACTGAGTAGAGTTCTCATATGGTTTATTTACTAGCTGTTTGGACGAAGACACTGAGGAGAAGCAAATATTTGAAGGAGGTTATATCCGAGTGGAACAAGTCTGATTGGCTAACATTAAATCCTATAGAATAACATAGAGATATATACTAGAGGAGGCATAATAAATAAATAAATAAATAAAATCTTTATTATGTTTAAGACCCTTTTTGTGGTATACATTCGTCATTACATACAATACAAAGATATTCACTTCTAGATTTTGAATATATCTTTTTTGTTATCTTTGAAAAATTCATTTAAACTATAGTAGGGATTATCAAGTAAGTAGTCCTTGACTATTTTATTAAATTTGTCAATTTCCTGGCTTTTAACATCATCGTTTAACTTATTGTACATTTTAATTCCTAAATGGCCAAATCCTACTTTGAGATATAGCATATCTCAATACATTGAAAGGCCTGAAACATTTTTTTGTGGCTCTCAGGGGCTTTGTGTAACCTCATTGAAGCCTCCTCCAAGAGTCAGTTAAGGTTATTACAAATCAATTGTTTTCGTCTTCCCGCACGCACATTCGTCCCCGGATTTATCAGTTTCAGGCGTTTTTAAGACCTCCTAAGTGGTTTTCACAAAGTTGTCAGTGTGTGTGTCTGTTATCATTGTATCTCCCAAGGATGTTGAATAAAGGGGATGACGCATTAAGGAACATTTCTGACCCCATGGAAGTTTATGAGGTAGAGAAATAGGAGCAAACTTACCTCCCCTTAGGTTATAAGTTTGCCTCTAAATTTTAAGACCTGCGCTGTTATAAGGATCATAAGCATGCGCAGTTCGTACCAAGCATGTGCAGTTGGTTTTTGACGTGTGTTTCGTGTTGCATTCATCTCTATGTTTTGATTTTCGATGGGGTCACTTTGTTGAATGGCAATTCGACTTAGTGCGTCGTCCCCTTTATTCAACATCCTTGGTAGCTCCCAATGTGTTTATGCTAGGGAGTTGAAACTTTGTACAAAAATTAGTTTATAGATGTAATTGTGCTATTCTGAAAATATTTTTTTATGATGTCATTAACCCACAATAATGACTCGACAATAATTTTATTAAATTATACAAACGGATTTAGATTTGGTACTCATGTAGCTATGTATAAGGCTAACATATGTGCCTAGTTTCATCTCATTATCAGCATTAGTTCAATTGTTATCTAATTACTTTTGTACGATTTTTAAAAATCGGAAAATAATCCAATTGAGTTGAAATTTGGTACAAGTATGTACTTTTATGTAATAAATAGGTACACTATGATTTGTTTCAATACAACAAGTATATCCATGGTTTTTGTTGGATCATTAAAGTTATGTTGCATTGAGCGTGGTCAGTGCTGTATGAGTGATCGCTGAGAATGAAACGGATGCATTTACTATCTATGGATGAGCGCAGCGAGTCCGAAGACATGCTGCTATATAAATTTGGTAAATTGTTTATACTGAGTACGAGAAAAGTGAGTCCGCAGCAGGGAGAATGAGCGGAAGCGACAGGTGACAAGGAAAAGTTTCGAGGTACCCTGTACTCGATTTTTATATTCTCAGAATGAACGTAGCTAATAAGGTACCCTGTTCCTGATTTTTTTTTTATTGTAGTATAACACTCAGTTAAAATCAGTTGACAGTGTTAGCCTGATATCAAATAGTGGGTGTTTTTTAACATCTAGGAGTAATCTCATTGGCTCCCTCCCATTATTTTCCCATGCTGTTAACTGATTATAATCAATGGGCCCAATTTCCCATTGTGTAATAATTTAGTAAATTTTTAAATTGTTCATTGCAGGCATTGAAAACGTCAAACAATCAGTTAAATCTAAAATACCGGACTCAGTCACTCCCAACATTTTAGAGAGCTTTATATCCGATGTTACTTTCTCACTGGCTAAGATAGGAAGGAATGTAGAGTCTTGTTTAGAATATATCGACAATTGGAGGTAAACATTACATATTATTTAGAATAATACTATAATAGAAGGAGCACAGGACCGTAAACACAATGTAATTCTACTGATAACACGAAAGCCGGTTGATTGGTGCACCTAAGTAATGCTGCCAACCTGACAACAATTTTTTTTTTTAAATATTTATCATAAATATCTATTAATGAAGAAAGATCATAAAGAACAAATATAATAACTTAAAACACCTGCTGAGTATTTAATAAAACAGGCCTTAGATGGCAAAAGGGTGGCGAGATACAAGAATCTACATTTAGTTGACGAGGACTACTTTTTATATATAATTTTAATAAATACGTTAAACTACAATTTAAAATGCTTTAAATATTGTAATGCACCGATATTTATATTAGTATTTAATAATCAATTATTAATTAATAATAGAACACAATAATTCAGCAACCGGAAGTATTGCCAACGTTTTTTTTTTTAGAAAATTGTATATTGTTAGGGTGGCAGCATTACTTAGTTGCACCAGTGAACCGCTTTTCGTGTTATCAGTAGTGCTCCTTCTATATATAGTATTATTCTAAGTATATATAGTATTATTCTAAGCATATTATAGTATATTTTAATCTTCTTCTCTGACTCCGTCTGTATATTTTAAAATGAGGAAAATTGTTGAACATTTTTACTTGGGGAGTAACTTTAGTGAGAAGACTTTATTTTATGGACTACTTGGTTTTTATACTGTTTAAAAATGAGAGAAACACTTTAAAATAAAGAGGAGCTGTCCTTCTCTGAAGGGATGCTGAAGCACTCAGCACACATAGTTTAAATGTGTATATAATTTTATGAAATTATTTATTTATTTATTTATAAATGTACAAGAATAAAAGGATGTAAATCCTGTGGGATCTTGTTTGAATAGATCCTTTGATGTGATATATTATAATAAGAAAAAAAAAATACAGTTATATTATAGAACATAATGTAAATAATGACATTACAGTTCTGCTCTTTATGGATAGAAAAAAAATGGCTATTTATAATACAACCCTGTGATTGGTGATATTGATTTATGATACTTATCAAAGTATCATTGTATCATTTCCTAGTAACATTAGGAAATGGTCAATGATAGTGTTTGGTTTTTGTTTGCTCAAACTTCGGCATGTTTTGAACAAGTCGTAATACTATTGCTCAAGTTATTAAGTGCAAATTGTAAATTTAAGCTAGAAATGGATTCTTAAGCTTGGAAGTTTGCATTTCCAAGGAAATTAACCAAGTTTTCAGGTGTGTACATAGATAGTTGATCACGGTAGGCCCCTACACTACCAGGTCGACCCGCGGCACATAGATAGTTTGTTAAACTTTAAAGACCATTAATCTGTTTCAACTTTACTTTATTGAGTCGGACTTACCTTTGACATAAACCAGTTAAAAACTGTCTACTTTTCAAATTTTCAATCCAGACTGACTTGTGGGATGATTTTTTTGATACCACTCAATATTGAGTCAATATTTAAATCATTAGTTCTTTTGACAGAGATTTTGTGGTATATGTTAAACATGGTTAAAATTTAACACAATTGAGTTTAAAAAAATATTTATTGTCAAACCACAATACATAAAAAGGAAACTGACCGGTTTCGACTATTAATTAGTCATCGTCAGAGTAGTTTATAAATTAGTTTATAAATGTACTCTGACGATGACTAATTAATTGTCGAAACCTGTCAATTTAAAAAAAAGTATTTTTTTTAAACTCAATTGTGAGTCATTATTTATTACTCAGAATTATTCTAGGCTATAAGGTTAATAAACCAATCAGAGCAGACTTTAAGATATAAGATAAAAATATAAGATACAAATATAATAAGATAAAAATATAATAAGATAAAAATATAAGATTCTGACTTAAATACTAACTTCTTTGTATTTATTTGAGTTATGTAAATATGTTTGAAGGGAATTAATCTATAATTAAAGTTATGCATTGAAAAAGAAAATATTATAGTACACTTGACTTGATCAGGGAAACAAAACTACTCTCTATTAACCAAATATATACAGAAAATGTTTGCTTGTATATCCATAAAAATAAGGCTGATTTTCAACCCTCTGAATGCAAATATGAAACAAGGCATTAACGTAAAAACTATCTTGAAACAGAAAACTGTCATAAATTGTTTTAAAATTACTATCAACAGTCCATTAAACTCTTTGCTTAATAACTGTTATGGGTTACCTGTTCTCTAATGAAAACTGTGATGCTTGAACCGTGTGATTTCTATTTTAATTTTTACTTCTGTGTCAGGTTACAAACGATAGAAGACAATAAGAGAATAGAAGAGATGGAATTGAAACGCAACAAATTATCAAAGCAGCCTAGGAAACAATCATTTGTGAAAATTAATGGATCAACGGATTATAGTTTTCTTTTGAAGAAATACAACATCAAGCCTTGCAGTGTCGTGCTCGAGAGGCTCGATGCCGTCCATATGGATCAAGTCGAAACCTCGGAACCACCTAATTTCTTTATGTCCCTTATGCCTGAGGTCCTTATTCAGGAAATCAATATTAGCGATGATGAAAGTGGATCTATTATTTGTTTGGATGATTAAATATCAACAGGTGGTGATGGGCTTCAAGCTAGGTAACGTCAGCCAAACAGTGTTGCCTTTACTGTGACCTAAAGTTTCATTTAAAAACGTTTCATTCTTAATGTAGAAGTGTAAATAAAATAATAAAAGAGTGCAATGGTTCAAATTCAGGTTAAAATCTAAACCAAACATTATAAGTTTTGCTTAGATTGCACATAATAAACAGCGTTGGCTTCTGCAGTTATTGTCATGAAGCTTAAAAATAATACTATACATAGAAGGAGCACTACTGATAACGCGAAAGGCGGTTCACAGGTGCACCTAAGTAATGCTGCCACCCTAACAATATACAATTTTCTAAAAAAAAGTTGGCAATACTTCCGGTTGCTGAATTATGTTCTAATATTAATTAATGATTGATTTTTCATAAAATACTAATATAAATATTGGTGCATGGCAATATTTAAAGCATTTTAAATTGTAGTTTAACGTATTTATTAAAATTATATATAAAAAGTAGTCCTCGTCAACTAAATGTAGATTCTTGTATTCCGCAACCCTTTTGCCATCTAAGACCGGTTTTATTAAGTACTCAGCAGGTGTTTTATGTTATAATATTTGTTCTTTACGATCTTTCTTCAATAATAGACATTTATGACAAATATTTAAAATAATGTTTTGTTGTCAGGTTGGCAGCATTACTTAGGTGCACCAATCAACCGGCTTTCGTGTTATCAGTGGAATTACATTGTGTTTTCGGTTCTGTGCTCCTTCTATATATAGTATTATTCTAAGTCATGAAGATTTAGGGTCTTCCCGTGGTGACAGTCTCAATGTAGATGAAGAATCTAACGTTTCGCTTCCACTGTGAGGCATCTTCAGGGATGTAGGACATCATGGATAGAAACACTATGATGATGACTCAATGATTTATCTGTCTTATTACCCACATTGTTTTAAAAAGTGTTTACACTTTATTTTAGCACTTTTACAATGATCAGCTCTTGCCTTTAATAGACATCTACAGTCTATCGTTTAGTTTAAAAATCTTGACAGGTCAGTTTAGACACCACTGATTCTTAAGAAAAAAAAATCCCTGCAAGAAGAGAGCGGGAAAAAACTATGTAAACAAATCAGGTTATTCCACCCGTATTTTCTTGGCGATGTTTTTTTACATTTCTTTAGTGAAGTTTTATTTTAAAATATCATTTTTAAGATTAATTTGAAAGTATTTTTCAAAACGATGTAATCAAAAGAAGAACCACCAACAAACAAAGTGAACGATAGCCGGGAAGAAGGTTTTTTCCCTACAGCGGTTACTGTGGTAGAGATTTTTTCCCCCTTTTTAAGTGAGAGGTTGGCAGCGGCTTCTCTGATTGGTCAATCCCCAAAATACTTATGACCTTGGGGATTTTTAAACTAAACGATAGACTGTATAACCTGTTGGCTACCTTATACGAAGGTTTTCGAGTTCTCGCCTGAAATTATTTTCTAAACATCCTATCCTTTACTCCTGGATTTCTCATATAAACTGACTTATATAAATGTATAGTGATATTTATGAGTTTATTTAGTTTGAAATGAATATAAGAACATATAATTTAACTAAAACACGTAAAATTTTGCCTTAAATATTGAAGAAATTGAAATAATTGTATTTTTTGTCCAATTCACAAGGCATATTCATGTTTTAAAGAAAACATATATACATAGTTAAATTACTATAATGTCAGAATATTCTAAACAAATATTATTTTATAATATTGTCTCCACCATAAAAAATTAAATACACCTAAAAAGAGTAAACATTTTAGTATTTTTATATTTGATATTTTTATATTTTGGTATTTTTATATTTGTATTTTGGTATTTTAGTATTTTTATATTTGTATTTTTATATTTGGTATCTTTATATTTTGGTATTTTAGTATTTTTATATTTTGGTATTTTTGTATTTGTATTTTAGTATTTTTATATTTGGTATTTTTTTATTTTATTTTATTTTTTTAATAATATTCCTTTATTTTAAATTATTTAAGTACCAAATAACTGACTCCATCATAATTTTTTGTATTAATGATGTAATAATTTTGAGTAAGAATTTTTACTCTTTTTTGGAGAATTTAACTTTTTATGGTGGAAGACTATAATATAAAAATTAGATAATTAGTACATTCTAAAGGCAAGCAAAGCGTGTCAGAAGTTGGGAGGAAAAGTACCTGGGTACACTGTTCCCAATTTTTTTTTATCTGAAACCCTTCTTTATTATCAGTTTATGTTTTATTTTTTTCCTTTTTTTTTTCTTTGGTTCCTTCAAATTAATTTGGTGGATAAAATAGACATGAAACCAAATTGATGACATAATTGTGAAACATTTAGTTGTTACTTAATTTTGCTATACTGTTGGAAACATTTATAGTAAGGCCTGCTAAAAACATACTTTTGAGGGTTTGGCATTAAGCCATCAATATAATGTAAATAATTCTAAAGTAACAAACCTAAAGTATTGTTTTTACAGTACCAAGAAAGTACGTCCTTGTGGCTGAATTTTTTTTCAAGTTATAGTATAACACACGGCTAAAATCAATTGACAGCAAGGTAAAATAATGCCAGGCAGCCAATAAGGTTAGTCCTACCATTTCATATCGAACCAACCTAATTGGTTTCTCAACACTATTTCCCACGCTGTCAACTGATTTTAGCCGTGTGTTATACCATTTCCTAAATATAAAATTCAAGAAAATAATAAAAATACCCTCTTATTTTATGCTGCTTGGCAGACTGCTTTTGACATTAACCATTGACTTGCTATTTCTTAGCGACACAGTTTGCGCGAAATGGCAGGTGTCTGCCCAGTTACATAACGTAGTATTATAACTCTAAGAGATCGTTAAGATCCTTTATAGAATTGACCCACCTGTCTCCATGTTTCCTTGTTTGTTGCTAAATAGTTTTTAATGTATAAATATTGTAAATAAAATATTACTTCGTTATGTATTTTTTACTCTATCTTATTACTTTTTATTAGGTGCTTTTAATTTTAAACTTTTTGTTATTCCATAAAAAAATAAAGCATTTATTTTTTTTTTCTGTTGGTAAGGTCAGAATAACCTGAATAGTAAAAACGTAGAAGAATTAATGAGGGATTAATAGGTACTTATGCACTGAGGGAGTTAAGAAAGCTATTATTTCTTTGAGAATTTGGTTGGTTCCTAAGGCAAATGCTAAAGGAACCAAAGCATTTACTTCCCGGCGGGACTTTGAGGGATTTATGTGTTTAACTCCTGAGGCAAAGTTGAGGATGTTATGCCTTATAACTTCCAAAGCAAAGCCCAGGAGGGTAAATAATGGAAGGAAAAAATAGTATTTAGTATAATTTAAAATAGCAAATCAGTGCATACAAGATTTTATCTCCAGATGTTGACGTAATTTAATTTTTGTTGTATTTTATTTTTTTGGTTTGGAGTCTCCTCTTTCATACATTTATGGGGTGCCACACCAAAAAAAAAAAAAAAATTATTCTTCTTTACAACTTTTTTTTTTTAAACCTGAAACAAATTTTGAGCCAGTAAAAAAATTATGGGTGCTTCCCCCAGGAAAGTGTTAAAAAATTGATCAGTCCCCTTCTAAAATTAGAGGATACCGATCCCAAAAAAATGAATAAATATCCCCTCCTATTAAGCTTTGGGGGCTCTCAACCCCAATTATAGGAAACATTTTTCACTCCCAAGGGAGAAAAAAATTTCATTTTTTCCTTGGTAGTTAATATAGAGAGTGAAAAGTAACTTTTTCTCCTATGGGAGTTAAAAGTACTTCTTTACTTCTTTGAAACTAGTCAATAAACTTCCCACTGTATATCATCTGGAGATAAAAACAATATAATTCCTTGTTTACCTTTTGCTGTTGTTTCTTAAGTACATATACTTTTTTTGGGTAATTTTTGTACCAAATCAAAAAAACAGTTATACTTCTTTTAATTATAATTTTCAGCAGAATACATAGCTAGTTGCTTAATCCTGACTTAAACTTGATCTATATCATCTTGTTCTTCATTATATATATATATATATATATATATATATATATATATATATATATATATATATATATATATATATATATATATATATAATATATATATACATATTAACTCTGCTGACAGTATTTATTTTTTATTATATTCATTTTGTTTTATTATTTTATATCTTGTATAGTTGTTTACTTTAAAATGACAAATAAATATATTTTGCCCCTTTAGAAAGTTTATCCTCAATGGAGAATATTAAAACCCGTTCAGTAGTCTCTTAAGTACCATGTATAGGTTAGAATTGACTGAGCTAGAAAACATTGTGATTGGTCTGAAATGATTACCCTTGATTAAAGTAATATACAAACCAAGTAGGGAAACAACTGTGATTTCTGTGAGACCTGGAATGTAGTTCACATTTTGTCCACCAGGGAGCTGTCTCAAATTTTCCCATGGGTGCAGCCATCTTGTTTTACTGTTGTAAGTGTAAACACACTATTTATGGCACTCAAAATTATTGTTTTTATTGCATTTCTTTGTACATTTTAGTGAAAAATGTTAATAACTTGTGTAAGGAATAGGTTTTGTCATATCTGATAGAGGTTTAAGTGCAAATCTTTAAATACCAGGTTGTTTAAATTACCTTCAATAAGCAGCTAATTAAACTTTTTTTTCGTATGCACTACTTACCTTAGTATATTTTTGTAAGTGATATTTGTTTTCTCCCTTCAAATATTAATTGTGACTAGTAATTTAACTACATTAACCTAAATTTTTGAATATAATTAAAGCAATCGTAATTTCAAGTTATATTTAAGGCATTACACTGTCGTCTGTACGTTCTCTAAAATCAAAACATGTGATTTACCTTTACTATAGTTTCTCTTTTTCTTTAACTAAATTATTGTAACAATTATTTCACAGAATTTAATACAAAACTATTAAATAATCATGTACATAGTAAAGTGCGAAAACACAATAAAAATTAAAACTCACCAAACGTTATCAGTGTTGCCAGTAAAATTAAATAAAAAAACCTAAATCCTAAAAGGGTCAAGTGCAGTTATTCTAATTTAAGCTATTTTTTATTTTTGAGCCAGCTATCAGCTGATCACGCATGTCTGAATTTTTTTACACAGGTTAGTATAGGAGTTTCCCTACTTGGTTTTTATATTATTTCACCCTTGATCTATTATGTGTAACTAACATATTATAATGTTAACCTCTCTATATCAATGCCCTATGTATATGTTGCTGAATACTGGCCTTTATTTTTAAATACAATAATTGTAATATTGACAAAATATGTTTATAACTACTATTATCATAACTATTATGACCATTTTGTGTACGTTTATTGTAAAAAAAAATATGAATTATTGTTGAAACAAATATATTATGTAAATTAATATATAATATTTGTAAAATATTTTTTTGTAAATATCAAATCTTATAAAAGCTTAGTTTATTTTTTATTCTTATTCTTTTTTAGATTAAAAATGAATCATTTTGTTATGAGTATTTGTTTTTGTTCGACGTAGGAAGAATAGTTATTTATGTACCAGGGTAGTAAAGCAGATATTATTTCCCTGAGCAGTTAGTCGTTTCCAAAAGTAAAAGCTGAGGGAAACATAGCAGTTAACTCCCGAGGCGAAGCTGAGGTATTTATGTATTTAACTCTTAAGGCAAAGCTGAAGGAGTAATGACAATTAACTCCTAAGGGGAAGCTGAGGTATTTATTTATTTAACTCTTAAGGCAAATATGAGGGAGTAATGACAGTTAACTCTTAAGGCGAAGCCAAGGAAAGTAATTATTGAGATGGAATAGAGTATTTGACACTTGAGATGCTTACAAAATTTTATCTCTAGATGCTAATGTAATTTAATTATTGTAAGCTTTTTCTTTTCGTATTTATTTATTTTTTCATAATATATTTTTATTTTATTTTTGGTTCAGTCCCCTTAATAAGTTTTAGGGGTACCACCCCCTCCCCCAAAGAAAATCAACATTTTTTTGCCCCAAACAACTTATATTGGGCCTAAAATGTATTTTGAGCTTCTAAAAAATATTTTTCCGATTGGGTCCTCCCTATTAATTTGGAAGCAGGGGTGCCGCTTACAAAAAAATTAATAAAAAAAAATGTTATTCTTTTATTTAGGGAATTGAAGACAACTATATAAGGGAATAGTTACATGAATAACTATATAACTATTAGGGAATAGTTATATGAATACAACTATTAGGGAATAAAAAGTACTTTTACAACTTAGGGAGTGAAAAGTGTTTTTTTTTTACTCCCTAAAAACTAGTTAATAAACTTCAAATGATATACCTTCTTAAGATAAAAGTTAAGAGT